>CM076581.1:737701442-737973045 GCA_034641835.2 Pinus albicaulis
CCCCTCGAGCAAATAGTAAGCATCCACTTGTTCTGTGCTGAAGATGGAGGTTGGATCTCACCGATGAAGTCAAGATCCCACTGCTGAAAGGGTGCTTGAATGAAATTGGCTGCAAGGGTAGCGGTAACAACTTTCTCTTTCCCTGAAAAATTGGGCACTCATGACAACTCATGAGAGTTTTGTAAATATTTTAAATCAAACTAGGCTAATAAAAGCCAACCCTCAATATATATATATTTTTTTGCGTGGTCTTCCAAAAAATATGACCACTACAATCACCTTTGTGGAAATCATTTATCACTTCTTTTGTTTCACTTTCAACTAAACAGTTTAGCAAAACTCCTCATAGATCCTTCCAAAATAAAGAATTATCCATAATACAATATTTTAAATATTTCAACTTCACTAATCTACCTTTACTCTTTTACATATCCCGTGGAGGATTCAAATGTTGAAGCACATAAAATATATCTGAATACCAAGGAGATGAAGTAAAAATATGATATACGTGAGGAGTTGAATCAACCACTTCTTCCTTGGAAACTAAAAAAATGAGGTTGATGTCAGGGCATGTAAGTTGCACTCTGCAATAAGCTTAGCCAAACCTTGTCCTTTGACTAGCTTCACGGGTTTAATTTCCAGGTCATACTCCAGCAGTGCAACTATCCACTTACCATGCCTACCTTTAGGATCATTCTGCATCAACACATCCTTCACAACAACATTTTGAACATAGGAAACAGTATTGGAATGAAGAATATACAAAAGGAAATATTTCAAAGCCTTCACTAGTGCCAAAGCCTGTTTCTCCATGATATTATACATTAATGTTACATCCATTATGGTTCTACTAAAGAAAGCAATAGGTTGCTCTATTTTTTGATCTTTTTTCTACATGAGGACAACAACCAATGTATGTTCAGAGGCGAATGAAAAAATGATAAAATCCATCGTGTAATCCGGGTTAATTAAGATAGGAGCATGAGACAATGAAAAATTGACTTTCTTGAAAGATTTTATTGCATCATTGGACCATTTCACGTAGTTTTCCTTCTTCAACATGTTAGTCATCTTCCACAAATGTTCAACAAGGTTAGGAATGAACCTTCTCAAAAAGTTGATCTTACCATTAAAAGGCTGAATTTCTTTCTTGTTTCTAGGGAAATCTAATTGTTGGATTACCTCAATCCTTGAGGGATCAATGCAGATGCCATCCTTAGATATGATATGACCAAGTAATTTGTTGTCTTCCATGGAAAACAAACTCTTCTTCGGATTCAGCGATATACCAAATTTCCTGCTCTTTTGGAAAACTCTCCTCAAATGATGCAAATGATATTCATCTGACTAAGAAAAAACTGTTATATCATTAAGTTAAATAACCAAAAACACATCTTTCTCATTAGAAAAAGTGATATCCATCACTCACTAAAATTTTGATCCTGCATTTTTCAACCCAAAAGGCATCTTGGAATACATAAAAGTACCCCAAGGTGTCGTGAAGGCTGTCTTATCTTGGTCATCTGGATGAACCAAGATTTGATTATACCCTGAATACCCATCAAGAAATGACATTATGGAAGAACCAACCACCCTCTGAAGGATGTGATCCATCTTTGGAAGAGGATAGTTGTTCTTCAAGGACACTTTATTCAAAATACGGAAATCAATGCATAGGCGAATCTCACCTGTATTTTTCATGATCAGAACTAGATTCGACATCCAATTGGGAAAACGAAGAGGGACAATGATACCAACAATATATAGTCTATTTACCTCTTTTTCAATAGATGGCATCAACTTCAGATTGATCCTCCTAAGCTTTTGACAAAAAGGCTTCTGATTGGGCTTGATGGGAATAGTGTGCTGAATTATGCTTTTGTCATACACTTTCAAATCTGTATACTCCCATGAAAAAACATCAGCAAACACAGTCATAAGTGCTGCATATTTACCTTTCATTTCCGGAGTCAAGGACTTTGACAATTTCACCATCTTTGGCTTCTCGGGTGTGCCAATATTGATGTCTTCTACTCTTGCTTCAGTGGGAACCATTAGTTGCTTCTGTGCAACATCATCATGATCAAATAGCTCTTCCAAGGGTACAAGAAATATTGGAATCAAATTATCCTTTAGCTTTAATACCTCCACTTCTATATTACGAATTTCCTGATCATCTTCATGAAATATATCATCAATTTGAGAAGCTGCAAATTCTTCGTCCATTTGTAGAAAATTATTGATTTGCTTGTCATCATGAAAAACTTGTGAATACCATAGATTATCTGGAAAAACATGGTGATGTTTGACATTGATTTCAAACTTCTTATTGGAATGTACTATAATTTTGAACATACTTGCTGCAGTGGCAAGAGAATCAACTATGAAATTTTCATTTCTTGGAATCAATGATAAAGTATACTCAGAAAATGTCTTAAGAATATGTAACAAAAAATTGTGATATGCTTGTATCCTTGAATTTTTGGCATGGTATTCCCCTTTAACTTGTTTGATTATTAATTCAGAGTTTCCATAAACTGAAATCCTTTTAGTGCTAATCTTCTTAAGAATCTTAAGACTGGTTATCAAAGCTTCATATTTTTCTTCATTATTAGAAAACTCAAAGGCTAATTTGTATGAAGATAACCTAACATTAGGAGGAATATTACATGTATGATTCAGAGGAAAATGAATCCAAATTCCAATTCCAACTCCATCCTTAGCTAAGGCCCCATCAAAATCCATGGTCCATAGACCATTTTTTTCATTCGACAACTGAAATTTGGATGACTGATCTTTATTATATGTTTGATAATGATCCATTGTCTTCATATGCTCTGTCCCATTCATGAATTCCACTGTCCTTTCAACTGATGTACTTAGTTTCATGCCACTTGGTCCCTGTTCCTATTTTTCTGCATTTGAAACTTCTAAAACACTATCTGAAACTTTTTCATTTCCACATTTTCTTCTATCTAACTTTCTAACTCAACTGAAATATCATCATTATACAAAATAAAAGATTCTAAATATGTATGTAAAACATGTATTGGGTGATTATTTGGTTTCCCCGTGCTACTATTCATATATTTCATCTTGGTTTCCCGGTATAATTTTATGAGTTGGCCGAACACCGGTATAGTAGCATAGGAAAAATCAAGCTGCAAAGTGCCTTTTAGTTTTTCTCCCCATGATCATGAGAGAAAAATCCCATACCTTGGAGGAATTTTTACTACAACCACATCCATCAGAACATTCTTTGTTGGAATTTGATCTAGAGATACTACTAAATATTTGATGAGACCAAGGCACCTAACCCTTCCCGAGTCAAAGGAGTAAAGGTCATGATATGGGCGGGTAATATCCAATCCTAAATTGTCCATGATGGCTTTAGGCATGAGATCATGAGAGGCCCCAGAGTCTAGCATAACATTGTGAAGGATGAAGTCATTGATCCTAAGACTGAGGTAAAAAGGTGGGACTTCACTGTCTGGTAAGTTTCCATCTATGGAAGGGCCAAACAAAAGCTCAGGGTGGTCATCACTGAAATTCACCATATCAAACATTTGATTGAACTTAAGAATTTTTGCTACATGAAACTTATACTGATCATTCTTAATAAATTCAGTCAAAGGAATTGAAATTTTCAATTTGGAGATCTCATTTTCAAGACTTAATAGATTAGGATGTTTTTCTACCTCTTTGGATGTCATATCCTTCTTTCCGGGTTGTTCTCTGGTAGGAATATCCTTTCTCTATCCTCTAGCTTGAGTCTCTTTATCTTTATTCAGAGTACTGGTGGATGCTTCATTGTTATTTCCATGATTAGTGGCATCAGGCTCCTTTTCTTTGTTATGATTTGTATGCTGATTTTCAGAGTTCGATTCTTGAAGAGGATTATGTTTTTGAGAAGTTGACCTCTTGAAGTAATAGGAACATTCCCATTCCTCAAAATATATTGCCTTTGCACTAAGCTAAGGGAATTTTTGTAGCCTATTTGATAATATTCTGTTTGTACTGCCAACATATCATCATTTAAAAGAACAAATTGCTGATCATCAGGTTGATAAGTTTCTTAAGAATATTCATCATCTTCAGTCAAGAAAATAGGTTACTGATATTTATAAAAAAGGTGATTTTATTCTAATATATCTTCTTATTCTTCAAGTTCCTGTGCATAATTATGCTGAATTGGAGTACGAATCTGTTGCAGTGCTTGTTGATCTTGACCTCTTTGCTCTCTTTGTTTGATTATGAATTGAGGTTGCTGCAGTTGTTGACCTCTGAAATTAGGATTCCTGATTTTATTTTTTGATTGTCTATTTTATATTTTCATCTTATCTATTATCTTCTCCATTTTCTTGATTAAAGTGTCAAACTTACCCTCTAATGAAGTGGATGGTTCCTCTTTGATTGTGACCCTTTTTTCTGTTTTTGTCTTTAATTTCTTAATCAACAAGTTTGCTTCAACACTCACATTATTCCTTTGAATTTATTCAAGAGTTGTAGGATTCCTCTCCCTCAACTGATAGACCATGTCAGGATCAAAGGCATCAGGATAATGAAGCAATGCCAAGCCTAGAGGAGGCTTTATATCATTTGGAATGGAGTTGTACACCCTGTTGAATATGACAGTGAAGTCTTGTACATATTCATTTGGATTTCTTTTCAAAGTATTGAATTCGGCCAGAATTTGAAGAGGATTCTTATCTTCCCACTTGGATAAGAATAAGTTTATCAACTGTTGTGGATTGACTACTGAATGTGTTATTAAAGTACAAAAACATTTCTTAACATCTCCTGAAAAACTCTGGGCTATTACACGCATCTTGGCATCATCATTATCAATCTCCTCAGGATCAATAAAATCTATCACTTTAACTATATGCTGCTGAGTTGTGACATCTGTTGTCCCGTAAAACAAGGGAAATATCAGACCATAATCTTGAGGCAAATCAGTAAGTGTTAGAGGCAACACTAAAGGAGAAAATATTGCCATGACTGCTGCAGAAGGTTGTGTAGGAATAACAATAATGGGTGTTGATGAAGGATATGATTTTGGAGGAAGTAATGGATGAGCAATGAATGATGATGGATCAACTGAATGAGGAGGTGTAGGTGGATATATAAGAGCAAACAAAAGTTCTTGTTTATATTGAATGTAATATTTTTCAGAGATAAATTGTAGGTGATTGACCAATTTTCGAAGGTTATGATACTAAGACCAAAATTTCCTATCAAATTCAGTAGATGAAGACTCTAATGATGGAAAAATTAATTCAAATTTAATAGAATCAAATACTATTTCAGAAAGAGAATATTTCGATTTAGACTTAAAGAAGGAAATCTCAAATTTGATATGAAAGGGTAAGTCTTCAAGTGAAGTCAAATCTGCAGGCAGGGATATAGACCTTACCAATGAGGATGTGCTTGTTTTGAATTGCTCAGGTTGAGATCTTTGCTTCCTCAATATCTTTTCATGGTCTTCAACTAGTGATGGAGGATTCAGATCATGATTGGACCTCATGAACTTTTTGGGAGCCAATGTTCTTTTGAATCTGCACTTTGGCTCTGAAAAACTGAATCAACCTTCTTTGAAAGCTAGGACCTATCACCCATAGGCCCAGACCTCAACGAAATTGTGAGAAAAACCCCAAGGAATATTTGAAACTCGTTTCCCCGACAATGATGCCAAAATGTTATCACTCCTAAGTTTCCCAAGGCTGAGAAAGGAGATCGAAGGAGGTAACCTCAGACCAACTTTGGATTTGGTAGCTAGCCCTACCAAATCAGAGAGGGAATCTCTATAATATCACATTCAATGAAGTGCCTGGAGAGAAAAATAGATCTTAGGCTAGATATTCAACTCACTAGGGCTGGATTTTAGGGTTTTGCTTGATCAAGATCATAGGTTTAAGAACTAGGTCAGGATTTCAAATGATCAGTTGCAGGGATAAGATGGGACAAGGTAGGTATGATTAGTGACACAATTGGGAAATAATGTAGTATAGGTTTGAGTAAGAAAGATCAAAATGAGCATAGTACTATGGATTCATCTATCAGAAGATATGGAACACAAACATGAAAATATCATCTAAACAAAGCATAACACTATGAGTTCTGCTTTAAAACTAATGAGATGATCATATGAAAGCATTCTAATGGTAGTAATGAGAATTAAATATTCAATTTTATAATAAAACAGAGGAAAAACACTGCCAATAAACATACCATAGGAATCCCAAGATAATAGCTGCAACTACGTGTTATATTACCACAAAAATGGTGTACACTAGCTCCAAGTACGAGCTACAAGTATCCAACCCTTCATTTGACTTCAATAAAGCTACATATATATGAAAAAATTCATTCCCCCTCTCAGGGGTCGAATCCATTATCATAGGAGGTATTTACAAGATTCTCTCTAACCATGTCAAAACCTAGGGAGGTTAGAAACCAATTCCCTATTTAACCTTGACTGACTTTAAAAGCATTGATGACCATGGATTTACATAAATTTAACCTTTACCAACAATATTACATTTAATTACATCATTTAAACTCATAAAAAGACAAATTTCACAATGAGATATTAACTTTGATTGAGAAAACCCAAAAATTTGACTTTTTCACAGAAGCACAACAAAAATCTCACAAGCGCAACATGGTATTTGAAGCACTTTTTGGGTCGCTTAACCTGATATTTAAGATGAAATGATGATTGGTGAAGATAACTAAGGATGTCTAATAGGAATCTGAAGCATCAAACCTGCAAAACCCCATCTCCATGGCACCTAAAAATCCATTCTCCCAAGACTACTCCAGAAGTGAAGCGTGGGGTCTAGAAAGGTGGCATAAATATGAAATTTGCATGTTTTTTTGTCTTTTTCTTGAAATATGTGAGCTGTCATGGAAAAACAAGCACATATCCATGATGTACTAGCCAAGAGCTATCCACACATGTGAATTTTACCTCATTTAGATGCTCCTAGAAGAAGTGCAGCGTGAGCTCGCTGCGCTTCTGTGCATCATAAATTTCCAAAATTGCCAAATTTGCCAAAAACTTCAAAATTTGCCAAAAATTCCAAAAATTTATTTAAATTTATTTATTTTGTCTTTCTTAGTGATGTCTTAGACAAATAATTATGCATAAACAAGCAAATCAAGGTTAAATCTCTTTTAAATCTTTATTAGGGTTTTCTTAAGCTTATTTTTCATATTCCTAACCCTAATTTTGCAAATCTAGTTCCTGGTGTAATAATGTCTAGCCATGTGTCTCTGAAGGTTTGTAGCTCTATTTTCCCTTTTTAGGATCTTCTCCAAGTTCTCATTGATTACCTCAAGCCAAAAATCTATGTCTTCTTCAATCTATGTTGCTATAGTTTCATCTAGGTTTTGGTGTACTTGAGGAGGAGAGGGTTCATTTTCATGTCTTTCCTTTCTTACTTCTGCTCTTGTCTTTGGCCTCCTAGAATTAATATAAACCTCCTTGTCCTCTAGCTACTCTACATATATCACTACCTTACCCTTATCCTTCTCTGTTACCAAATCTGACTTAGGTTTTCTTGACAATAGTTGATTTACCTTGAGTTGTATGTTCTCTTGCTGCAAAAATGCTATCATGATGTTTGATTTTGAGAGATTATCCTTAAGCTCTCTGATCTCTACCTCTTTTTCTTTGAATATTTACTAAGAATATTTTTCCTTATGCTCTTCCACATCAGCCAAGTTAACCTCTAAAGGTACATGTTCTTCTTCATGCAAGGGTATATCATCTTTGCCTCTTGATGTTTCTTCTCTGATAGTGTTGGGATGAGTTCTTTCCACAATCTCACGGACAAACAATAGTATTTTACCTCTACTATAAGTTTTAGTAATCTTTGCCTTAGGTTTCTGTGCAATTGATGGTTTACTAGATGACACAACTTATCATGGCCTTGATGGTTCCAGTGGAGTGATTTGATTGCTAGGTTGACTAGTGGTAGGCACAAGAGCAGTTGATTGCATAAATGTCTCCCATGGAAAATTGATTTGTGAAAGTTGATGCAGAACTATGATGTTGACCAAACCATGATGAAATAAGTTTTCCTGATAATATTTCCCTTTTCTTTGTACCTTTTTAGTCAACTTGACTAGGCTCATGAATAAGTAGTGGGGTAGGTTTAAAGGTTTGATGGCAATAAAATGAAACAACAACCTTATATGATACTAATACAACCTTGAAAACCTGCCTTCACATGTAAAGTACTTCATTATCATCTTCATCAATGGAGAATATCTATCTAGCAATTGTTTGAAAGGAAAAATGTGTGTGGGAGCATCTTTGTAGTGTGGTTTCAGGAAGACTTTGTAGTGTTCAATGTCCAAATCCATACCCTTAAACCAAATTTCTCCTTGGTTAGGGATACCTGTGGCTGAAGCTATGGAATATGCTGATATGGTGAAGTAAATCCATGCTATATTGGTCTTATCCCTCTTGAAATTAGTGGCAAAGAGGCTTGTCAACTTGGCATGGAAACCTACATCTTGAATCTTTTCACAAAACCCTAGGCAACCCACATCTTCAAAAGACTTATTGATGAATGATGAGGCAATGATCTCTTGGATATGAGTTGGCTCATATCTAGAGATTTTCCATACTTTATTATACTTCTTTTTCTCACTGTCCATGGTTTCAATTTTCTTGACAAAACCCTAAGCTTGGTAGGTGGAAAGGGTAGGGTAGAATTGGGAAAATAGGGAAAAATGGACAACTATTTTAGGGAAGAGAATGGAGGGGATAAGGATTAGGGAAATTTGTGGGAAAATTATAGGGGGTAGGGGTAACTATTAGGGAGGCTAAGGGAGTGGAATCCCTTGAAATGGGTGAAGGGAAGTTGGAAAAAACTCAGAAACACAGTCCTAACTCAAAATTTTTCAAAAACACAGCATGGGCTAGGGTTTGAGGGGAAAATGGGGGATATGAAGGGAATGGGTATGGGAAATGGTTGGGGGAGGTATATAAGGTGTGTTTGAGGGTTATGGAGCAGGAAAAATATGGATTTTATTACTGAGATGAAGCAAAAACTTAGAGAAACTAAAAGCGTAGAGAAGCCCTAAGAGAAGGATTTTCAATGATTTTTTTAGAGAAATGATTGCATGAGAGAGGGAGTAAAGGCTAAATTACTTCATTTGGAGTCCTTGAAACTTGTTGAATGCTGAATGAATCCCTTTGGATGCTTATATTTGCCTCCTTTTCCAAAAACACAGCGAAGGCGCCAAAAGCGCAACGAGCTAGGTAGGCAAGGGTTTAAATGAAGAAATTCGATGCCCTGGTGGCTTAGATGAAGCTTGATGATGGGGAGGTGTTAAATGAAGATGAAATGAAGAATTAGAATGCTTGGATGGTCTCCTTATAACTCAAAATTTGATTTTTTTTCTTTGGTCATGGAGTGACATCACATGTCTTTTTTGAAAAATGAAATGATAGGACAGTGTACTGCAGCTTTATCAAGAAAGGTTACATCTTGATTGAGAGGTAAGTGTACCTTGGAAACCTTTTTTGAACACTTTTTCCGTAATTACTATCTCCCATGATGGTGACTATGGTGATGACATGGATCTTTTATGACTTTTAATGACTTGACCTAATGATGACACCAAATCCATATGTGAAACCATGATTTTTAACTTTGAACCTTTGCAGTATGCATGATTATAATTTGATGACCACAATGATGACCAAGACACACATTTGATGACCTCTCACAAGGAGTGATGTCATGACCATGATGGCATTTTATGACCTCGAAATGGAGGGAGAAATAATAATACCTAGACACTAACCAATAATCAAATTTAATTTGAAAATATATTTGAAACTATAACAATTTGACCTAGGACCGTATCAAATGACATTGAAAGGGTGCATTTGATCACTGGTGAATCATATACACTAACAAGGTACGCTGAATGTCTCTCAAATATCAATGATTTTCTCCTCTTTTTGTCCTTTAAACTACTGATCAAATTGATTCCAGACTTTATCCAATTCACTACTGAACAATGGATTAATAATATGTTCTTCAGTTGATTTAACTTCTTTTGTTCCCTGTAGGATCTCAATTCCCTTGGGAGGCTGTTCCAACGCCTGTTATTTCTATGAAATAGGTTTAGACACCTTTAAGATGTCGAGAGGAATACTCTCCAACCTTTTGTTCCCGTATTATTTAAAGTGGGAAAGTTTTTCAGAGTTAAGACGAATTGTTGCTAGCTTTTAAACTTGTAAATAAGTCTCAGCGGATTCAAACAAATCATCATAGTCATTATTTTCATGAATGAATTTCTTGATATTTACTTAAGCTGTGTAATTTTGGGATACTTTATTAGGATCAAACTATCTGTTGGGAACAATAGATAGCTGTAAGCATTGAATCTGATTGATTTCCAATCCAACATGTTTGAAGTTGTCTATAGCATAAACATCACAATGGATAGGGAAATATATCCAGGAAGATTTTTAAGCTTCTTTCAAAGCATTGGTTAACCCATTCCCAACTGTTTGATAAGCAATTTCCGTTGCCGTGAGCTTGTCTGGTACATACAGTGGGAGAACATGGGGTTTGGGAAGACTTCCATAAACTCTAACATATGTAAATAGTTCTCCCCCAAACTATTTTCCTACGGACGTGAAATCATATTGGGCTTTGTTTGACAATATTGGGCTTTATCAACGGAAAAAACTTGGTAAAGTGGAAAAATGAGACTCATACATGGATTCCCATAGGATACTATGGAAAACATGGATATGAGTAGGGTCTTGAATGGTGCATTTCCATCCCATGTTTGGGAAATCTGAAGTAAAACACAATGCTTCCATGATATAAGTACTCATAAAAAATGGGGGAACTGTCGTGGAGGTGAATATACGATTATTTCTGTAGTTTAGGATTTGTGAGGCAATTATTAGAAAGAATGGTTCCCCAATCCATAATGTATGATTCTGATATAACCTCCATGAGAGGGACCCATTCAATTGAGAATTTATTTGTATTAGGAGAGCCAAAAATCCTACACATCATTGCGGAAATGTAGCAATATGGACCAATTAGAGAAGATGCAAAATACATACCCTTATCGTCATGTTTGTGCTTGTTAGGGTTGTGCCTCCATTGCCTTATTGGGTTTGTCTGCAACTTATTCTCATTTGCAAACTTCTCAAGGAAACTCTTGTCATATACCTTCTGTGGGTCAGGTATATGATACATTTTCTTCAAATCCTTTGCCTTAAAATACCCTATCATAGTATCTCTTGAGGTCAGAAATGTCCTATCGCTGATATTCAGGTTTTGAATTACCCATTTGACCATATCAATATATGGAAGAATCTTTGGATGAGCACCAATTCTGTGGAGAAAGGAGTTTGCGACTTAACTGATAGAGGTTTCTAAAGATGTTAAAAAATTAGCCGTGGTTCCTCTCTGAATTATCCTGGGTTTTTCATCCTCAAATAACCTGTACATGGATTCCCATGAGGAGGACCCACTTTTCTAGAGTGCACGCCGTGTCAGAAAATAGTGGAGGCATCTATGTTACTTCTGAAGCAAGAGATGTTGGGTTTGGAGGAGCCATGGGTTTTTTTCCCTTCTTTGCAGCTTTACACATCTCGCAAGAGTTTTGTTTCTAAGGAGTAGCCTGTAATATGAAAAACAAATAATGAAGAACAATACTAGTAATGTGGGAGAGATTTTGCAATACAAAATGAAGTGATGGAGAATATAATTTTAACGTAGAAAAATATGAAACATTAAATAATAGGCCATCAAATCACTTTGGAGGCTCGAGACTATCATATCGTTATGGTTGAGTAATTGTGAGAAACATGAGTTCATGTGCCTGATTAGACACTTGGATTTTAATTAAAATCTCGCATCACAACTTTGTTTGGGGGCATGACTTATTAACATGTGATGTGTTAATATTACTGATATGCGATTAAGCATTTACTTTTAAATAATCCTTAATTTCTTTTATCAACAGATTGGAGCTATCAGAACAATGGAGGGGAAAGAGTGCTGGGTGTTTTGCAATGCGATATCCATATCGCAATCGCAAGATAGGTGGATTGTATGGATTTATTGAAAGTTGGCGGAAATGCATTGCGATATATCACATCGGCGTTTTAAAGCGGATAGATGATAACCAAATATAATTATGATTTGTGATTTTCAAAAGGTTTCGTGGTAGTGAGCGGGTCCTACCAATGGTTTTTAGTGAGAATGACCATGAAGGAACTTTTCCTTTGGTATCACTTTTCTTTGCCTAAAAGCCTTTGCACCTTGTTTTATTCATTTAGCCATACCACATCAAAACTTTTGAGTGGAGCGCTTTGTGTGCCACTTGTTGCATTTGCCATTTGCGATACGTGATGGGTTTATTTGGGTTTTCCACTTAAGTCCTTCAGCCAATAGGATATGAGTTAATCCTTTGGATATCATATTCCTGTCCTATAAGTTATAATTTTTTTTATTGTTCTAACTTAAAAATTAAAAAGGGTCCCCATTATTTCCTAAGGTATTTATACATAAATAATGGGGGGTTTTCGAATAGCACAACAAACTCCCATTAGTTGGAGTGATCTAGTGAACAAGGTATTGATAGGACTAGATATGTTGGAAGAGATGGAACATGAAATGTAAGTTATCAAGAAGAATCTAAAGGAAACACATGATAGGCAGAAGAGTTATGTAAACCAACACAGGGAATTTAAGGAGTTTCAACTTGGGGAGCATGTGTATTTTCCCATCAAGCGCAATAAGAGCTCCTTGAGGATAAAATCATGTGCCAAGTTGGCACCACGATATTGCGAGCCTTTTGATATCCTTGATATGATTGGACCAGTGGCCTATAGACTTGCATTGCGTCTGACAGTGAAAGTCCACGATGTTTTCCATGTTTCATTGCTTAAAATATACTTAAATGTTGTTGATAATGTTATTGATTGGTCTGTATTGCAAGTGGAACCTAAAGGAGAATTCCACAAAAAACCTCAGTGCACATTGCAACAAAAACAACTCATGCTCCGGAATCGAGACATCGAACAAATTAAAGTGCAGTGGAAGCACTTTTGGCCTGATGAAGCTACATGGGAGATGGATGATTATATGTGGGCTATGTATCCTTCATTTTTTATGGGTGGAGGCAAATGAGTTTTGTTATTTATACATATTTATGTATGGTTGATATTATAAATACCTCAATGAGTTGTGTTATAAATTTCCAATCAACGATATGGTTGTCATTTTGTGATGATTCTCACGATGGTTTTTCTTTTGAGCAGATTTTTCATTGTAAATATTGAACCGAGCTAAGTTGTAAAGCTCCATAAGTAGTGTGTTTTGGTTTTCAACGGTTTTGCTGGTTGTAGGTGTCATAAAACACCGGGGATGGTGTTCCCCTAAGGGTGAGAGATTTGTAACAACCCCGGGTTGAAAGTTCATGTAATGAAAGTTAATAAAGGAAAAATAAGACCAAGGTCATGGGGAAAATATTCCAAACTGAATGTTGGGAAAAATATCCTAGTGGGCATCACTTGATGTGTTTATGGCTAAGGGGAAATTGGTAAAGGAAATGGAAAAGACTTTGAAAAGGAGAAAAGGTAAATTTGGAATTTTATTTATGAAAATCAAGGAAATTATGAGAAAATGGAGGTGAAATTTCACAGGCTGCATGTGCGGAAGAAATTGAAGGAAAATTAAGGAAAATGAAGAAATTAGAGGCATCAAGAATAAAAAGACATCAAAGAATCAATTTGTATCCTTTTATCAGTTCAGTTTTAGTATTAGTATTAGAGAGGAGAAGAGCACTAAGAGGAGAAGGAAAGTAAGAAAGCAAGGATCAAGCAAGGAAAATTTGGATCAAGCAGATTCAATTGGATTACTTGCAGGCAATAGGTTGCATGTATGATTTCCTAGCTGGGTTTACCATGCATGGATTATGCATTTGTGTATTTGGTTTCTTTGATGTCGATGGCATGGATTTTCTGAGTTTTGACTGTGGTTTTAGCCTTTGCTTGCAATTTTTGGATAACCATGGTGTCATGGGATTCATTATCGGTTGAGATTTGGATTGCCAAAAGGTTTTGGATCCGGGTGAGGTGTTCTCAGGAAAATACCAAGGGTTTGGGGGTGGAGATGGTTTCCTCCAGGAAGTCCTCAACAGGTGGGTGGAGGCAGGAAATTTCCTGAAGGGATGGTAAAGGAATTCTAAGGCATCGAAGAACGGTATGGTTTTTTGATCTTGGGTCCAATTTAGGAGATTTCACGCTATGGTGAGGGTGGAGGTGGTTTAACCTATGGATTCCCTTAGTTGTTTTTGGATTGGTTTATCACATGAGATCCCACATTCATACTTTGAATATGGCACATGGGTGATTAGCAAAACAAAAGATTTGGTTCAACCCAATCTATGGTCGAGTGGTACATGGAAGTCCTGGACCTAGGTAGCTTATGGCCATGTTTAATAAGAGCTAATTTTGTATTGATTTTGATGAAAAAATGTACTTTTTATTATGTGGCTTTAATGGTTGTTCTATATTTTTATTTATTTGGTTATATGCTGGTTATAAGCATGGTTATTTGATAGAACTTAGTCATGGATCTCTCATGTTTTTGCTTGTAACCTAATGAATACTTAATGCATGACCTAATTGGTGCTATGAAAACTATTGTGATAAGGAATTGGTCCTTCTTGTTAAATATCAGATAAGTTTTGAGATCCCTATGTTCAGATATACATTCATGACTTGTAGGTTGCATGTTTATCATGTGTTTGATGGAACATCATTTCTAGTTGGGAGAGGTTAGGTCAAGTACTAGTTCAAGTTTTGGTTTATAAGCTTTGTTTCTATGTCATTCATCATTTCTGGAAGTTTCATTGAGTTCTGGGTAGAGGCATGAGACCTAGCCTTGAAAAAGTGGCTCAGAATTCGAGGTTGCTGGAATAGAACTAACTCGAAAATTCCACAGTCATTGGCATGTAGGATTATGAGAGTTATTGGAGGCTTAGAGCCACTTTCATTCCTTGGTAAGGGAGCGACTGAGGCTCTAGGTCAGTGAAAAAGAGAGTGATCTCAGGGGTTGGACATCTAGAGGGGTTGGGTTGCTTATGGAGGTTCTGTAACACTTGAGGGAAGTCAATAAGGTCTTAAGTTATCGACTCCATTTCTTTAAGGTCATATAGGAGGTTGAGTCTTATTATAGTGATCCTCAACTCATGTTTACCTGGGAAAGCTGGTGAAAGCGGGTAAATGTGGGAAGAGTGGGTTACGGTGTTGAACTAGGTAATGGTAGTCATGCCATATTCTCTTCACCAGGAAGTGACATTCTTCATCACCATATGGCTATCTTCATATTTCTACCTCTTTCCAAGTCATTTTCCTTCCGAAGTTACCCATCCAATAATATGTGTACTAGTTATAGGTGAATTTCTACGATATTCTTTTGATAGCCTTGTTCCAACCCAACGAAATGCTTGATTTCAAAATAAAAAAATGAATCATTAAATTAAAATTACCTCTTAATGATGGCCCTTCATTATAATATATGCTTTTGAAACAACGACATCCTTTTATATATGAATCCATCTCCAAGGCTTCCATTACCAATATTTTCCTTCTTCATTGTACTTATTAGGGTCTTCATAATTTCCTTATGGAGTTGTTATAGTCAATACTTTTAACATCATATTTTGATTATTCATACTATCTATGTAGTTGCAGACACATCTTCAAGAACTCTCTTTTCAACTTCTTCACATACTATTTTCTATAGCTTAACCTATCTAAGAACAATTGTTTCCCACCATCCTCATATTCTTCATGAGGTCATATGATATGTTGATCCGAATGGAAAGTGGCATCCACCCATGGTATTGTAAGTGGCATGCACCCATGGAATTTACCCATGGTATTGTAATTTGCATGCACCCATGGTATTTACTCATCCATGGTATTGTAACTAAAAAATCATATAAGTTACAATTCACATTTTGTAAAAGGACAGATTTTCCACCATAATGTAGCTTTTACAATGATTTTATGTTTTAATAAAAAATGTTTCTTTGTGGTTTTGTTTAATATGCATTCTCCTCTTTTTCTAGAATTTTTCATTTTTTATTATTAGATCTTGGGGGGACCCCCAAGATCTGGATCAGTGGTATTAGAGGAGGTTACATCTCCATGGGAATGAGGGTTTGAAGCATATTTCAGTTTCAATTTTTTGCAGAAATATCCAACCTCCTTTTGGCACCTTTGTAGCCCATTTGTTTGACCATACACTATAAGTATCATTGTTGGCCCAAAAGAATTATATGATTTTCCACCCTTGAATCTTCATTCACCATTGGAGGATAATTTTTACTGCATCCATTGGTATGGAAAATGGAGGTTCCATGACCTCTACAACAACCCATGTCGTTCTACAAAGCCTTGGCATCCTTTGTGGCCCTCCACACTTGGTATTATCACATTCATTTTCATTGTAGATTCACTCAACCATGCCATAGCTTTAAAAAAAGTTTATGCAACACATATAAGTTTGTACAACCTCATTTCAAGCATTTCTCAGCGTGCCCATGGTGGTATGGCCGACATAGAAGCACAATGATGGATGAAACACAGAGAAACAATCTTCAATAAACTTCATGCAAGTGATATGACCTGCAAAAATCATTTCAGAATGTTAAAAATACATAATTTGAAATTATTTTCTATTAGATCAAATGGGCTTTTTACGAAATTTTATTTCGTTTCCTGGTTTGAGAGATATGAGAAAGTGAAGTTACACGTCTGGAATGTTGCACGACTATGTGTACCATGAGTTTCAGGAATATTTTTTTCACTCCATATTTCATGAAAGTTCAAGTTTATTATAGCAATGGAATAATCTCTTCAATAGCTCAAATGGATCTTTGACGGGATTTGATTTCATCACTTGTAGGAAAAGTTATCAACAAATTTGCAGCAAGAGGTCTATTGCTATAAAATAAAAAACAAAAGAAAACAAATAAATTGAAAAAAATAAAATAATAATGTGAAAGAATCCTTTGCAAAATTTCATTGGATTAGAGAATCTACCAGAAAATCTGTTAGTGTGAATTCTAATCGCAAGCGTATGAAAAAATCTCACTTTAGCTGTGCATAACAAACAACCCTAACATCAAAGATGGCTATCAATTTCCTTAGATCTGCAGTTTGTGATAAGAATAAATGCTATAGAAATCCAGATCTATGTAGTTAAATATATTAAACAACAAGTAATAAGCAAGAATTGCTCCATGCATCAAATGAACAAGACAAGAAGTTTTAAAGAATTTTTTGTATTATGACACCTGGGAAGGGAACAAAGAAAGATGTTACCAGTCCCCCTCAATGGGATAGGTTCTTGGATGTCCTCAGCGTTTCAGATCTAATATCTCTCTCTCTCTTGATGGTGCAGAAAACCCATACAAAAATGGAACTCAAAGGGAGCTCACAAGAAAAATGTAGAAAAATATGACAATGATGAGAGGAACAAAGACAGACCAAAAGTATATATCTAGAGTGATATCTAGGCAAAAAAAGGTAGTGAATGAATGGAAAAACCCTTCTATTTATAACAAAGTATTGAGTTAGTCTAGATATTGGTGCATAATTAAAATATTATTAACCAAATCTACATCCAACTTTTACGGAATATTTTATTATTTTTGTTGGAGGGAAAAAGAATTTGAATTTTGTCCAATCCCTTTATTTAGAAATAATAAATAAATAAATAAATGATTTCTTTATTATTTTAAGAATATGGTTGATTAATAATTGATTTATTCAATTATTTATAAATGATTTAGTCAAATTTAACAAAGAATATTATTAAATCATGTTTTAAATAATTATTCCTAGAAAATAAGAAGATAAATAATGATTTATCTAACTAATTTTCATTTTTTGGGTTAAATATGACCAAGAATATTAATTAAACAATGGTTTAATTAATTATCCCTTGAAGAAAAGCAAACCAATAAGGATTTATTCAATTATTCCTCCTGGGGTTTCCTGTTTAGACTAGAAATAACTTAATACACTATGGGTTATTAAATTGTTTTTCATAGTGAAAGCAATTTTACTATGGTAAAATTGGTCTTACATTGTGTACTTTGGTCCATCTAATAGTAACAGGTTAGATGACCAAAAATTGGTGTAACAAATTTCCCCCCAACATGCGAGCGTTAGGAGCTAATCGTATGACCGAAGTACGTTGTAAGAACTCAATCACTAGACACCAAAGGGGAGTCAGAGAGAGAGAAATATAAGGTAGACTGAAGCGAGAGAGGAAAAGACCTTGAGGAGGTGAGACTTACAGGTGTTACAAGTCTCTTTTATGAGTGAGTACCTGTTCTACATGAGGCGGGGGAGGCATACCTATGCTTGCCGAGATAACAAAGTACAAAGAATAATGGAGTGCCCAGTAAACATGGGACTGAACTATATAGTACATGATGACATAAACATGGGCCAGATAAAAAACATGATAATGGATCCCACATACATACTGTGCTTGGGACAACATCCAAGACTTATACAATAATATCTGAGTACATGAGATATAAGTACAACCAAAGAGGCCCTGTAAAATAGGAAAGGGCTCTGAAAATTTGAATGATACATGCAAACTAAAAAGGCACTGCAAGCGGCTAAGGTTGGAACCATCAAATCTATAGAGCTGAATCCAATGCTGTAGTAGAGAGGTCATCTAGGCATGTGGGGGACTACCTGAAGGGCCACCCCCTCATGAGTTCTGAAACATCTCACACACACCCAAGAATCACTGGTACAATTTGCTGCATCACTGAACCATCAAGTACACTGATCTCGATCATGCCATAAGGAGCTGGAAATGAGAAATAATCAAGTCAAAGGGAAATAAAGAGTCCCTTTTCTTGATCAGAGGCACTGAACATGAGTGGAAGCTAGAACCAAGGTACACTTCCCTTTAGACCTGTCTTCTGGAATGAATAAGCTGATGTTGATAGAAGGAGGTCCGCCATAGGTGAGGCAAAAAGGAATATCAACTAAGGCACGAGGGATAATATTAGAGCGACTGATAGAATAACACCAGGGATGATGGTGGAATGAGGGGGGGGGGGGTACTGAGTAGTGAGCTGCCAACTTCCCTTATTAGAGCATAGAGGGCATAAAAGACCCGATAGCTATTGACTCGACTCTGGAGGGGATAGGGGACAATATGACTGGGGGCCAAAATGTGCGGCGCGAGAGAGGTACAAAGCAATGAAGGATGGAAGACTGTGGCGAGAGAAAAAAGGAACTCAAGACAGACTCCATGGATGCGATGATGACTCAACTCATATGCTCTAAACAAGGGTGAATCGATGATGCTGCCACATAGAATAGGCCTGGTGGGGACGATAAAAACATGAGTACAAGATGGTTACTCACGACAAAAATAAACACGAGCGTGGAAAAGTATGAAGGCAAGGTGGTTCCCCAAGTAAAAGTGTTGCAAGTGAAGAATTTGGATTTTGAGAAGTGGTGAAGTGACCCTTCTTGGAAAAAAGCTTCCGGGTGAAGTATCAAATCACCAAAAACAAAAGCTGGCTACCTAAAAGAAATAAAATGTGCATTTCAGGAGGGAAATGCTAAGGGTAATATTTCTTAAGATAGAGTGCATTACGAGGATTAGGATGAGGATGGCCTTCGAAATCCTCTAGAAGGTATGTCCCTTTAACCAAGTCCTTACTGATGATGTAAGGGCCTAGCCATAAAGAGTCAAAATTCCCATGACTAAGGACATCATGAGCCTGGTCATACACTAGAACAAGATCACCTTCATGAAAAGTACGAGGGTGGACTTTTCGGTCATATTTAGCTTTGGTGCACTTCTTAGCCGCTTGGGTGGTTTGCAATGTAACACGACAGCCTTCGGAAGCGCACTTAAGCATGATAATTATTTGTTCTAATGGTTGGGTGTCGGGGAGAAGTTTGACGGCTAGGTGAAGGGAAGGGATTTCACACTTGAACGGTAGGACTGCTTCCTCGCTAAAAACAAGGTGGAAAGGAGTAAACCCGGTGGCGTTTTTAACAGAAGTTCTATAGGCCCACAAAGAAGGGAAGAGCATAAGGTGCCAGTTGGTTTTGTGCTTATTCACTGTCTATTGAAGCATAGTTTTAAGGATTTTATTGACCGCTTCAACTTGGCCATTACCTTGGGGGTAATAGGAAGATGAATATTGGTGCTCAAAGCGCAATAGAGAGGATAGCTCATGCCATATCTCATCTTCAAAATTTCGGCCATGGTCAGAGACCAATTGTTTCGGAAATCCAAATCGAGCGATGACATGGTTAAAGAAAAAGAGGGCTACAGTAGCTACCGTGTTGTTGAACGTTGGCATGGCCTCAACCCATTTGGCGAAATAGTCAACCGCCACGATGATATACTTGTGGTTACCAGCAGATGTAGGTCGACACTCCATAAAGTCTATTGCCCACTTATAGAAGGGACCAGCTGAGATGACAGGATGGAGGGGAGCCGGAGGGGCT
This sequence comes from Pinus albicaulis, assembly GCA_034641835.2. Taxonomy (NCBI): domain Eukaryota; kingdom Viridiplantae; phylum Streptophyta; class Pinopsida; order Pinales; family Pinaceae; genus Pinus; species Pinus albicaulis. The sequence goes on from CM076581.1 coordinate 737,722,015, forward strand.
TGAGCCTTTGGGGTGAAATGTTGGAAATTGGAACAATGTTTGACTGCTTCAATGCAATCACCGAAAAGAGAAGGCCAAAATACCTAGCGTGCATGATTTTCGGGGCAGTAGTGAGACCGGACAGGTGGCCACCACAAGCGGGGCTCGAGCCTTTGGGGTGAAATGTTGGAAATTGGAACAATGTTTGACTGCTTCAATGCAATCACCGAAGAGAGAAGGCCAAAAATACCTAGCGCGCATGATTTTCTGGGCAGTAGTGAGACCGGATAGGTGGCCACCACAAGCACCGCTATGGCAGGAATTAAGGAATTTCTCAGCTTCAGTGTGTGTGAGACAATGATGAAGGACAGTATCTACACTGCGATGATAGAGGTCGTCACCGATGAGAAGGTAGTGGGGAGCCTGGTGTTAGATATGTCGTCAAAAATCATGATCAAGATGAAGGGAAAAATTTTGGGTTCACAGATAAGTGAGGATGTCACCATACCATGGATCATCTGAAGTGATGGAAAACAAATGTTCATCAGGGAAATCATCATTAATTGGAGGATCCTGCGTACCGGTAGGTAATTTAGAAATGAGTTTAGCGAGGGCTAAACCTTTATTACTCTTTAGTGTGACGAATTCAAGATTGAATTCCTGAAGGATAACAATCCAATGACCATACTTCCTATTGATGATCCATCGACTCAATAGGAAGGCCATAGGGTTGGAATTAGTCATGACCTTTGTGGAACACATGAGGATATAATGGCAAAGGTTTTGGCCAAGAATACGACAACTAGCGCTAGTTTCTCTTCATGTGAGTAGGAAATAGGGGGGCCGACAAGGTTCTTGCTGACATAATAGATAACATGCTCGATTCCGTTGTCATCTTCTTGAATAAGGACCCCAGCGAACGAATGGGTGGAGGCTGAGATGTATAGGATGAAATCCCTATCAAATTCAGGGGGACGAATCAAGGGATCGAAGGTGAGAGCGTGTTTCAGGGCATCAACAGACTCTTGAGCATAGTCATCCAAATGAATGGAATGTTAGATCTAAGGAGTCTAAGGAACCCATGCGCGGTGGGGGCATAGTCAGGCGTGAACTGACGAAGGAAATTAGCTTTTCCTTGGGGGCTTTGTAACTGGTGTGAGGTACGAGGAATAGGAAGCTCAAAAATAGCTTGAACTTTCAAGGGGTCAAGCATTATACCATATTTAGACATAATGAAGCCTAGAAGACGACTGACAGGAACACAAAAGACACATTTTAACGAGTTGAGGCAGATATTATACTTGCGACATCAGAGAAAGACGGTACGCAAATCATGGAGGTGTTGCGCCCGATGTTTAGAACGTGCAGTGAGGTCATCTAAATAAGAAAGGATAATATGATCTAGGTCATGAAAAAAGTATGACATGGCTCGCTGAAAAGTGGCTCCACAATTATTAAGGTTGAACGAGATGACTCTATAAGTGAAGTTTACCCACAGACTAATCAACGCAATTTTAAGTTGATCATCACGATGGATAAAAATCTGGTTGTATCCGTAGAAACCATCCTTAAATGATAGAACTTTGTGCCCCACACACTTGTCAATGATTTGTTCAATGAACGGTGTGGGGAAGTTGTCTTTGGGAAAAGCTTTGTTTTGGTCGTGAAAGTTAGTGCAGACACGGATGGTGCATTTTTTATTGAGAACAGAAATCGGATTGGACACCTAAGTGGTGTATTCAATGGGATAGGTAAAACTAGCCTGCTTGAGCTTATTGATTTCGACTTTGACAACCTCTCATCTAGAAGGATTAATGGGTGTCAACTTTTGACGGACAGGATTCGCATTGGGTGTTGGCTCGAGGGGTCCTGACCTAGGTTTGGTAAGCAAGGTTTGCCAACAAACCCCTATACCACTGGCCTTTTCGGCAGTGACCCGCTTTCATAGGTCAAAGTCTCACCCGAAGTAGTATAGGTGGGTGCTGGAACTAGGTTTCTGCACCCTGAGAAAGGATGGGAAAAGCAAGCAGAGCAGTGCTAGATCTTGTAATCCCCGATTACCTTATTCTACACTGAGTTAATTAAGTCTCTATTCACATCCACGTGCACTAGATCTATAGTTATATGCTTATTATATCATCAACACAACAGTACATAAACAGAACATAATAGATCTAGATCCAAGAACATAGTACACAGATCTTCGCAGCTTAAGGACAAGAAACAAACAATACAGTAATTACCAGTAATTCATATAATAGTACTCACAGATTCAGTTCTCTAACAATATTTCACATTCATTCATTCATCAATTCTTCCTTACAATTCCAATTCCCTTCCCAACCTGCGCACACAGCAGCAGGGTCCGCACACAGCTGGACTAGGATCTCCGCGCAAACAGCCAGCAGGAGTCCATTCGCCAAAACCCAAAAATATAACTTAAATAACAGATTGCATCAATAGATCATCATTTCCTCCCCTTTACAATACAAAATGCAACTCTATTTATAACAATCTAGCGGCTAGCCTCGACTTTCCTATGGTCCGCAACCCATGGTTTTCGGACTCCTAGTTTACCCTTTGACCCATTACAATGCGTTTGGGGCTTTGACCTATCGCAAAACCCCTCCGCTATGCTAAATATAACCAAAAATATAAAAAATGGACCAATTTCACAGCTTGTTAGGAGACCCCGTTCCAACAGTCCCCCAACACAATATTGTGACTTGTCCCGAGTCACTATAGTGGTGCGGCTTCGACTTGTGTGTGCAAGGTAGCCAGAGTGCAAAGGAGCGGTGGGAGCACTTACTTACTCTGGGCCGCAACATGTTGCGCAACCTTGACCATTGTCAGGGAAGCAGGGCCATCTGGAGCCGCGATGATCCGTTCCAACAGCCGGTGGAGGCGCGCAATGGTAGACTGAGCGGCTTCGGCGAGCTGAAGTGCAGTGTCAGCCCGTGGTTTCAACCGTTTTCGAATGACATGCTTGTTGTGGTGAAGGTTTTCAATCCTGTCCAAGATGGCTAGACGCTGCGCGGAGACGGTGGAGGGTGAGGAGGCTCTGACTTGGTCCAGAGCAGCTTCTTCCTGCTGCGATTCCGTCTAGATATGCTGAAGCGTGGAGTGGTGCTGGATGGACGTCCATAGTTGGGTAGATGCTTTGACCAGTTGTGCGCCCTGTGTCAGCTGCTCATGAATAATATGCGTTTCCTCTATGACTACTGCAATCCGCTGGTCCCGTACTTCCTGAGGTATGTCATACTGTTGTCGCCTGGCTTGGTCATGGTGGCAAAATTCACGCAACACTCTGGTGTGCAGTCCTTGTAGCTCTATGTGAGATAGCTGCGCTAAATCCATTTGGATGTCCCCCGTAGTTGGATCAGGAGCATTGACGAGGGAAATTTGAGGGAGGGAACACACATTGCTTCAACTGGGCGATGTTCTGGAGTTGCGGAGAAGCTGCAGCATGTCCCTGTATCGCGACGTTCCTAATGTGCGTGGCTCGCAGACAATCCTTTCTGTCGGGAGCCAGCGTTCACCCCTGTGACTGCACTCAGCATTCCCAGGCTCTCTGGTTGGGTCCATCCTGGCAACACAAAAGCGGGAAACCCAGAGAATGTTGAGGAGTGCAAAAAACCAGTACACAGATAGCAGGAGCATGTTGTAGGATGAATAAATAGCCTGGTGTGTAATTATCCAACCATTCGCACACTGTCCGGAGCTATTTAATGGTGGAGTATCCCATTCGTGAGACTGACCATCGATCAGGTAGATTAATCTTACCATAAATGGTTGCATTGATGATCTGCCATTGATTGTGCATACTTGTAAGATCCCTTTTTTATTAAATCGGGATGTGCTGATGGTCGTCTTACGTGCCTGAGGTTGTTTCCACGGAATGTCAGACCATGGATGACGCCTGTATGTTGTTCGTGTACTGTGAATTAAGGTCAACTCGAGGTGTGTCTGTAAGTTGGCCATCAGTATTTTCAAGCCATGCGCTTTGCCCTTGGTTGGAACGTCCTTGCACCAGAGGGCTACGTCACGCGTCCTCGTGCCATTTATTACTTGAGGCATTCACAAATTCTTCAAATTAAATATGGGTCCGGGCAGGTCTGTAATTCGACGCATGCCTAGGGTAGCGGTACCCCGGCAAGCTTGACCGTGCAAGGCTTGATCGCACCCTTGAGTGTGGTATGCCAGCAAGTGTCCACGTAGGTTGTCTGACCTCGGAGTCCATCTGGAAACTGGGGTCCCTATGCGCAGGATCACCCTTCTCCAATACTTCTCTTGAGCAAAGAATACCAGCCCTTGCGTAGGTGCTCTGCGCAATGTTAGTGATAGTGCCCCAAGCCTGCGTTCCGTGGAAATCTTAGGATCAACCGTCTCCTGATTATCATCTGCGTCCTCCTAGTAGGGTGGGTTCCTTTTTGTGGTAGAGATGCGCCAAAAATTCCTGACGGTCTGAAGACATCGGAGTGCCGAAACTTCGAAAAAATCTGCCCTGCCAATTTTCCAACTCCTCATCATAGTCAAAAAAACATTCATTGTCCTTTTCCTAGCAGAGCATCCCTTCATCCGTGGGGTTAACCTGATCTTCATCCTGCGCAGTTAATTTAAAAATGTGATCTAATTCCTCCTCCTCATAGGCCAGCTCTGTATACCGCACACCTTTTGCTAGATCTATTGGTACTATGACACACATACCTTTGCTTTCAAACACCATGCTGTGTTTCTTGAGATTGATGACACCCCCCATGTCAATTGCCCAGTCCAGTCCAAGGAGCGTAGGGTAGGGATCCACATCTTCCACAATTTCTATGACTTCAAAGTCAGCTAGGACCCTTACCCCTGCGATGTCAACCATGACTTTTGGGAACCTCCCTAAAGGGATGATTTTTTGTTGATTGGCCATTCACAGTTGGATGGTGGACCATTCTAATTTAGGTTCTCCCATTCGTTGCCATGTTTTCTTTGGTAATATATTCACATCTGACCCCAGATCTAAGATAACCTGATCCATCTCGTAGTCACCAATATGGGCAGTCAATCGCATCTCTCTTCCAGTGCGCTTCTTATAGCTGTATAGTTTGTGTACATCCTTGGTGTCAGGGATAAAATTGGTCCAAACTGCGCAGGTATTCAGTAGTGCTTGGAGATTACCTACAGCCTGCAGATTTCGCAGCAGCTTCAGACATGCCTTTAAAAAGGTCTCAACCCCTTCCTCTATTTGAGGTTGCATTGGTGGCTACGTAGGGACTTTCGATGGTGTTTGTTCTTTGAAAGGCACCCCTTCCTGGGAGGCAAGCTCCTCTTTTGCTCCCTGGGTGACCAGCCCGCTGCGTGTCATGAATTTTACATAGGGATCCACCTTTCTTAGCTTGGATTTAACTCTTTGTACGTTCTGCGTAGGAGTGGGCTACTTTTCCTGCATCTTGGCTATTAAAATTGGGCGGTCCTCTACCTCATGGTCCAGCTGCCTACAATATTTGCATGATGACTGGGTGGGATTTGGGCATTCTATGGAAAAGTGCCCTATTTCTCCACAGTTATAACAGACTAGCTGCCCACGTCCTCATCCTACGCTTCCTCCTCGACCTCCTCTGCCTCGGGCCGGTGATCCTCCAAAGTGCGCAGAAAGCCTTGGTGACGCAGGGTCTGATTGTACCCTATATAAGTTCCCATGATCCATCATTAAGTCATAAGTACGACAGTTCTGCTCATCATGTCCCAATAATCGGCAAAATCAACACCATTGTTGCTTTAGTTCTGGGACATACGCACCTAACCAAGGGCAATGGTTCGTATCATGCAGTCCTGCTACCCGACAATCATCACACCATAGTGCAGGTCCACTTGAACCTGGTCGTAATAGGATGGGTTCCCTACTTACCCCTGGGCGTACCGGGCTAGGTCCTCCTACTTGTATGTAATCCATCAATAGAGGGCACTGATACTTCATATGGCCAGACACCCGGCATCGTATGCACCATAGATCTGTGCAACCGTCCTTTCCTCGCTCTTTTCGCAGGTTCTGTATCTCCATCTGCATAGCTCAAAGTTGTTCCTGGATTTTTTGTACCCTTGCTGACGTATCCTCTCGGGGGGCAGCCTCTAGTTTCATAGTGACTTCCACAACCTTCTCCTGCAACTCAAAGGTCTGATGACTCATTGGCATGTGCAGGCGAGGTAACAACATAGTGATGAACCATTCCGTATGTTGTCTATCATCATATTCGAATCCTCCTTCCTTGATTGCTTCCTTCAGTCACTGATCAGCCTCCCATACTAACTCAAACGCACCTTGTTTGAAGTCTTTTACTTCCGCTACCAACTGGGAATAAGATTTCAGCTTTCTAAACTGGTGCTTCAAAGCATCCTTGATATCTTGAATAGATGTGCCCCCATTTTGGGAAATATACTGCATATACCAGTCCAGGGCCCTATCCTCGAAGGCCAATGACAACTGCGCCCTCTTTACCGTATCACTCACCACATTCTGCGCAGTCCATATAGAGTCTGCCACGAACCAAAATCAGTCCATATCCTCATCTCCTACCCCTTTGAAGGTAGGTAGTTTCAAATGCGCAACCATATCACTCTCTAGGGAGGGTGGCGGTATATGTGAATCCTTACCTTTGCGCGGTCGGGGTGGTGATGTAGCTGGGGGATCTTGCGCAGCTGGTTCCTACAACAGATTGTAGGTGGATCTCCCTCCGTCAAGGTTGGTCCGATAGTATTTACCACTACAGGTCGTGCTCCCGTCTAGATCTGAGGTCATTCAGTTAGTATGACTACACAGAATGCTCTTTTCGCACAGTAATTTCTTGATTAGCAACGATAACGTCATCAGAAATTTACCTCGGAATCCTTTGAAGAATCGTCGTTCGGCCTCAAAGTATGATACAAATTGATCAATGGAAAATTCCGTCACAAATCCTCCTAGCACACTATCCACCCAGTGTTCCACCATGCGTGTGATAGTATTATCAGTTTTTTCCAATTTGTCAAGTAGCTCTAGGGTCCACTGAGTGACTCGCTCGTCCTTCCAGCACTTCTGGAATTCCACAAGCTTGGCCAGCCACTCCTGGAGTTCAATTGCAAAGGTTACAAAGAATATTTCGTAGCTTTCAGTAAGAATGTACCTATTTTTCCACCTTTCTGCCGTTAATTTTTCATTGCAGTATTCTTTTACTGCGAACTCTTGGATCTGTGTTTCGAACCAGTCTTCGATCTCTTTTCTTTTAGGTTTCCATTATTCTCTTGTCATTACTCGATCCTCTCTCAGACTTCTTCTGGTCCCGACAACAGAACCATTTTTTGGCTCGAGGGGTCCTCACCCAGGTTCTGTAAGCAAGGTTTGCCAACAAACCCCTATACTACTGGCCCTTTCGGCAGTGACCCACTTTCGCATGTCAAAGTCTCACCCGAAGTAGTATGGGTGGGTGCTAGAACCAGGTTTTCGCACCCTGAGAAAGGATGGGTAAAGCAAGCAGAGCAGTGCTAGATCCTGTAATCCCCGATTACCTTATTCTACGCAGAGTTAATTAAGTCTCTATTTGCATCCACGTGCACTAGATCTATAGTTATATGCTTATTATATCATCAACACAACAATACATAAACATAACATAACAGATCTAGATCCAAGAACACAGTACACAGATCTTCGCAACTTAAGGACAGGAAACACACAATACAAAAATTACTAGTAATTCATATAACAATACTCACATATTCAGTTCTCTAACAATCTTTCGCATTCATTCATTCATCAATTCTTCCTTACAATTCCAATTCCCTTCCCAACCTGTGCACACAACAGCACGATCCACACACAACTGGGCTAGGATCTCCACGCACACAGCCAGTAGGAGTCCGTTCCCCAAAACCCAAACGGATTACTTAAACAACAGATTGCATCAATAGCTCATCATTTCCTCCCCTTTACAATACAAAATGCATCTCTATTTATAACAATCTAGCCTCGACTTTCCTATGGTCTGCAACCCATGGTTTTCGGACCCCTAGTTTACCGTTTGACCCATTACAATGCATTCGGGGCTTTGACCTGCCCCAAAACCCCTCCGCTATGCTAAATATAACCAAAAATATCAAAAATGGACCAATTTCACAGCTTGTTAGGAGACCCTGTTCCAACATCGGGCCATGTATCCATATGGTGTTTGACGATGGCTGGATCAAGTCCTGGCATTTCTGAATAGAACCAGGCAAAAAATCGCAGAATTCCTTGAATAACTTAGTGTAAACCTCAATTTCTTCTGGGGTGCATTGGGCACCCAAGGTAATGTTTCATTCTACCCCTAGTTTATCAGAAATTTTAATTTTGATGGTAGGAGAGATATTGGCCATATTTCCTTCCTCGAAAGCATCAGGTGCAGGGATGGGATTTATAAACCAATCGACCTCATCAGGAATGAAGTCGTTTGATTCCACAACATATTGGTCATGAGACTGCTGCAGGAGGAAATATGCACGGTGGTGCATATCATCCCACAAAAAGTCTGGGGTGGTCATATCTTCCATATTGTCTTCATCAAAATAGAATATGGGGTGACTGGTGGAAGGATGACCACATGACGGGGCAAAGCTACCTAACTCATCATTATGAGAAGAAAGGTTCACATGCGCATCGTCACAGGGGGTGACCGAGAAACAAGTAGATGAGGGATCCACCGATGTTGAGCCCAGGGTGATCGCTGGAGGGAGGTCAGGCAAAACAGAAGGGGATGCCCCAAAGGGGTCTTCCACCATGGATCTCATAGATGATGACAGGTAGAGGATAGTGGAAGAAGGCTTCGTCATCTCGACATAGGGAGGGGGAATGTCAATGGGAGCCTATGTGTCCTCTATTTCAGTCGAAGCAAAACTCGCAAATAAGGGAGAGGTGGACTCATTACGCTTGGCCTCGAATTGGCGAACCGCTTCCAAATAGGTGCGATAGTCTTCGAGGCGGGGACAAAGGTGAGTATAATGGCCATGGAAATCACACAAAGCACAAGGATGATTTGTGCACAAAGTCTTGAGTTTCAGGGCTGAATCAGGTAAAGTAACATGGACTCATGGATATCAGACTCAGGAAACGCTTCGTTGACCATGGGCTTGAGACGAGGCAATTCATGACAATTATGGGTGGCATGACCGATAACATCACACAAAGCACATGGGTGTGTATGCTTTGGAGGCTGAGGAGGAGCAGGGGTTGTCTAGGAAGCCTTGTCCTTAGGTGCCTTCTTGCGGTCTTTACCCCCCTCTCTCGAGGCTTTTGCAACAAGAGTAGGTTCCTATTGAGGTGACTGAGGCACAAAAGCAAAGGGAGGGGTCATGGCGACCAGTTGGACTGGGGTAAATAAGTATAAGGTTTGGGATAACCAGACGGGGTATTGGCTGGGGGATCAATGTACCGGACTGGGATCCCCAGGGTCATGTTGGGGAGAGAAAAAGTAGCCATAACAGGTACCGAAAATACTCCAGGAGGGGGAGCAAGAAACGGTATCTAACCAGAGGGGTAATGGCCAAGCGGGACAAATTCAAGATGGTTAAGGCCGGGGGGAACCATTCCAGGAGGATAGATAGGATCATGGATACCAAATACATATGAGAGGCCTTGAGGAGGAGGTCCTGAAGGCTAAGTTGAAGTAATAGGAGCAAGTTGCGGAGGGCGAGGTTAATAACTAGTCGAACTTGACCGTTTGAGGTCAGACCGAGATAATTGCATCATGCAAACATTCAATGAGATAGGGTCAAATATAGGAGGGGGGAGACTAGGGAATGAACCAAGAAAAGAGGAATATTTATATGCTCCATATGAGACACTGGTCGGGGGTTAAACTGCTTGTTTATTGGCCATGGAAGAAATAATGGACTCTGGAGAGGTCTCAGACTTCAGTTCGTAATATGTCAATTGATTGATGGTGACGATCTTTCCATTATGAGGAAATCACATCTTACGGTGAAACACAGATGGGACAATAGAAATTGCATAGGTGTAGCTATGACCCAAAATAATTTTGTAGTCTAAGGGGGCATCAATGACTTCAACGTTAACACAAACAGTTTTGACCGAAAGAGTAATAGGAAAATTACGGAACATGCCAAGGGGATGGGAAGAGTGGAATCCCACACACGGAGTGTGATAGTGGAAGGGGCTAACTCAGGAGATCCGTGTTGCTTCCAAACAGAAGCATACATCATGCAAGTGGATGCCCCTTCGTCAATGATACAACAGGAGATGTTGGCATTCCAGATATTAACAGGGATTTGGAAGGTGACGGATGCAGGAAGGGGTGGATTCTATGACTTGTCAACACTGAAGACAATCAAACGATCATCTGAAGGATCCACAACGGCCATAGCAGGTAGTATAGCTTTTCTTTGTGAAGGGCACAACTGGAGGACTTACAACATTGACATGGCGGTAGGGGATTGCACCAAGCCATCTACTATACTGTAGGAGTGGGTGGCTTTAATGGAAGAAGGGTTTCAGTGTAAAGGTCCTTTGGGGATCTTGGTATGAACCTCTACCTTAAGCTGAGGGATCTGTAAAGGACCATTGGGTGTTGAAAGAGGCTCTGTGGGACCTGAAGATAGGGGATCGGTGGCAGATGTAGCGGGGGGCTTGTTGTACTGACGGGACCAAGTCTGAAAGTTGAGGTCAATGGTATTGCGTAGGTCAGAGTTCATCATGAGGATCTGGTAATCTGAGAGGTACCAGATGGGGGAGGTTGAGTGGCCGCCTAACTTTCAGGGGGTTGGGTAGCCACATATCCTTGCTGGGGGAAAGGATTGGTAAACATAGCCGATTGAGTAGGGGCAACATTAGGAGGATTCGAAGGGGAGGCTTGTTGTCTTCGGGATGCTGATTGAGCTTCCCAAATTTGACGTATCTGAGTTAAAAGGGGACAAACATGGGTATAGTGACCATAGACACTACAACAAGAACAAGGCTTACTCGTGCGAATAGGCTTGTCCTGCTTGGGCTGAGCGCCCTGTTGCTGGGTTGCAGTGTTAGATGTATTCCCTTGGGGATTGTTTATGGGATTACCTACAATATCTTGGTTTTGATTGACTTTCCTCTTATTTTTATAAGTGGGAGGATTAGCCGCACTCTGCTGGGCATACACCTGTCCCTAGTGGGGGGGGGGGGTGGTTGTTGTTGCAGAGTTTGAGAAGGCAAGGGAGGGTGAGGTGCTTGTGCTGGAGGAGCAGGAGCACTAGGCTGCAAATATATATAATAAGGAGGTTGGGCAACACTGGGGTAAACATATTGGGAAAAATGAGGAGGAATTTCGTATCCTGGATACATGCTGTCGAGAGGGCAGAAAGTGCTGGAGGAGCTAGCCCCTCCCTGAGGGAAACCATAACCCATGCGAGGGATGAGTGTACAGATGTGAAAGGGATCCAATGATACCGTTGGGGGCATGGGATGCCCTGGTGCATTGGCACCACCGGGTCTAGGGAGATAAGGTAAGACAGTATAAACATAACTAGATTATGCATAGATGAGGTCATATTTCAATGCAATCTGGAGGGAATCTTCCTCGGTATGAGGAAAGTGAGATGCGACATCTTTGCCAATAGCAAGAAAAAGGGATCTGAGAAACTAGTCCATGTAGACATGGTCTTCGAAAACAGGGGCTCGACATAGGCTCTTCCTTCTGTGCATTCTTGAATATGGTCAGATAGGCGGGTAGTAGAAGTTTGACGGAAAGTGTTTAAGAGTTCGGTATCGGTGTCATAGAGAAGGGGAAGCTGGAAGTAAGATAGAAAAGCCTTGGAAAGGGTTGCAAAAGTAGTATGAGAGGAGGAGGCCTGGTCGACATACCACTTGGAAGCTTCTCTAGTAAGCGTACGCTGGAATAACCGAAGACAGACAAAGTCATTGGTGATGGAGTTAGATGAACACCACATGTGGAAAGAACAAACATGGTTGGTAGGATCCTCGCCAGCATTTCCTTCAAACTTGGGGATGTCTGAAGGAATCTTGGTTGGCATAACAGGCCAACTTGGATCATGGTGTATGGGGTCATTAATCAACTGGCTAAAATCGGGAAGGCTTAGGCCTGCCATAGAAGGAAGCAAGGGAGCAACCAGAATAGTTCCTGCTGTAGCACCACTAGTGGTGTTTCCAGCATTAGGGCCGGGGCCACCACCAACGTTATGTCCTGAACTGAGACATGATGAAGGTGAAAGGTGGAGGAGATTTGATGATAGAACCAAAAAGGGAACCCGATGAACCAAAATCAGAGTCAGAATGGGGACTCGGTGGAGGATGAACTCGAACCCTACGCGGTGGGGTAAGTCTTCCTAACGGAAACTAAGGATGAAGGCCTTGGAGTCTTTGGGATAAATGCCTTGGGGGTGAAATGATGGTAAAGAGACACGGAACACAATAAGGAATAGAGGTAAACAAGGGTAGGGAGGTGTAGGATCCATTGATTACAATGTTTAATTCTTCACCCGGCGGTGTAAACCAGGCGCTCTTCGCTTAGGGTGTGTGTGCTTGTGATAAGTGTGTTAATTTTAATTAAGCCTAGACGTGTGTAGAGAAAAAAGAAAAAAAAGGATGTTGTATAACTGTAAATAAAACTGAAAATGATAGTAAAGGTAAACTGAATGCGACAGTAAAATAAATAGCTAAAGATGCATCAATTAAACCTAAGGATGAGGGATTCCCAACAAATAGTCTATGGGTGGGAGAAATCTAGTCAAAACACACAAAATGGCCAATGGATCTAAAGTTAGGAGGGACAGGGATCTAAAGGTTAGATCTGTTGGAAAGAGGGGCAAAAAACAACAAAAAACAGAGGGAAATATGCTGCAAAAAAGGGGGATAAAGGCTACAACTTGAAGGGAAACGAGGTGAACCCTAAAGGAGGAAAAACAAAAAACAAAAAATAGGTGTTTTGGATGGATAAATAACCGATCTGAAATGGATCTGAAAGTATAGGTTCAGATATGAAAAATGGCTGAAAAACACTGAAATCTTAGAGGACCTGCTTCATCTAAACTCCTCCTAAAAAGGTGGAAGCATACTGAAGCCCTAAGTGGCTTGGTTCCTACTTCTACGTGTAAACTAAGAAAGTACAGGTCCAAGACGGGTGAAGAGGGAGGTCGGACAACCCTGAATAGTGCCAAAGACAAACCAAGAAAAATCATAGAAAAAATCCCGCAAAAAGTATAGGTCACAGTTTTAACCTGTTTTTCGCTGAGGTCACATTTTTCAGGCTATTATCTGCTACTTGAGAGCCGAGGTCGTAGTTTTTGGTCCAAAAAGTGCGACCTACACTTTCGGCTGTATCAGGAGCAAGTTTTAGAAAAAAAATGTCGTCCCTACTGCGGCTGATACCTATTACCTGTGCAATGGGCCCAAAAACATACGAAAGTTAGAATTTTAACTGTTTTAGGGTTTTAAAGGTTAAAAACAACATCAAGAAATGAAAAATAAGAAGCTGAAGAAAAACCCTAGGGTTTGAAGCAGCTGGTCATGCAGGGATCTGAAAAACGACAGCGGTCGTAATTATATACCCTTGTGGAGTCGCCAGTTGTTAGTGTGAATTCTAATTGCAAGCGTACGAAAAAATATCACTTTAGCTGTGCATAAGAAAAAACCCTAACATAAAATATCGCTATCAATTTCCTTAGATCTGCAATTAGTGATCAAAACAAATGCTACAGAAATACAGATCTATGAAGTTAAAGATATTAAACAACAAATAATAAGCAAGAGTTGCTCCATGCTTCCAATGAGCAAGACAAGTTTTTTTAAAGAATTTTTTGTATTATGACACGTGAGAAGGGAACACAGAAAGATGTTACCAGTACCCCTCAAAGGGATGGGTTCTTGTATGTCCTCAACGCTTCAGATTTAAGATCTCTCTCTCTCTTGATGGTGCAGAAAACCCAGATAAAAATGGAACTCAAAGGGAGCTCACAAGGAAAAAGTAGAAAAATATGACAATGATGGGAGGATCAAAGTCAGACCAAAAGTATAGATCAAGAGTGATCTCTAGGCAACAAAAGGTAGTGAATGAATGGAAAAACCCTTCTATTTATAACAAAATTTTGAGTTAGTCTAGATATTGGTGCATAATTATATTATTATTAACCAAATCTAGATCTAACTTTTATGGAGTATTTTATTATTTTTGTTGGAGGGCCAAAGAATTTGAATTTGGTCAAATCCCTTTATTTAAAAATAATAAATAAATAAATGATTTATTTATTATTTTAAGAATGTGGTTGAGTAATAATTAAATAAATAATGATTTATTCAATTATTTATAAATGATTTAGTCAAATTTAACAAGGAATATTATCAAATAATGTTTTAAATAATTATTCCTAGAAAATAATAAGATAAATGATGATTTATCTAATTAGTTTTCCTGTTTTGGGTTGAATATGACCAGGAATATTAATTAAAAAGTGGTTTAATTAATTATCCCTTGAATAAAATCAAACAAATAAGGATTTATTCAATTATTCCTCATGGGTTTCCTGTTTAGACCAGAAATAACTTAATGAACTATGGGTTATTAAATTATTTTTCATAGTGAAAGCAATTTTACTATGGCAAAATTGGTCTTACATGGTGTACTTTGGTCCATATAATAGTAACAGGTTAGATGACCAAAAATTGGTGTAACAAAATCCACCATATTTTTACCAAGCAGACTGACAAGCATCACGGTAATGGGTCACCCACAAACCTAAGGTTATGGGTTAACCACACAAACCTTAGGTTATGGGTCAACCACTAAAAACCCTTGTCATTGAATTCCATTTTCTAGGCCACACAGTGTTAGTATCACAATTGGTCACAAGAATTACAGGGTATCTCTATCCTTGGATCTTTGTTTGTCATGGTTATGGGTCATCCACAAACCCACGCTTAATCGAGGTCTATTTTCTAGGCCGCACACTGCTAGTTTCACAGTTGGTCACAAGAATTACAGGGTATCTCTATCCTCAGATATTCGTTCATCACTGTTATGGGTTAACCACACATAACCCTTCTCTTTAGTGGCTCTTCATATTCAACAAAGGCTCTCATGAGGGAAATTCATGTAATGGGGACCATTGCTTCTTAAGGGGGGAGGAATGATCCGAATAGAAAATGGCACCCACCCATGGTATTTATCCACCTATGAAATTTACCCATGGTATTTTAAGTGGCATCCATCCATGGTATTCATTCACCCATGTTATTTACTCACCCATGGAATTTACTCGTGGTATTCTAACTAAAAAAATAAATAAGTAACAAGGTGCATTTTGTAAAAGGACAGATTGTCCACCACAATGTAGCTTTTACAATTATTCTCTATTTTAATAAAAAAAGATTCTTTCTGGTTTTGTTTACTGTGCGTTTTCCTTTTTTTCTGGCATTTTTCAAATTTCATACCTTGGGGGCCTCCTCCCAAGAAATGGATCATATGTTGATTCCATCATGCCTTTATGTAGTATGTCAAACTTATGACTTCATGTATTCTTCATATGGAAGAGTTCTTTCTTCTTCAACAATTCTCATGAGATAGAGCATCTAACCATTCTATCTCCAATTATGTAATGACATGACTTTATCTATATATCAAGAAATTACCTAATACATGCATACCTTTTCTTTCATGTCGTCATCTAAGATTTCTTCACCAAATTCCTTTTCCTTGCTTAAAGATGAAAATGCTTCAACTAGATTGTCATGCTGCACTTCTTTGTCACCATACCTTCATCCTTCTAAACAATGGATCCCACATTACGTGGAATGTAGACTATCTATGTAACACTTGCTTCTTCTAAGTAGAGGTGAACCTTTTTCAACAAATATTCCAATGAAGGATCTTGGTGATCCTTATTCTGTAAATGTTTCTTTCTAATGATGATGAAGTGTGATGATCTCTTATCTTCCTATCTTGCTAGATGAATTTCTTCATCCATGCAAATTGTTGTTTCAATTATCCTTTTATGCTTCCAATATGATGTCATCTCAATTACTGCTACAATGCATCCTATTATAACTGCAATTATTTCTATCATGATTGTTGCCTTGAAAATAAACTCAATGTGTGAGAGACCTTTAATAGTAGAGGTATTTCACTTCTTCCTTCTTAGAATTCTTCTCTCCCGGTTCTTCTACTTCTTTGGTCACATGTGCTTCACTTATTTCTTTCCTTTTCTTGTAGCCCTTCTTGAGTTTAGGAAAATTCCTTTTGAAGTGGCCAGATTCATTACATTCATAACACCAAATCTTATACATGTCAATTTTATTTTGAATTTTTTTCGAGGCTCAAATTTTCCAAGCTTCCCTTTCCTCATCATAGCTGCATATGCTTGTGTTTGCTCATTTTATCCAACAAACATTATTTTCCTTTAATATGGTTTCTTCAATCTCACATAATGACCATAGATAATTGAATGGAGTAGTTTCCTTCTTTCCATATAGACTTGATACAAAGTTGCCATGATTCATCTGGTAGTGCATTGAGTACAAGAGTGGTCATTTCTAGATATGACATTGTTTCTCCTAGCTCTTGTAGTTGATATCTTATTTGAGATACCTTCATGAAATATGAGGCCACCCCTTCTTCCTTTGATACTTTCATTTTGTATAACTCGGTTCTTAAATATATTATTTCCCTTGCAATACTTACAAAGAACAATTCCACCAACTTATCATAGATTTATTTAGATGTCTTCAATTTTTCTACATAGGGAATGAGAGAATCTTTGATTGATTTAATGAGGATCCTTTGAGCCCTTATTTATCCTTTCATATACTTTGATAGTGCTTGATATTTCTCTTGTGGAGGTTTGGAGATTGAGCCTTTGACATATTCAATAATTTCATTTTCCAGGAGGATCAAATCTATTCTCTTCTTCCATGCAAGGTAGTTTGATGTCTCAACAAGTTTATTGTTCTCCTTGCAGAAAGTATTAATTTGGTTTGTAGATTGAGACATGAAACATAAAGTACCTACTTGAAAAATGAAGATGCCTCCTTGATGATGACATAATATAGTTAGATGCTTCCTTGATGGCAATACTTCTTAAATATAAGAGCAAATGATCTTCTTCAAAGATGCTTGAGATGTGACCCTTTCTTCAATGTGAGGGAGATTACTTTGATTCCTTTAATTATGAAGTTCTCTTATTGCTTCCTTTAGATATAGAATGTGAGAGACTTCCCAAGATGCTTCAAATGTGTAGAGTCCTTCACTACAAGGAAAAGACATTTTAGTAGAGGTTATAATAGAGGTTTTTAGTGTTATAAAATTGGATTTTTTTTTTCAAAAAAACATCCATTCGTGGGAACAGATATTTTAGCAACGCTTATAACAAAACTTCATCACAACTGAAAAAATCTGGGTGGTTGTAGGTTTTAGCAGATGTTTTTCTTTTTTATTTTTCAGTGTGATTTATGGAACAAGTAGCCCGATGCACTACTTATAGAAACACACCAGGCTTCATACATAATTAAAAGCACCAAGATGTTTAATTCGAAGAGCACCAACACCTAAAATGTATACCACCTCGATGCTTACAATATAAAAGTCCTAGTGTGTTCAACTCAAAGAGCACCGAAGCTTGAAACGTATACCATGCCGATGGTTATACAAAAAAATCCCCAACCATTATTTGATGAAGGAATGACTCCGGGGCACACAAAAACTAATTGCAGTACTGGTGCTTTCTCTTAAACATGCAACACCAACACATATTGTCTGTATAAATGCATCGATACATTTGTTATACATATGTACCATTGTTGTTAATTTTAATAGCACACCGGGAATGGAAATAATATTTTGTAGAATGAGGGGGTATAGTTCTATGAAAGCACTTGTGTGTTAAGAGTTACAATGCACCGGGGCATTAATTAAAAACAATACTAGTGCTTGAAGAGCTAAAAAACTCAGTGTTGTCATTTTTCGAAAAGGCACCGATTATGCTAAAAGATGACATCATAGTGCTTTGATTTAAAGTAAAGCACCGAAGCGTTTTTATGTTATAAACGCACCGGTGTTTTTGTATGAGATTTTTTTTTGGAGAAGTCGACCTATGACAGTGAAATTATTGTAATTTTTAAAATATTTTATTCATTGAAAAATCAACACATATCTTATAACGATATTCATATAAATTAATATTTGATTAGTGCATTTATATATGATGATTGGATTAATTTGTTATATTATCATATTTTGCATCTCTTCATTATAATATTTAATGATCAATATATTTAATCAGTGGTGTAACATTTCACAACGAGATTGGATAACACAATAAAATACATTAAATGTATTTTTATTATATATCAATAAGAGGCTCTTTGTCATACAAAATGGGATTGCTATTGGTAACCCCTTGTCTTTCAATTGGGGTACTATGTCCATGATTACATTAAAAAAAATGTTTTATTTTCACATACAATTATTTTAAAAAATACAATCGGTTGCATTGATATCCAAATAGATCATCATTCTTCGCTGGAACTGCTGTTAGTGCTCGAGCTACTTCCATGACTTGGGGTTATTTGGAGGAATGTTTTTTTGATTGCATTGATTTTTTTCAACTTCTTGATCTTTCTCCATTTGCGAACATAAAAATAAAGTGTAATGAGTGTATCTACATTGATGAGAATAATGAAAATTGAAATAAATAATATACATCAATTAAATCGAATAGTAATGTATGAAAGCAAGAAGTGACTCATAAACTATTTCCATACTTTGCTTGTTGGAAGAGTTCCATACTTTGTTTACTGCATGTTTTAAATCCCATTATAAATCATATATTTAATATAAAAGATTTTTTTGTTCTATTAATTATAAACTCAGAGAAGTAAAACACCATATATACTTAACAAATTCCACATTTAATTTTTGATATGCCAACATATACTCACAACACTTATTGAACCAAATGTCAATCAATCCTTTTGATGGCTCTTTTTGTATGTTAGCACCTATTTGAATACATTAAAGGATGGTTGTTGCAAAACAACTTAAAATATACAAAAATGAATCTTTGAGTTGTTATAAGGAAATATTAAGAATTACTTACAAACTTTGAAATCAACTTTTCTTTTTTGTCATCTTGTTTTATGTGCTAAATGAGTTCCATCTTGTTTTCTTTTATGCAAGAAAATACTTGAAAATTAATATTTAATGCTAAATATTTTTTTATATGTACAAAGTAAATCATGATTACATACATTTGACGCATATTGTTGTTGAGATGGCTCCTCCCGTGTTGTAGTTATTTCCATTTATTTGACCATCTCTTTATACATATTTTTGGACATTCCTACTGGTATAGTTCGTATATCAGCGCGTTGATCATTTGGGGATTTCACAATCTTCCTGAAAAAAGTAATAAACTATTTTTATAATGATAAATGAAAACTAAATATAACAAAATTGATATCAATAAATTAATGGTTTGTAGTAATATATATAAATAATTCTAGAAAATCATTTTATACAATCAAGAATATTACCTTTTGAATTATTTTTTTTCGTTGTTGTATGTTTTTCCTATTGCAAGTCTGGCATGTCTCATTGACCATTAATTTGGAAATGCTTTTTGTATTTTAGATATAATTTTGTTCTTAGAATCATTGCATTGATTTTTGTATTGTAAGTGGAAAGTACGTCTATATGTTCGTTCCATTAGATCCATCACAATTATGTAAAAAATTTCTCCCCTTTAACTTCCAACACCACTCCAGATGAACTAAGGAGCAATTCATTGTCATTTACATGTTCCATAATTTTTTTTTTTTAGAACGACATTGATTTTTTCCTTCGTTGATACTCCTTGTAGAACATTAAACATATATGAATTAATAGACTGTTTGAAATATGTTATATAATATTCTTAAGTATATTATTAATGAAAATTCAAAAAAAATACAAACATTGAATAATATTTTTTCATTCACCTAATTCATCATTCTGCAATTTTTCTATCAGGCTTTTACACTCTTCTGCACTTAGATTAGAAATAATTTTATTGACCTTGTTCATTTTGTGGCTCTGCATGAAACATACCAATTGATACATATGAGTAAAAATTACACATAGTTCAAACATATTAATTTTTTAATGAATTTACAAAGAACTTGCATTCTCTGATTTTTTGATGTGTTGTCATTGTGTCAATCAATGTTTTTGTTACTTGAGACATTTTGAGAATTTTTTTATCCTTTTTTTTTTTTTTTTTTTTTTTTTTTTTTAAATTTTAAATTTTATTATTATTATTATTATTTTTACCAATATACAACATGTGCCATTCAATACAGAATCCATTAGATATATTTTACAAATAAATCAAATAATTTTCAGCCAAAAAAATCTCTCATAACGGGTGCGTTTATTTGAATAAACACACCGGTGCATTTATAAGATTAAACGCACTGGGATTTTAATTGTTTAGCACCATCATGGAAAATTAATTTTAAATTAGGATGGTGCGATTTGTAAGGCTAAACACGCCACACTGATTTAATGGTGACATTAGGAACATGCGCGCTGATGCGGTATATTACACCAGGAGCATCGATGAAAAAACTGGACAAAATCGAAAGTGTTATAATATATCGATGCGTTTCATTACTTTGGTAGCACCGAAGCACTATATTATAGAGGGAACACCACACAAAATATAGTTGTTTCTAATAAAGAAAGAGAGGGTTGAAGGTGTGATTTGCAAGGATGAACACAACAAAATGATTTAACGATGTATTAGGAATAGGTGCGCCGATGCATTATATTACATCAGGAGTAACGATGAACATACTAGATATAATCCAAAGTGTTATAATATACAGATGCATTTTTTACTTAGGTAGCCCTGATGCGTTATATTACATAGGGTGCACCACAAAACATATAACCATTTAAAAAAAATTTGGATAGGGTTGACGATGCAATTTACGAGGCTTAACACACCACAATTATTTAGCAATGATGTTAGGAACAAGTGTGTCGGTGCTTTATATTACACCAAGAGAAACGATGGACAAAATAGACATAATTGAAAGTGTTATAATTTGTCAGTGCGTTGTATTACTCAGGTAGCACCAGTGCGTTATGTTACAGATGACGCACTGCGCAACATATAGCTGTTTAAAAAAGAAAAAAAACGGAGAGGGCCAACAAGGTTTGGATCTAATTCAATAAGTGATTTGCCTACTTTATATGTCAAACAACCTATATATAGTAAGTACACAAACCCATTAAATCTAAAATTCCTAAATTGAAAAACCATAATTGTGAAGTGGTAGAGAAATTTAAACTCTAATGTGAAATTTTGAAGCAAGGTTTAAGGTAAGTATTGATTTTGTTCTTTTTTTGAATTTTAATTAAATTTAAATAATAACAAAGATCTTAAATTTTTTTACTAGTAAATCTATAGTAAATTTTTTATTATACAATAATTATATATATATATATATATATTATTTTTTTTCTTTTCTAAATTGTGAGTAAATCTAACACAAATTGTAAAAATATTTTAACTGTAAAATTAAAGATTCTTGCTATCTAGGGTTTTGAATGAATCAATATACCTTTCAACTTTTGATGTTTCGGCTGATCCAAAATATTTGTAGCTCTGATTAGATATTCTTTTACAAATTATCTCTCTTTCAGTTAAACCCTAAGATAAAATGTAAAATTTTTTATATAACACCCTCCTCCCACATTTACCCAAGTCAATCTGTTTGCTGGAGTAAACATGTGACGAGAGGATACTACGATCTGATTCAACCTCCTAGGTCACCTTAAGGAAGTGGAATTGACAAAACACAACCAAAATGATCATCCGCACAACCAACAAAACCTCCAAGAGCTACCCCACCTTTCCAAGCAACCAACCCTTGAGGAAAATTAAAAAATCAAGGACCTAGAGCCCCAGTCTCTCCCTTGCCAAGCCATCTAAGTGCCTTTGGGTCCCAACCACTCCCTTACCAAGCCCTCTAAGCGACTGTTGGTCCCAGTCGCTCCCATGAGTCTACATGAGTGCGACAATAGCATTTTTCTGCCAGTGCTATGCCAATGAATACGAGATTTAAGGCTGAATTTTAGGGCTAGGACCCAGTCACTGCCCAAAAATTCATAAAATTTACATATATGAAATGAAACATAGAGAAAATGATGCCAATGCTAATTATTGAACATAAAATCTGACTAGACCCCTACTAGCCATGATAGAAGTTTCATCAAACATGTCACAAATATGCATTCTACAGGTTTAGACAACAGATCTGAGCATAGGGGTATCATACTTATATGAGAGTCCCTAAGAAGCATTGATGACTTATATCACTAGCTGCATTATAATATATTAGATCATATATTCATTTCTCAATCATTTAAAAATCAAAACATGATGAGAACCATACATTTTCACTGTCATAAAACACACTCATAACCATCATATAAATAATAGAAATAATGAGGATACAAAAACCATAAATGCTACATATAAACCAATACATTCACACATAAAATACCAAGGAAAGGAACTCTTATTAATGAGTGCAAAAGCCAACCCGGTATGGGACTACCACGTTCCACCCGACCATAGATTGGCTGAACCAAATCTATCTTCAGGAAATCACCCCTGTGCCATATTACAAGCATGAATGTGAGACTCAAACCAAAGAACCAACCGGGGTTTCTCGAGCCTAAACCACCTCACCCTCATCAACAAAAACATGATTTACCGCAATCCTCACCGGATCACTAGGCCATGAACAAGCATGGATGCCACCGGATTTATCCACCTACACCATGAAGAATTTTCTTGTCTCCCAGTCTCTAGGAATTACCATAATCCATATTTCGATCCAGGGATTATTAGGACATAATCGAGACACCACCCTCCAGGCTTTACCGTATATCCCACCATTCACTAGAAAGGATTCCTAGGCCTGATAAGGGGAAAAAACCTCTAGGATTTATCGTATATCCCGCCATTCACCAGTCGAGGATTCCTAGGCCCACCGAGGCACACAATACCAAGATTTACCGTAACCCACAGTTCAGTTCATGGGCCATTAGGCTAGGGGATTTACCATAATCCACAGTCTGATTCAGGGATCACTAGGTCATGTGTTATTTCATTTAGAGATCAACCTAACTCAGTTTCGAATCCATCTGGAAATCCAACTCTACCAAAACATGAAAATCCCATCACACCATGGCTATCCGGAAATGGCAAGGCAAAACTAAAGGACACTGTCACACCTGGAAAAACCCATGGCAATGAAAAAAAGAGAACCAAGAACACACATGCATAACCATGAATGCCAAATCTAGCAAGGAAATCACACATGCAAATCGATACTTGCAATTAAACCCGCTGTGTTTTCTTGAGCCTGCTCTTACTTGCTTGATACTTGATTCCTCTTCGCCTTCTTTACCTTTCTTGATCCAATGCTGAAGTGCTAAAAAAAAAATTGTAAGTGTCCAAGAGTGCGTGAGAGAGAGAATAGAAAGAGAGCTCCAAAACTGAACTGACAAAAGGTACCAACTGATCCTCAGAAGCCTTTTTATCAATTAGGTCTGTATTTTCTTCATCTTTCCATTATTTTCCTTCATTTTGATCCTAATATGCAACCTGTGACCTTTCACCTTACTTTTCTCCTAATTTCCATTATTTTGATAAATAAATTGCCAAAAATGCCATTTTGCCTTTCCAAATGCCTTTTCTAGTTTCTTGAGTCATAATAAATCAAATGAACACCCACACTAAGATTTTTTTCCCAAAATTTAGCTTGGAACAAGTGTCCCATAACTGTGGTTATTATTTTCCCTTTATTAACTTTTATTACATGGGATTTTCTCTAGGGCTATTGCAGAACTCTCCCCCTTGGGGGAACACCGTCTTTGGTGTTCAATGACACATATAACCAAAAAGACTGTTGAAATTAGGACATACTGCCCATTGAGATTTATAACTTAGCTCGTTGTAGTATTTACAATGATCAAACTGCTGAGAAGCAAACCAACATGAAAACATAACAACATGACAACCATAATGATATGACACCTATACCGCTTATTGAAGCTTTATAACACAACATATGGCGGTATTTACATCCATATACATATATACATATACCAAACACCACATTAATACATATACAAAAACATATATCAAGAACATTCACTCAACCAGCGAATAAATAAGGATACATATCCCACATGTAATATTCCATATCCCATGTAGATTCATCAGGCCCAAAGTGCTTCCACTGCACTTTAACCTTCTCTATCGCTTGGTTTCAGAACATTAGCACCATTTGACTCCACTTGCAATACAGACTAGTCAATCACATGATAAACATATTTAACATACTTCTTAAGCAATGACACATGGAAAAAATCATAGAATTACACTGTCGAAGGCAGTTCAAGTCAATAATCTATTGGACCAATCCTTTCAAAGACCTTGAAAGTCCACAAAATCGAGGTGCCAGCTTGGCACATGATCCAATCCGCAAGGAGATCTTCTTGGGCTTGATGCGCAAGCACACCTATTCCCAAACCTGAAACTCCTTAAAAAACCTGTTCCAATCTGCATCAATTTTCTGCCTGTCCTGTGCTTCCTTTAGATTCTTCTTGATTACTTGAATTTCCCATTCCATTTATGCTAACATGTCTGGTCTAATTAGTACCCTGTTTACTAGATCACTCCAATTGATGGGAGTATTAATACTCCGCCCATACAGTTCCTCAAACAGACTCATCCTCAGTGAATCCTGGTAACCATTGCTGTAAGAAAATTCGAACAACAGAAGGTACTCCTCCCATATCCTTCGCTGATACATCACATACATCCTCAACATGTCTTCCAATATCCTGTTGACCCTCTCAGTATGTCCATCTATCTGCGGATGATAAGTTGTATCGAAGGCCAACTTTGTACCTAATCCTGCAAGCAACTCCTTCCAAAACTTGGAAGTGAACTTTACATCCCTTTCTGACACAATATTCTTTGGAACACCATGAAATATGACCACATCTTTGATGAAAACTGTGCCACATCACTAGCTAAATACATAGTTTTCATTGGAATGAAGTGTGCTACCTTAGTCATCATTTCCACCACAACCATGATGGAATCATGTTGTCTAGATGTTCTTAGCAATCCTGTAATGAAATCCATGGAAATTACCTTCGATTTACACTATGGAATCAAATTTAGCTGTAGCAATCCACCTGGATGTTTACACTCTTCCTTTTCCTGCTGAGAGTCCAAACACCTAGCCACAAACTCTTCCACATCTTTCTTCAGATTCAGCTAATAATAAAATTTATTTACTGTTGTCAATGTCTTCTGGTATCTAGGGTGAGCTGAATATGGTTTCGAATGAAACTCCGTCAAGAAAAGCCTCTTTAGCTCACTGCTATCAGGAACATATATCCTATCTCTAAACCTGGTCAAGCCATCTGCTGAGAGATGATAGTCCAGATTTTGAGCACCTGTATTTGTACCTGTACCACTACTTGTACTTGTAGCTGTACTCTGCTATAACCTGTGCATGAGCCCTCAATACCTGTCATCTTGCTGACCTAACTGTAAAATATGATCCTATAATTTTCTCCTATAGGAACTCATAGTTGCAATTTGATTTACCTGTATCTGCTTGCTAAGAGAATTTTCAACCCTATTCTCTTTTCCCTTGATGTACCTGATCTCGAAGTCAAACTCATTGATCGTGGCCAACCATATAGCTTTCCTAGCATTTAGATTTGGCTGGTAAAGCAAGTATCTCAACCCACTCTGACCATTCATTAGTACAAACCTCCTGCCAAGAAGATAGTGCCTCCACAACTTCAACACATGAAAGACCATTACTAACTCAAGATTACGTGTCAAATATTTTTGCTCGTGCTCATTCAGTTTCTGTGACTTGTAGCATACTACCTATCCCTCTTTCATAAGGAATCCACCAATCCCTCTCTTGTAAGCATCTGTACACACCACAAAATCTTTGTCTGGAACTATAATATTTAACACTTAAGCATTTGTTAACAACTTCTTCAACTATTCAAAAATTTTCACACATTCCTTTATCCATTCAATTTCTTACCTTTCCTCTACAGTTTCGTAATAGGATATGAAATGTGAGAGAAGTTCCCAATGAACCTCCTATAATAGCCTGCTAACCCCATAAATGATCTTACATCATCCACATTTCTAGGAGTTTCCACCTCCATGATAGCACTTATCTTCTCTGGATCCACTGCTATGCCTTCCTTGGAGACAACATATCCCAAGTAATGTACCTTTTTCTGAAAGAAATTGCATTTACTGAGCTTAGAATGCAACTAATTCTCTCTCAATAGTCTCAATATTGCTGCTAAATGTTTGTCATGATCTTTCTCATCATGAGAAAATATCAATATTTCATCAATGAATACAATAACAAACTTGTCCATATAAGGATGAAACACACTATTCATCAAGCACATAAAGGTAGATAGATCATTAGTCAAACCAAATGGAACTACAAAAAACTCATAATGCCCCTATATGGTCCGAAAAGTTGTCTTGTAAATGTCTTCTTCCTTGATGCGTACTTGATCATATCCAAATCTCAAATCAATGGATAACCTTGTTCAATTACATGTAATCAATGCATAACCTGAGAGTACCATCCTTCTTCTTTACAAAAAATATCGGTGCACCCCACGATGATACATTTGGCCTAATGTATTCCTTGTCCAGTATTTTCTTCAACTGCAACTTCAACTCTACTAACTCTGGAATACTCATCCTATATGGTGCCTTTGATGTTGTTGCTGCCTCTGGTACCAATTCAATGGAGAAGTCCACTTATGTGTGAGGTGAAAACTCTAAGATCTCTGCTGGAAACACATCGCGAAACTGCTGTAAGATCGAGTACCTGTTCAATATCTCTGCATCCTCATTCTCCTGACCTTTATCATTAGAAATGTGCACTGCAAATAACACACACCCCTTTCTGCGACTGTGCTTTGCCTACATAGCCATCACCATCCTAACTTATGTTGATTTCTTCTTACCTTGTAAGATTCTCTTCTCTCCATTATCATCCAAGAACTCAATGGCTTTGTCATAACAATCCACTTTGGTCCTATGAAGATACAACCAGTCCATACCCAAAAGCATGCTATACGATCCCAATGGTAATGCATTCAAATGTGCTGATGTAGACATACCATTCAACTCAAATGCATAAGCTCTTACTCAATGATGAACTTGCTTCTTGGTACTTGTAGCTAAATGCACCAACCAAGACTAGGCATGTACTTCTTTATTCAAGCCACACTTATCCGCCAAGTCAGGGTTAACATAAACATAACTATAATTAGATCTAGGGTCAATCAAAATAGAAACAACTTGATCACAAAGGTTACCATCCATCTCAATGATAGATACCTGATGATATTCCTGCCTATTATGCAGCACTGCTTAGATACGAGGAACACTATGTCCAACATCCCCAATAGTCTGCGCCTCCTGTGCACTATAGATATGAGGCCTACCACCCTGATTCTATGGACAATCCCCTTTAATATGATCCTTACCACATGTATAAAACTCCAACTGTCATGTACCATCACCTCTATTCTGATGTTGTGACCCATGTCCCTATCTAGCTACATTGAACTTCTTATGTGGTGCAACATTATCTTTCTCTTCTGCATTCTGAGGCCTTGTTCTTTTCGGCTTCCATTTACCTTTACCTTTATCTTTATATTTTACTTTCCATCCTTGCTTAGACTCATTCTTACGCTATGATTGCTCATAACAGTGCTTCAGTTTCCAAATAACTTCCTCAAGTGACCGAGGCTCATCATACTCAATATGATCTTTAAATGCTAATGGAAATCCACTAACAAATATATGAAATTTAGCTTTTTCATCTTTAAGATACGGTACATACCTCAATAACTCTAGGAACTTGGTCATATACTCCTCATTTGTTATCAAATTCATTTAAAGCTCATATAATTCCTTGGCTTTGCTGTCGTAGTACATTTTGGACAAGTACTTCTTTATGAAGAGTCTCTTGAATTCTTGCCAACTCAACTACTCTGTCCTGATGTCTCTATCCCATTTTACATCTTCCCAACAAATATCCGCTTTCCCTTTGAGGTTGAAGATAACTATTTTGGCCTTCATATTATTTGTGTACTCATGCAGTTCAAAGAAATTATTCATGCCAAGTAACCAAGCCTATGCATCCTCAGGCTTCTTCAAATCTCCATCAAAATTAGGTGGCTTCGCTTTCTTAAACTCATCGAGAAAGTACCCCCTATCACTCCTCTTGTATGGGTGATAATGATGAAGATCACAGTGCCTGTCAGAACCTAAACTAGAATAGTACATGTGTCCATCGCCTCTCCTATTCGGATTATCCAAAAATATACCATCTCTGATCGTGTCATCTCTATCTGACATATGACCACCATGACACCTACTACCATATGCCTTATTAGTCCCATCCTCCTATACATAGCTGATCCGGATTGGTCCTTATTTTTGCAATTTAGAAAAACTCTAAATAATTATTGCATTGACTTCTACTTGTTTTTCTCGTGCCTGCATGATTCTGTCATTAACTACTTTTCAACTCCTTATTTCTTCCTTCAAACTCCTCAATGTGTTTGATAAGTCAAAAGAGTGCCCAACACCATGCTGCTCATCTGATTCATAGGGTGAATCTTTGTAGTCTACCATCTTGCTAGTTATCTTGATTTCTTTCTGCAAGGCATACTATGTCAGCTAAACCAAATCATAACCAAACCACCGTACCTTAGTATAATTCGGGGAGGATATCTCATTTGCAATACTGACTAGAATATAAAAATACATACATACATACATACATACATACATACATACATACATACATACATACATACATACATATATATATATATATATATATATATATATATATATATATATATATATATATATATATATATATATATATCTAAAGAATCATATCAACATTTAATCATTATCTCAACCATTATCTAGTTGCTATGCATAATACTACAACCATAACACCAACTAGACACAATGCATGCATAATAGCATATGTGTGACACACACGCATCCACATTACATACATACATTTACATGCATATCTAGTGCATAACTGACACACATTTACAACAATTACATTTAGCAACAACGCCATCAACTTTCACATGGCGGCACGACTAGAACCCTACCCATCACCATGCGTACATAACCAGTACATGGACCATAAACATAAGAACACATATGAAAACATACATGAATTCATGACCAACACACCACCCATCCTGTCCAAGGGGTGAACCACGATCTGGTACCACTCTATAACACTCTCTTCCCACATTTACCCAAGTTAACTGGTACGCTGGGGTAAACATGTGACGAGAGGCTACTATGATCTGATTCAACCTCCTAGGTCACCTTAAGGAAGTGCAACAAAAAAAACACAACCAAACTGATCATCCACACAACCAAAATAACCTGCAGGAGCCACCCCACCTTTCCAGGTGACCAATCCCTGAGGAAAATAATCAAATCAAGGACCTAGACCACAATTGCTCCCTTGCCAAACCCTCCAAGCGACTATGGGTCCCAGTCGCTTCCATTAGCTTGCATGAGTGTGACTGAAACCTTTTTCTGCTAGTGCTGTGCCAATGAATTCGAGATTTAAGGCTGAATTTCAGGGCTAGGACCCCGTCACTGCCTAGAACTTCATAAAATTTATAGAAATGAAATGAAACATAGAGATAGTGATGCCAATTACAATGATTGAACAAAGACTTGATTGGACCCTATTATCCATGACAAACATTTCATCAAACATGTCACAAATATGCATTCTACAGGTTTAAACAATAGATATGAGTATAGGGGTCTCATACTTATATGAGAATCTCTAAGAAGCACCGATGCCTTCACTAGTTGCCTTACCATCTATTATGTCATATATTCATTACTCATTCATTTACAAATAAAAACATGATGAGAACCATATATTTTCACTGTCATAAAACACATTCATAACCAACATAAATACATAGTAAAAATCAACCATAAATGCTACATAGAATCCAATACTTTTACACATAAAATACTAAGGAAAGGAACTCTTATTAATGAATGAAAAAACCAACCCGGTATGGACTACCACGTTCCACCCGACCATAGATTGGCTAAGCCAAATCTCACTCTAGCCAGTCACCCTCGTGCCATATTCCAAGCATGAATGTGGGACTCAAACCAAAAGAACTAACTGGGGCTTCCTGAGGCTAAATTACCTCACCCTCATCATTATAAACATGCTTTATTGCAATCCTCACTAGATAATTAGGCCATAAACAAAAATGGATGCCACTAGATTTATCCAACTAAATCGTGAGGAAATTTCATATCTCCTAGTTTCTAAACTTTACCGCAATCCATAGTCCGATCCAAGGATTACTAGGCCATAATTGAGACACCACCCTCCAGGCTTTATAGTATATCCCTCCATTCACCGACAAGGATTCCTAGGCCTGATCAAGGGCAACCACCTCTAGGATCTACCGTATATCCCGCCATTCATCGGTCGAGGATTCCTAGGGCCACTGAGGCACACAATACCTGAATTTACTGCAACCCACAGTTTGGTTGAGGGGTCACTAGGTCAGTGGCTTTACTGCAATCCACAGTCTGGTTCAGGGATCACTAGGCCATGTGTTATTTCATTCAGAGATCCACCTCAATCAGTTTCAAATCCATCCAGAAATCCAACTCAACCAAAATATGAGAACCCCATCACACCATGGCTATCCAAAAATGGAAAGGAAAGGATGAAAAACAATTTCACAGTTGGGAAAACCCATGCCAATGACAACAAGAGAACCAAGAACACACATGAATAACCATGCATGTCAAATCTAGTAAGGAAATCACACATTCAAGTCGATACCTCCAAGTAAACCCATTGTAGCTACTTGATCTCGCTCTTCCTTTCCTAATATTTTCTTCCTCTTTGCCTTCTTTTCCTTTCTTGATTCAATGTTGAAGTGCTTAAAAAAAAATCAAGTGTCCTAGAGTGTGAGAGAGAGATAATAGAGAGAGAGAGAGAGCTCCAAAACTGTAGAAAATCCACACAGATTCAACTGATCTTGTAATATGCTAAAACAAAATACTTAAATCTATTCTACAAATTGCGGAAACCAATTATGATTGGATAATCACTTGAACAAGAAAGAAAAATAATTTCAATCGCACAACACAAAGCTTTATCTGGGGAAAGCCTCAGATAAAAACCCTGCTATCTTTATATTGCATTAAGTTAATAATATGAAACAATATAATGCTTTTCTTAGGCTTGAGAGATCTCTGCATTGATCTTTAACTGTCTCACTCTATCCCAAGAAAGTTTGGTCCAATACTTAACCAATTTCTTGCCTATGGATTCCCTACCTTGCTTGCGCAATCCCCAGGGAAATTGAGCCCCTATTAATTACGAAATTCCCAATAATTAATTGCACAATACATCTAAGGCATTTTTCTAACCTCATGCACGACCTATACAATTTTCTAATTATACAATTGATAGTACATGTTATCACTCAGGTTTTCCTAGAAGTTGCGTAAGAGGAAAGTATACCCGAGGTAACCACAAACCAACCTTTTAGATGCAGAATCTAGCCAATCTGCATCCAGAGAGGGCTCTTTCTTTATGATTTATTTTTGTTCTTTTAAGGTTTTAGGCTAGTTATAGATTCAATGTTTGTTTTGGGAAAATGGTGGAATCCACAAACTAAGGGCAAGGTTGAGGGCTTTCAGTCCATTGGGCTATGGAGTCTAAGGATGGCTTTACTGGATTTCTTTTCTAAACACAAGATGGTATTACGGGGCAAGATAGCTAGACAGAGAACAATCCTTAAAATTTAAAGTGGATGGATGGTCTTGAAGGGATGAAAGGCAGCTAAGAATCTTTCACCATATTCAAGAGAAAGAAGAGAAATGACTACAAGCAAAGAGCAATGAAGGATTCTTTGTTACAGTAATCAACAATGTTTAAATCAGCAAAACATGAGAAATTAAGAATTCATGCTTATAACTAATCCAGAAGAAAACATCGAGAATAATCACATTTGAAAACAGAGTACAATTAAGCAAATTCTGTTTCAATCCTTTATGTAAACTATTCAGAAACGGATATGATGATAGCATAAACTAATATGAAATTTAAACACAAGGGTTGGAAAACTTATTGAACTGAAGTCCAACACATGAATCCTGCAACAAGTCCAGTGCTTCAAAACGTCATCCAGTAAGCCACAAGTAAATTTGTCCAAAAGCTTTTTATTCCGAAAACCTCAATGTTACAGCAGAGTAATAGAATCCACCCTTCAACACTCTCTTTGAGGGCTTATTTATACAAAAATAATCCTAACAATCTTACTCTATCCTAACCAATAATCCAGGCTGACTTAAAGCATATTTACAAACAAGAGACACATGGTCTCGTAAAATAGAATAATGAGTAACGGCTGATGTGCTGTTCCTTTCTTCATGGACGTGCTAAGGATAAGTGCTTAAAATAGGGCTCTGTGCTGTCCTTTGCGTATTCCTTTGACTTGTTGAATACTCTTTCTTCTTACGGATACTCTTTAACCTTTCATCTGATACTCTTTCATCTGCTTTTCTGTTTTTTTTACCATTTACTCAATAGTAAAGATAAACTTTTACCCTGAAAACATTTTTTACAAAATTTCCAGCATTTCCTTCCACCACTGATCATCTGGTATCATTGTTCTTCTGAGTTTCCTTAAAGTTTCATCTTCTTCAGTAAGTTTATAAAAAGTGGGCTCGTTCGGAAATAGATACTTTAGTTCATGCTCCAGATGAAATAGATTCCTCACTTTTTCATAAATACTTTTCTCGGTTGGTAATACAGGTTCTGATGAGCTAGTAGAACCTATAGCTGTATTTTTAGCATGAGCTTTTATTCTTTTCTCATATGTTTCCAAGTCTACTATTTGATCCTATGTGAGCATGGGACTTGGCAATTCACTGTCCAGCAAAGCTTGAAACTTCTCTCTGAAAACGTTGATGTCGACCAAAATGTCAGTACACTTTCTTTCTAGATTTTGCATGAAAGTCCTCTTGGTGAAAATTCTCTTTGCTTCCAAAACTACGCCTGTTCTGTCATCAATTCCTAACAATGCAAGCTGTTGTTTTGTTCTGGAATTCAAAAATTGAATGATCTGCTGGGCATGCTCCGGCTTGCCCCTTAATTCATGTCTAGTTTTATTTATTTCCTCTTGTGCTATCTTGACTAACTCATTCTGCTCAAAAATAGCTTGGATGGAAGGCCAAATATCTATAAGATCTTGCCCCTTTGAGTGTTCGTCTCTGCAGCGACAGAAGCTCAAACGGGGACTTTCATCAAAATGCAGGTCTTTTATTTGGAAATCTTCATCTATGAGAGGCAAGTAGTCTAAATCTCGGTGAGGAGCATTCAAAGGAGTGACATTTAGAGCAGTTGGGGCCTCCATTTGGTTCTTGTGGATTCAAAATGGAGGTTTCAGTTTTTCTTGCAGACCGGACGGGATATCTGACAAAAGAGGAAATTGGAACAAATTGCAGGTTTGGGAAGCAAATTCACAGGTCTTAAATCTTCAATGAGGACTCAGAGAGGACTTTTGACCACTTTTTCAGAGAAAAACACAGGAAACTAAGCTTAACTTGCAGTCGGGGCGCGGAATGATAAATACCTGTTTTTTAATGGAAACTGGTTCTTCAACAGGTAATGAACAATGGCGAGGACGTTCTTCAATACTGGCGCAGCGGAATTTCGGAGTAATTTGGTGTATTTGCAGTGAAATTTGAAAATTGCAGCGGGAGCTTAGTCTCTTTCGGAAACTAAAAATAACTGAAAAAACGCGAAAAATGGCTTATTTACAAGTCAAAAGGGTTTTTGTCGTTTTCGAGGTGATGATGTCATTTTGGCGTACGGGGTGACGTAAGGGAGTGGGACCGGCGGTATGCGGTAAGCGGTAAGCGGTAAGCCCGCACCGCTTTTGGACGAGGGCGGTAAAAGACGCAATGGCAGCGATTCCACAGGACGCTTGCCACGTGGAATGCTGACTTTTCAAAAACCGCCCATCCCCCGCTGGTTAACACGCTGGCAAGGGATGGGCAGCGGGATTGATGATCGCCGTTGATCAACGGACAAATGATCCGACGGCTGAAAGGGATGGGAACTTGTGCGACTTCAAAGGTGGGCCCGTCGGGGTTTTAAAAGGTTTTAACGTGTAATCTAATCACCTCGGGGAAAGGTTAATAGGCGGCAATGGTTGTTAATTAGTCCAAATGATTAATTAACCCCGTGAAATTATGAAATGGATTGCGGCGGTAGTTTGGCCAGGTGGAATGCTACGTGGACAGAACACTATGGCACAGGACTCCGTCGCGTTTCATTCTTGTTTTTGGTGTTAAACACGTATATTACATGTCTAACGCTTTTTTGTATATATTTTATTATACGATGAATTAATTAATACACAACTAATTCACCATAGGGCGGGGATTATGTATAAGGCTATAGTTTTAACCAAAGGGCTTTATAAAGCGGGGTATTTATTTTAAACGAGCGGGAATATATACTTTGGTAAAACATTATAATAAGAGGGTTTTTGGGGATATTTATTAGAAAAGGGAGTTATATACTTAGGAAAAGGGATTCCACTAGGGATTTAATATAATAGAGTTAAATGTTAATATGATAAAGGACAAGAAAAATCAAAACATCTTTGTTCATCTAAGAAAGTGAAAACTTATGAAGTAAATTGCACATTTTATCTTCAACACTTAAGCTTAGAATAACAAGTTGTCTTGAGGAATTTTATGGAATGTTGCATCAGTTTCCTAAGTAAAATAGGATTTTACTTAGAAAAAAGTTAAAGATGGAAGATAATCAATGATGGATTATTTCAAGTGCTTAGGTCTTTTGATCATTAGGCCGAG
The DNA here is from genome assembly GCA_034641835.2 of Pinus albicaulis. NCBI lineage: Eukaryota > Viridiplantae > Streptophyta > Pinopsida > Pinales > Pinaceae > Pinus > Pinus albicaulis. The sequence continues at coordinate 737,757,052 of CM076581.1, forward strand.
GGTCCGGTCCCTCCAGAAGTCAAGGAAATGCCTTGAGCCCCTTTGATCTCAAATTACCTTAGTACTTTTGGGGGAAATTAGTAAAACTCTTGAGGGAAAAATGATGAGGGAGGTTAATGAATTTGACTTTGCTTGCTGTGATTTTCCAGTGTATTTCCTGCTTTAGTACTTGTGATGAAAGTAAATGATTAGCCAACATGTAGCAGCACCATTCATCAGATAACACTTTGTAGCACCATCTACCTACCCTATCTACTTAACACTACCATTTTGTCTTCTTTATTAGGGTGCATTTAGACTTGCAAACCCTGATCAATCTTTTCTTTTTACATGATGAATCTATCTATTTCTACCCTTATTACATCCAAGGGCTCAGATTAAACTGTTGAGCACCTCTTATTCACTCTACCTAGCTACTTATCTGCCAAGATTAAACTGTTTGGCTAGATACTTATTCTCTAATCTATAACATGAAATTGAAATATGACTAAGCCAAGTTTAAACAGTTTGACTTATTCATAAATTGTGGCAAAAGTTTCACAAGTTGCACACAATTGATTTATTACAACCGAGTAAAAAGTAGTGGCATTTGGATTTGCACACTTTCCTTGGTCTATTTTTTGCTTGGGGTTCATTTCTTTCTCTTTTTGACCATTTTTATTCTTTTTACCCTTTGATCTTTCTTTTAGGGTATACCCTCTTTACATTTTTTAAATTTTTTGATTTTTTTGGTTTTTTAAGAATATGGAACACCTTTGCTCAAGTAAGAAGGTTTGAACATATTCTACACTTCCATCAAGACAATCATGAAAGATGAAACCTATTGATATAGGAGGCTAACAGTACACTTCCCTTTAACTCCAATCTCAACTAGGTCTTCCTAAGAGCTGACATGCAACAACTATTTATAGCAAATTATCAGTTATTTGATTGATCATTGCATGTGAATTAAATCATATTTAATTCACTGGACCTCTCACTAGCTCCTCCATGAGTTAGAACTAGTTGAACTGATTTAAACTAAAATAATTTAGTTAAATAATTACAACTCAAAATAAACTATAACTGGACCCCCCTAAAACTTAGAGAGAATTCTACATGCCTCTAGTTTGACCCTCAACTCGAATTGATTGAGCTAACTAAGACTTCTTAACTCAATTAACTCGTATAATCTATCATATGATGTGGAATTACAATTTCCTTCTAATTTAATAAAGGGAAAATTAAATTAGAAGCCTCTTCTTATTGCCAATTTCAACAAAAACTGAACTGATAAAAGGTACCAACTGATCCTCATAAGCCTTTTTATCAATTAAGCCTCCATTTTCTTCACTTTCCATTATTTTCCTTCATTTTCCTCCTCACATGAAACCTGTGACCTTTCACCTTCATTTCCTCCTAATTTCCATTATTTTCATAAATAAATTGGCAAAAATGCCATTTTACCTTTCCAAATGCCTTTGTTAATTTCCTTAACCATTATAAAAAAACTGAACACCCACACTAGTATGCTTTGCCCAACATTCAGCTTCAAATAAATGTCCCATAACCGTGGTTATTATTTTTCCTTTATTAACATTTATGATATGGAATTTTCAAAGGGGCAGTTATATTTTTACACCGAAGGCGTTTTTTAAGTAAGCGGTTGACTGCAAGCACTTCGTCTATCTATGCTTTGTCATCTGCATAATGTTGAGTACTTCCAATAGTTATGCTTTGAGTGTTATCAATTTCAAACTAGACTTCGGTTCTAGTCAATTCTTATTCATTTGCATGTCCAGGCTGTTTATGCTTCATCATATGCATACACTTTTCAGGTAGACCACCTATCCTTTTTACATAATAATCCAAAAAATTTTCATTTTATTTATATGTTGAACTTGTTTTTTTTTTTTTTTTTTGGTGTTTTCCAGAATTTCTTTCCATCTGACAGATGGGGAGAAGAGATTTATTATACCTTTGAACTGGTAGTCATGTTTAATTCCTATATGGTTTTTGCAAAAAAATAGCCTAACAAATTAATTTTTTCCTTGGTATGTCCTACAATTGATATCATCTGCTGATTTTGTCCTCCTGAGATAGTTGATCTTTGGTTTGCATGTGCAGTTTTTGGCTTCTGGCTACTTTTAGTAGAAACATGTACTTTATTTCCAACAACAGATTTGGGAAGGTCTCCTCTAATCTGATTTTATGTGTATAGAGTAAGTCACATTTCTTTCATGTGGGTGTCAACTGTAATAGGTTTTGAAAGCCCGAATGTCTATGAAAATCTTGTAAAAGAACAATCTTTTTACCATCAAGGGAAAGGGAAAGAAAGGTATGTAAATGTGAGATACTAAATGGGAGTTAATGGTGAGATAAAGTATACATTAGTGGTTAATTGAGATACTAAATTGGAGTTTACACTAGTGGTTAATTTAGACTTACAAGTTTCTTAATGATATTTAATATCATTTATTGTACCAAAGTGGTGGGTATTGAATTAATCCATAATGGCTAATAGAGATAGTGTTAGGTAAATCTACTCCTGGGAAATATTTTCAGTGAGATAAGTATAAACAAAATCGAGTTGAAGTTTCAATACTAATGAGTAAAGTGATAACATGAAACTGATTAGAATTTTAAATTAATGGAAGAAATTTAAATTAATTAATTTTTAAAATACATATCCAAGAATTTTTTTTGAGATTAAATGAGTTTATGCTTTAATAAATAATATTATAAAATAATTTTAATTAAAAATAATTAGAACATCATTTTTTAATATATTTCTAAAATAAATTAATTTTATAATAAAAAAATTCTTTTGTTTAATTAGGCTGCCTTGTAATATTTGTTTTACATTAAGAACACATAGACAACGAGAATGATGATTGTCGATTCTAAGGGGATTAATTAATTCTCCCTATTAGTTCATGCTTTTGTGATGATTGTCGATTCTAAGGGGATTAATTAATTCTCCCTATTAGTTCATGCTTTTGTGCAATTGCATGCATTGTGACTATTATTTAATTTTCCTCTATGCAATGATAATGCTGACAATTAAATTTTGTTAAATATTCACTGAATTTCCATATCCTAGGTATTGTTAATTTACTTTTAACCACATATAATTTATACAATAACAATTATAATAAAAATTATATATAAATAGAATATATGTATTTTTAATTTAAATGGTTTGTTGTTCGCATTCATCTCATTTATATTTTAGTTTTTCTCTTTCTAAAAAGAATTAAATGATAAATTTATTATAGGGTGTTTTCAGATTTATGAAAATAGTAGATAAATATTGATAAACATTAAATTGTGATAAACATCAAAATATCTAATTCGTGATACATCTCACACTCCCAAAATGAAAATAAATCATAAAAATAAACTGGATTATAACTCTATTTTAAAATTATTATTATTAATCATAAAGGGAAATAATATATAACCAATACATTATAAAAAAAACATACATGCAACCCGATGTTTTACTATGTAGATTCTCTCTCATTTTATCAGAAGATTTTTAACCTATAAATAGGTTTTGTTGGAATACTATGGACCAGTACCTTAGCTTATCAATACCACATGCCCAAAAAACCATAATTTATGTTTTATAATATTGTTTAACCAACAACGAAGTTGCATGACCTTGTTGCCATGGATGTTTATTTATTTACAAACCTTGCACCTATTCACTAATCCCACCGACCACTAACTAAATAGCTCTAAACAACTTGTTTGTTATTTTAGGACAAGTCAACCACAAAGGAAATACCAACGAGTTATGCTATCTTGCAATTTATGGGTCTAAGCAGGATCAGTCAATGGTGCTCTTGGAAAAGCCATGAAAAATGTATATGCACCAAGACATGGCTCACTAAGTTATGGGTCTAAGCAGGATCAGTCAATGGTGCTCTTGGAAAAGTCATGAAAAATGTATATGCACCAGGACATGACTCGCTAAGTTTACCAGCGCATGTTGTTGTGGCATTTGATAAATACATTGGACCTCCATTTGATAATACACAACCAAAGTATGTACCAATTCCACCCATACAATGAAGTATCAAGAAACAAATCCCCCTTAATATGGCTTGGGTGATGACCATACATAAATATCGAGGAATGACCTTGACGAGGGCTACTCTTGACATTGGTAACACTGAACATCAAGGTTTGACCTTCACAACAATGTCACACACTACTACTTTAGAAGAAATTTGAATGGCCCCATCGTTCTCCTTTGAACGTTATGAAAATATGAAGGATAATTCCTATGTCTCACTATGAAAGAAATAAGAGGCACACTTACATGTTTTTAACTCATAATTACAATAGCCAACTTCACCCCTACCATGTGTGGACACAACATACTAGATTCTTCTATGTTGTTATTGTAATTATAAAATCTTTACTATTGTTTATTATTCCATATGCAATATTGTTTGGTGATGTGTTTAAAAAAGAAATTTTACTTTGTTATATATTTTATAGAAAAAAAACCCTTACCTATTACAAATTAACTATTAAACATACTTTGAATTGTATATTTTTCACATTTTCTATCTTCCTTTTCTCCTTTCGGCGTTCCCTTCCCCTATTATGGGGGTATGCTAGTATTAGTAAAATAAACAATAAAATTTAAAACTTAATATGCAGGTTTTTGAGTGAATCACCATACCTTTTAGCTTCTGATTTTTGTGAATAGATATGCTCCTCCAAAGTATGATTCTGCTGCTGCATAGTGCTCCTGGTATCTCTCTCTTGCAAATCATTCCCTTGAAATTTTGGGTAAAATAATGAAATGGTGAATAAATTTTTACTATTTAAAAGGCTTTATGAAATTATATTTCGAAAAATCAATTGCCGCTCGTTTTTGAATTAAAAAGAAGAAGAAAAAAACACGCTTTTTTTATTCAATTTCTCTGCACATTGGTGCATTCGATAGTCAAGAGCATTGGTGTGTTTATATAAAAAGCACACCGACATTTTTGGGGCACCATATTTTTTTAACGCACTAACATGATTCAATTCTTTTTCATTTTCGAAATTCGAAACTGTGCGATTATTTTTTTAATGCAACAATGCAATATATATTTAAAACATCATAAAGACATATGAATTCATTTTTATTTTCTAAATTCGGTAAATAATTTCATACTAGTGTTGTTTTTTATTTAAACATTCTAGTGCGTTTTTATGTAAAATAACGCTGATTTGATAACTTATTTTTTTGAAATGCCAGAAACTAGTGTGGGTATTATTTAAACAACCCGGTGCTCTTATTGTTTAAACGACGGTTCAATTTATTCTGATTAGTGCACCGATGGGGTTTAAAAGCTATCTGAAATTTTATTTTCACATAAAATGGCATATTAATCTCAAATTATCCTTTAGGATGCATCCACATGAATTACAATAGTTCATAGTATATATTTTCTGCTTAAAGTCGCTTTGTTCTTCAAAAATGGTTTCAAAACTATATTGAAATTCATATTGTGGTTATATGGTTCTCTAGATTAATTTTAGATATCCATACAAAATTTTATTTCTGTTTTTTCTCAAATACAAGGACAAAATATCAATAATATCAAATGGTTAATTCTTCAAATTCCAGCTCATTTCATATTGCTGATCAAATTATTTCACATAGTTCTCCCTTTCCATCTTGAGTAAGTTCAAATTTTATTTATATTTCAATTATCTATTTTTTTTAATCCATGTCAATTTGAATAAATATGTATTCAAATTATTTGCAGAATCGAGATTAAGAATCAAGTTTAGATGTAGAAAATATTACTCTTTATTATTTTCAAAAACATCGGAAGCTCTTATTAGGAGCAACATATCGCAAGCAGTTGGGAGATGAGAATGGACAACTTCTTCACCCTGTCAATTGCAACATGGAATCTTCTAGCTGCAATCCTGGATCAACGATGGTAATAATTGTTTGGTATACTAAAATTTTAACAAACCAATTGCATTAATGTGCTTACTAATATCATTGATATTATACTAATGACATTAAATATTTTTTGAAATTAAGATTCTAGTGATGATGAGTGACCCACCTACCATCTTTCGATGCACCCCACTACAACTTCAAATCGAGAGAATGCTGTATTAAGATCAAGACTCAGAGAGGAAGCATACAAAGAATGGTTGAATCAACCACCTATTCAATTCCCACTACGTCCAGATTTAACAATTAGGAATGACTACAATAATATTAGTTATTCATCACAATTTGGCAATGGAGGCAATCAAAAGGAGGTCTGTATGGATGATTACTTACATGAAATGAATTCCACATAGGAAATGATGTTAGATGAATTCCAGAATGATTAGCTAGGGGATGATGCTCATATCACTGATACCTTATTTGAAAGCCTGAAATATTCTTCCACCAACCCTCTCTTTGGACCTGTCAGCAAGTCAAAGTCTTCTTAGCTTGGGACAATGATGTTGCTATACAACATGAAAGTAAAGTTTGGCATGTCGAATGCATTTTTCTCGATAATATTGAGGTAATTGACTTACATGATTGATTAAGTTCCTTATATTTTGTTACACAATCAAATTTAAAAATGTTTTATTTTATGAATGTTAAATATTGACATTATACAATTATATTCCCCACGAACTGCAAGATATTCAAATATAAGGTTCTTCTGAGTAATAATGTCTTGCCAGGTAGCTGTGAAGAGGCAAAGCAATTGTTGAAAATGTTGGGTGTTGAGTACATATCATATTATGCATGTATGAATGATTATGATTATATATAGAGGAGAATATGCAAACAAAGAGATATGTATAAAATATGGGCATGACATGTACCATAATTAAAAAGAACGAGTAAATCACATGATCCTCCTCATAAGATATTGAGAAACATGCCTATAATACCAAGGACTCTAAGACTCATTCATTGCAAAGAATTAACTATGTTGTAGGTATGACATGCCTCACACAAAAGTGATTCAATATTTATGAGATTCCCAATAGATTCAATAAACATGACACATATAGAGGATACATGGCCTGAAAAATTCAAGGATGAAGTATGAAGTCTACGACTCAACATAAAAACGGTGGCGTCAACCCATATTCCATCCAAAACGCCAACTATTTTGTTTGGCATGTAGTAGTGAGCTACCTTTCTTAACCTGTTAGCCATCAATAAAATTGTGTCATAACTGATGATGGCTAAAACAGGTCTTTAGTCTTCAAGAAACAAGTTTGAAGAAAAATTGTGACTTCTTGAAGCCTCTCCGTGTTCCTTGTCCAAGGATCCATTCTCTGATATCTTCACTTCAAAACCTTCAAAGAAAAGCCCTGCTGTTTTAAAAGAAAATGTTTTCAGAACCATTTTCCATCATTTTTTCCTTTGGAAAATCCCTCTAAAGACCCCTTCATTTCACCCATTTTTCCCATTTTTCACCCTTCATTTTTCCTTAAATTCCCCTTTAAACCTTATAAAATCCTTTTATTGTGGTTTAAACCCCATTTTCCAAGCTATTGTAACCGTCAAAATCCCTCAAAAAACCTTCTTTTTAAAGTATAAGGCCTTAATCGCTTTTTTCTTAAGCCCCTAACCCCTTTTTCACAGTAATATTGAGGCCCGAGACCGTCGGCTAAAGGTTTTAAGCCCCCATCGCCATTGCACATCGGCGATTTCAATTTCTTCATTCCCATTCCTTTTCTCCGCCGATGAGATCGCAACCATCCATTCCATAAGATCCGACAGCTATTGACACATTGAAATTCCCTGCCGATGATCTCCCCCTCCAATGAAACCCTCGCCGATAAGATCCCGATCGTTGATCGATCTCGATCCAACGGTTTGTGCTCCCCTCCATCCATCTCACTTCGTTTTCCTATCGGCCATCGGCCATCGCAAGTTCCAAATCCCTTTTTTCTCGGGCCCTCTTCTCCTCCGATCGTCGATCTGCCAAAGTTAATCCTGAATTTCCATTCAACCTAGATCAACGGCGCAGGTTCATTGCGGGGGCACCCGACCAAGTTGGCCTGTACTCCCAAGTTCCCTTCCATCTCCACCATTGATTTTTTCCCCGATCTGACGGCTAGTTTTTCCCCATTCACTGTGGAGGCACCCCGCTGACGATATCCTGCCGTACCCTTTGTCCCCCCGCACTTGATCTCCACCGTCGATCTAATCCAAATTCGACGGTCCTCGCTCAATTTCCTTTATAATCTCGCCGGTCCCACCCAACCGCGCTGGGGATTTTTCATCGTGTTTCTTCTAATCCTGACCGTTGATCATACGGATCTAATGGCTATAATGCTCCCACCCCTTATCTTTCCTCTTGACCATTCCCTCGCCTTTTTTTTCTTGGAGCAATCTCTGCCGTTGACCGCCTTTGATCCAACGACCACTGTTATTTCCCATCATTCCACCTCGCCAAACAAATAAGCTCACTCCACGACAAAATAGCTGACGCAATATTCAGGTCCCACCACCCCATCATCACACATATTTTCCACTTTTCGTGCTCGCTTACGGCCGTAGATCTGGCCCCCCCAGATCGGACGGTCTAAAACTGATTTCACGTTCATTTCACCAAAAGAATTGATCACGTTTTTTCAACACGAAAATGGTGGTTTTTGTTGGACACGCATCGCCCAAGGACCTGTATCGCGTTCCCTCAGGGCAAAACCATTTACCGCCCATCCCTTGCGCGAATACCACTCCGGTTTTCTGCAAAAACGCTCATCACCATTTCGCGCCCAACTCACATTTGAAACCATGGTTCTTGGATTTTCTCCATGAAACCCTCCCTCCACGCATTTTTCCTCCTTTGCACTACTCTTTCGCCCTTCGTCGAGCCCTCTAAAGCAGTTAAATCCACAAAACACATGATTTATTAATAATTTGATGTTTTTTGCAGGTTTAATGGCGGATAAGCTATAAAAGCTGTCCCACAGTCCAGTAAAGGGACGTGACCGAGGATGACGATCCTCAGAGGCCGAATTCAATGCAGAAAGGGACATGAAGTGCTGGATTGTCAGGTTTAATCAATATGTCATGAATGTTGATTACACAAGCAAAGCCCTCCAGCGAAGCAGATTTGTACACAAACAATGAAGATCAGAAGAGAATCAAAGATTAAAGAGAAAGGATTAAAGTCAGAAGCCTGAAGATCAAAAGACTTAATCCGAAGATTAAAGGATAAAGACACAGTTTTAAGAAGAAAGATGATACAGAAGGCCTTAAAGCATAATCAAAAGCCTATTTCAAGTTTAAAGTGCCAAATCAACATAGATCAACAAACAAAGTACTTCAAATGCCAGATCATTAAAGCAATTAATCTCCCAAAAGCCAGAAATGACACCTATAGGCCTTTTTACTTAAAAACCTACAAAGTTAATGCACAGTCAGAGATATTTTTCCAAAGACAGCTCATAAAGTAATTTCCAGCCTACCAAAAGCCTCCAAAGTCAACAAAAGTGACTGAAGTTGATGAAACTTAATGTAAAAATCAATTAACAGAGTTAAGACATTAGATATCTTCTCCATTAGGCCTCCCAAAGGTCGAGAAGCATTTAATCTGTATTAATTGAATAGTTAGACCTTCTTTTCACTCCACCTCCTCAATTTACCTATATATATCATACGAGGAGACTAGTATTGTTGTTGATTGAATACTTATTGAATGTAAATAGTTACTGAGGCTGCTGAAGCTTTGTTAGTAATTGAAGAAAGATAGGCTGAGAAGAGAAGTTTGAAGCTGTAAAGACCTACTGGACTTGAATATTGTAACTGGTTTGACCATCAAATATACAAGCTAATTTATGGGATCCTGGTCTATGTCAATGGTGATGTTTTTCTTACTGTAATTGTTGTTTTTCTCATGTTTTCCATACTGTTCACTTTCTCTGATAAATAACAGCAAATATAGATTAGGATTTACTTCTAAAGTACCTAAATCTCACTGATAAGCTTTATCTTTATGTTTTCTTCTAAATTGTGTTTCAATGGTGATTCAATAGAGTGTAACTAGTGAAGTGTTGGTGAGCCAATGTTTCCTGAGTACAACTTGAGATATTGTCTTTGAAAGTTCTTGAAAAGTTTGCTAATTAAAGTTGAACTAGAGAAGTTTATGGTTAGCCTTGTCCTCTAGTTTATCTCCAACAGTTGCTTTGAAAAGATCCCTTAAGAGTATGCCAAAAGAAGGCTAGGTTAAAAGTCCTTACTTGATCTTAGGCTATTCTTTGTGTATCTTAAATGTTTTCCCTTAAGAATATGCCAAAAGCAGGCTAGGTTAAAATTCCTTACTTGATCTTAGGTTATTCTTTGTTTATCTTAAATTTTTTTCCTTGAGAGTATGTTGAAAGTAGGATAGGTTCAAAGTCCTTACCTGATCTTAGGCTGCCCTTTGTTTTCTTATATGTTTGCTTCTTTCACCACACTTCTTAATGTCCCATACCAAAAAATCAACTTAAAGAGATCCTTTGACATAGATGACTTTCCCCATGGACCACTCTTGAAACTTGTTGTCCAATTAAATCCTTTTGTGACTCCATAGCCCAATGGATTGATACTGTCTCTTACCTATCCTATCAGCTGAACCATTCTTTCAACCTGGTGACACCTTTACCCTTCAAAATATTTCCTTCATTTTGATGATATCCATCCCAACCAAAAACAAACAAAACCCTTGTACTTCATAACTAGCCTAATATCATATCAGAAGCCTTAAAGATATATCTTTTTAAAACACTTATATAGAGAGATCCCTCTCTGAATCCAGGAGGGCTAGATCCTAGGATTCCAAAGTGGTTTTTATGTAGGCCCTACAACGTTTGTTCTTGCCAATCTTGCAAACTACGGGAGTCCTAACATAATGGCGACTAGGCTGGGGAATATTGAGTAATAGATAAATTCACAAATCAACGAACCCCTATTTCTAAATGAATCAAGTGTCACCAAGACTGGTTATTACTGATTGTTGATGGTGAACAACAACCAAACCTTGAAAAAAAGTAAAAATCTTTCACCTGGCGACTCCACAACTCCCAAAAGACCAAATGACTCCACTGGTAGAAGAATCTGAATTGGTTGAAAAGATACAATGACCTCTTTTCTGATGTACAAACACGGATTCAAGTATAGACCCAAAAGAAAAAATATTGGCCATGATGGAAAAAATGATGTACATGTTTGAAAAGAGAATGGATAGGCATGAGGCTAATTTAAATATTGGTGATTTAGAGCAGCCCATGATTTTTCCAGATCAAGAACAAACTCAACCACTACAAGACCTAGATAATGAGCAAGACATGTATGATGATCAAGACTTTATAGAAGATGATGAGGAAGGTTGTCAAGAAATTCCTGATTGCCTACCTATAACTTGTATTATGTTGTTAAGAGAACTTTACGACCAAAACACAAATGACAAAAGTGAGCAGTGCTTTGAGGAAACAACAAGCCTCCGAGGAAACACATAACCTGAAATAGAAGAAAAATCAACACATATAGGGACTCTCCCTCTATGTTATAACTCGTTTCAGATTTTAAGAGGAGAGTGGCATCCTAACAATGTAGAAGAAACAACTCATGAACCTTGTATTCAAATTGAGTATCATAATAATCATGAGGAGTTGTTTGAAACAGAAGAAGATCAGGAAACAATAGAAAATCCTCAAGGTTTCCCTGAGGGAACAAGTACTGATTCACTAGAAGAGGCTCAAGAAGACATCCAGCCTCAAAACCAGTTAACACAAGAGAAAGAGGACTATTTTACTTCTGTCTATATTGAAAGAGAAACCTCTCCTTTGGCAGAAGGAGAAATTGATCAAACACTAAACAAGCAGCTAGCCTCCAAACCTTCATTTGAACAAGATGATCATCAACATAGTGCCTATCCCATAGAAAAACACAATGGCACTCAAGACAAAAAGGATAGTAGGGAAATTAATGATAAATATGAAACTATTCCTCTGTGGAGTATGAGTTTTGATGGGTCATGTAGTAAAACTAGTGCAGGTGCAGGAATATGGCTTTACAATACAGAGAACAATCATGCTGAAGGCCATTCATATAAATTGAATTTTCAATGCACAAGTAACATAGTAGAGTATGAGTCACTCCTTTTAGGGCTACACTTATTGAAGAAATTAGGAGCCCAGAGGATAACAGTTCATGGGAATGCATAATTGGTAATTAGACAAGTGAATAAGGAATACATTGTTAAACATCCCAGACTTAGAGCCTATAAGGATGATACCATGGACTTGTTAAAATCATTTGAAGAATTCCAACTTACCCTTGTCCCTAAAAACCAAAAAATTCTTGCCAATGGGTTAGCCCTTGTTGCTAGCACATGTCTGAGACCTTGTGAAAGCAAACAATACATAATTCAAGAAAAATTTAGACCAGCTGTCCCAAACAATGAAAAGTACTGGCAAGTATTTGGGGGAGAAAAACAAATAGAAGAATGTCTTACTGAGGATATATCATCTTTTCAAGAGAAACCTTCTCCCATTGCTGATATAAATCTGTCATCCAAAGAACCTAAATTTACATCAGAAGCAAGCATAGATTTAGAGAAAGAAGACATTTCATTGCTTGTTGATTTGCAGGTGAAGGATGATGATGCTTCCAAGGAACATACTGAAGATGCAGTCCTCAAAGCTGATTTCTTAGAGGTAGACAATCTACCAATCATGGAGGGCCAAAAAGAAGAGAGTTCTCATCTTTTCTTTGTTGATCCTATGGAAGAATGTATGGAGGTCCTAATTGGCTTAAATTCTCAAGCATGGATCCTTTGCAAGAGCCAAATACATAAAAAGCTGTCACCTTCTGTGATATCCTTGGTTTTGAAGATTAATACTCAATATGTACTATGGTTACCTCTGACAAGCAGCCATATTTTCTATTCCTTTTTGTCACTGCTCAACTGGCTGCACTGGCACTATTGTATCATATAAAACATGTAAATATTTCAGAGTTAGACTAGGGTAGATAAGCAATAAAGTCAGCCTGTGAGAATTTAGTTAGTTTTTGCTTTGAAAGAAAAAAGAAAAAAATACAAAACAATAGAAAAGAGAAAAGAGGGAAGATAAAAATAAGAAAGGTACAACCCCATACCAAAAAAGAAAAGAAAAATCGGAAAGTGTGCAAGCCTAAATGCCACTACTTGAAAGAGCACTGCTATTTAGTCATACAACTTAATCATGACTAGATAGATTTCAATTTACTGCTGATAAGTTAGTGAATCAGATTTTCCAAATTGTTTAATCTTGGCTTATCAGTAGAATAGATTAGGATAGAAAGAAATGGCTCTAATCCGACCAAAACCTGAGCCAAATAAGAAAAAGAAATGGTTCAAACATGCTGAAAATATGAACCAAGAGAAAAGAAAAAGGATGACTCACAACTGATCAACATCTGAGTCATAAGAAGAATGAAGGATGCTTTTAATTTTTAGATCTTAAGCCTTCACAATCTTGTTTTAATTTTCTGCAAAATTTCAGCCTATGTACAACTTGTTTTTATGCCATATTCTTACAACAAATCAGACAGCTTAATCCTAGTTTTCCTGTATTTAAATTTATGTTTTAGAATATAGAGAATAAGATCTGTCAGCCAGCTTAATCTTGATAGATAGTAGCTTAGGTAGAGATTTTTTTATTCCAACTGTTTAATCTGGACTCATGGAAGAAATAAATGTAGATTTAGATTAGTTTTTTTCTTTCAATAAAAGAATAAAATGTTGATGCCAAAAGGTTGCAAGTCCAAGTGCACCTTATGAAGAAAAAATGTTAGGACAAGTAGGCTGTGTAGGTAGTGGTTTGGGGAATGAATTATTTTGTTTGATGTAATACTAATCATCTTTTTAAGCAGCATGATCAAGGAAGAAAGGGTTGTCAAGGATAAGGCATAGGTCTACATTCCAGAGATAAAATTATGAAGTTCTTGACACCTCCAAGGAGCTGCCATCCCCAAGTGGAGCCACTATTAGCCATCAATAAAATTTTGTCATAACTGATGATGGCTAAAATAGGTCTTTAGTCTTCAAGAAACAAGTTTGAAGAAAAATTGTGACTTATTGAAGCCTCTATGTGTTCCTTTTCTAAAGATCCATTCTGTGATATCTTCACTTCAAAACCTTCAAAGAAAAGCCCTGTTGTTTTAAAAGAAACTGTTTTCAGACCCATTTTCCATCATTTTTTCCTTTGGAAAATCCCTCTAAAAACCCCTTCATTTCACCCATTTTTCACCCTTCATTTTTCCTTAAATTCCCCTTTAAACCTTATAAAATCCTTTTATTATGGTGTAAACCCCATTTTCCAACCTATCGTAACCCTCAAAATCCCTTAAGAAACCTTCTTTTAAAGTATAAGGCCGTAAGTGCTTTTTTCTTAAGCCCCTAGCCCTTTTTCACTGTAAGATCGAGGCCTGAAACTATTTTCTAAAGGTTTTAAGCCCCCATCGCCATCGCACATCGGCGTTTTCAATTTCTTTGTTCCCATTCCTTTTCTCCGTCGATGGCCAATCTTTCGATGAGATCGCAGCCATCCATTCCATAAGATCCGATGGCTATCGGCACATCGCAATTCCCTGTCGATGATCTCCCCCTCCGATGAACCCCTCGCCGATAAGATCCCGACTGTTGATCGATCTCAATCCAATGGTCTGTGCTCCCCTCCATCCATCGCACTTCATTTTCCTATCGGCCATTGGCCATCGCAAGTTCGAAATCCCTTTGTTCCCGGACCCTCTTCTCCTCCGATTGTCGATCCACTGAAGTTAATCCTGACCGTCCATTCAACCCAAATCAACGGTGCAGGTTCATTGCGGGGACACCCGACCAAGTTGGCTCGTACTCCCTAGTTACCTCGCAGTCCATCTCCACCGTTGATTTTTTCCCCGATCCGATGGCTAGTTTTTCCCCATTCACTGTGGAGGCGCCCCGCCGACGAGATCCTACCATACCCTCTGTCCCCCCGCACTTGATCTCCATCGTCGATCTAATCCAGATCCGACAGCCCTCGCTTAATTTCCTTTATAATCCCGCCGGTCCCACTCGACTGTGCTGGGGATTTTTCATCGTGTTTCTTCTAATCCTGACCGTTGATCATACAGATCTAACAATTATAATTCTCCCACCCCTTATCTTTCCTCTTGACCATTCCCTTGCCTTTTTTTTTTCTTGGAGCGATCTCTGCTGTTGATCGCCTATGATCCAACGGCCACTATTATTTCCCATCATTCCACCCTGCCAAACAAATAATCCCCCTCCATGACAAAATGGCTGACGCAATCGTCAGGTCCCACCACCCCATCATCGCACATCTTTTCCATTTTTCACGCTCGCTTACAGCCGTAGACCCCCAGATCGTACGGTCTAAAACTGATTTTTTGTTCATTTCACCAAAAGAATTGATCGCGCGTTTTCAACGTGAAAATGGCGTTTTTTGTTGGAAACGCGTCGCCCAGGGACTTGTATCACGTTCCCTTGGGGCAAAACCATTTACCGCCCATCCCTTGTGCGAATACCACTCTGGTTTTTCGCAAAAATGCTCATCACCATTTCACGCCCAACTCACATTTGAAACCCTGGTTCTTGGATTTTCTCCATGAAGCCCTCCCTCCACGTATTTTTCCTCCTCTGCATTGCTCTTTTTCCCTCCGCCGAGCCCTCTGAAGCAGTTGAATCCAAAAAACACAGGATTTATTAATAATTTGATGTTTTTTACAGGTTTAATGTCGGATAAGCTATAAAAGCTGTCCCACAGTCTAGTAAAGGGACGTGGCCGAGGATGACGATCATCAGAGGCCGAATTCAATGCAAAAAGGGACATGAAGGGCCAGATTGCCAGGTTTAATCAATATGTCATGAATGTTGATTACACAAGAAAAGCCCTCCAGCGTAGCAGATCTGTACATAAACAGTGAAGATTAGAAGAGAATCAAAGATTAAAGAGAAAGGATTAAAGTCAGAAGCCCAAAGATCAAAAGACTTAATCTGAAGATTAAAGGATAAAGACATAGTTTGAAGAATAAAGATGATAAAGAAGGCCTTAAAGCATAATCAAAGGCCTATTTCAAGTTTAAAGTGCCAAATCAACACAGATCAACAAACAAAGTACTTCGAATACCATATCATTGAAGAAATTAATCTCCAGAAAGCCAGAAATGCCACCTACAGGCCTATTTACTCAAAAACCTACAAAGTTAATGCACAGTCAGAGATATTTTGCCAAAGATAGCTCAGAAAGTAATTGCCAGCCTACCAAAAGCCTCCAAAGTCAACAAAAGTGACTGAAGTTGATGAAACTTAATGTAAAAATCAATTAACATAGTTAAGACATTAGATATCTTCTCCATTAGGCCTCCCAAAGGTCGAGAAGCATTTAATCTGTATTAATTGAATAGTTAGACCTTATTTTCACTCCACCTCCTCAATTTACCTATATATATCATACGAGGAGACTAGTATTGTTGTTGGTTGAATACTTATTAAATGTAAATAGTTACTGAGGCTGCTGTAGCTCTGTTAGTAATTGAAGAAAGATAGGCTGAGAAGAGAAGTTTGAAGCTGTAAAGACCTACTGGACTTGAAGATTGTAACTGGTTTGAACATAAAATATACAAGCTGATTTATGGGATCCTGGTCTATGTCAATGGTGATGTTTTTCTTACTTTAATTGTTGTTTTTCTCATGTTTTCCATACTGTCCACTTTCTCTGATAAATAACAGCAAATATAGATTAGGATTTACTTCTAAAGTACCCTAAATCTCACTGATAAGCTTTATCTTTATGTTTTCTTCTAAATTGTGTTTCAATGGTGATTCAATAGAGTATAACCAGTGAAGTGTTGGTGAGCCCATGTTTCCTGAGTACAACTTGAGATATTGTCTTTGAAAGTTCTTGAAAAGTTTGCTAATTAAAGTTGAACTAGAGAAGTTTATGGTTAGCCTTGTCCTCTAGTTTATCTCCAACAGTTGCTTTGAAAAGATCCCTTAAGAGTATGCCAAAATTAGGCTAGGTTAAAATTCCTTACTTGATCTTAGGCTATTCTTTGTCTATCTTAAATGCTTTCCCTTAAGAGTATGCCAAAATTAGGCTAGGTTAAAAGTCCTTACTTGATCTTAGGCTATTCTTTGTTTATCTTAAATGTTTTCCCTTGAGAGTATGTTGAAAGCAGGATAGGTTCAAAGTCCTTACCTGATCTTAGGTTTCCCTTTGTTTTCTTATATGTTTGCTTCTTTCACCACACTTCTTAATGTTCCATACCACAAAATCAACTTAAAGAGATCCTTTGACATAGATGACTTGCCCCATGGACCACTCTTGAAACTTGTTGTACAATTAAATCCTTTTGTGACTCCATAGCCCAATGGATTGATACTGTCTCTTACCTATCCTATCAGCTGAACCATTCTTTCAACCTGCTCACACCTTTACCCTTCAAAAGACTTCCTTCATTTTGATATCCATCCCAACCAAAAAAAAACAAAATCCTTGTACTTCATAACTAGCCTAATATCATATCATAAGCCTTAAAGATATATATTTTGAAAACACTTATATAGAGAGATCCCTCTCTGAATCCAGGAGGGCTAGATCCTAGGATTCCAAAGTGGTTCTGATGTAGGCCCTGCAGCATTTGTTTTTGCCAATCTTGCAAACTACGGGAGTCCTAACATAACCTATCAACTACAACCATGATGGCATAATGTTGCCTCGATTTCCTTGAAAATCATATAATGAAGTCCATGGAAATGACTTTCCATTTCAATTCTAGAATCAGAATATGCTTTAGTAGACCAGCTGGGTGCTTACACTCAACTTTCACTTGCTGACAATCCAAACATCTAGCAAAAAACTCATCCATCTCTTTCTTCAAGTTTAGCCAATGATAGAACTTCTTAGCAAGTCTTCTGATATCCCGGATGGCCTAAATATGACTTGACATGAAACTCCCTCAAGACAATATTCTTGATCTCACTGCTATCCGACACATAAATCATGTTCCTGAATCTCACCAAGCCATCTTCCGTGAGGTGATACACCTCATCCCTATCACCTTCACCTTGCTACTACAATCTACTCTTCAACTGATGATTCTTGTCATCAAGCTACCCTGCATGCAATATTCGCTCCTATAAATCTATCCCATAAGAGCTCAGAACTGGAATATAATTTACTTGCACTCTCCACTAAGAGCATCTGCAGCCTGATCCTCCTTTCCCTTGATGTATCTAATCTCAAAGTCAAACTCACTGAGGGTATCTAATCGTCTAGCTTGCCTGACATTTAGAGTAGGTTGGTAAAACAAGTACCGTAGTCCACTATTATAAGTCATCAAAATAAACCTCCTGCCAAGAAGATAATGTCTCCACATCTTCAATGCATGAATAATAATTGCCAGCTCAAGATCATGAGTCACATAGTTCTGCTCATGCTCCTTCATCTTACTTAACTCATAGCATACCACTTTTCCTTCTTGCATCAAGAATCCACCAATTCCTTTCTTGCAAGCATCTCTATAAAATGCTCAAAAATAGTTGCACTCTCCTCAATCCATTAAAAAATATTCCCTTTTCTCTGTAAATATGTAATAGGATAGGAAATCCCTGAGAATTTTAATGAGTCCAATCAATATGTATATTTTTAATATCATGATGCCATCCTCCAACCTTAAAACTACCCTTTTCTCACATTTATTCACATTTTTTGTTATATTATGCTTAGTACGAAGAGTAAAAGGTGTTTTTCATAGTATGTGGCCTAATGTGGTTTAATTGCAGGAAAATGAAGCATTTTTTAGGCATTTACTATGCAGGGGCTCAATGGAGACAACCAAGAGAGAATCTAGGGGGTTATTCCACATCCTTAACTCCCTAACTCGGCTTGGGATCACAACATCCTCTCTCATCAATTCAAATTCATTGGCAACCGATTCACTCCTAGTGCAAGTGAATCTCAAGAAGGACAAGTTCACTTATTTTTGAGATCAAGGAGGAAATCACTCCTATTTTCAAGGGGCCTACTGTCAACTACCCTTTTTTATAAACAAACGAGATGAAAAGCTCATTAGTATTCGAAGTTTTGATTCATGTAGGTGTAGCTATTGAGCTTAGATCTTAACACTATCATTTTGAACTTTTATGTGATGTATAAGACTTTTACTTTATGATAATGGGAAGTTGGTTATTACGCTGCATCTAAATTAGTTTTAGAGGGTTTAGACCCTTGTGTTTGGTCCCAACCTGTTGGCTTAGTTTCCTCTTGTGTACTTGCGTTTTGTTCTTAATTTCAAGCTCTTCATAGATTTATTTCATTTTCGTAGAGGTTAAGCTATAAAAATATGCGATTGAAAGCTTCCGCACAACCTCTCTTGTTGGAGAATGGTTGGAAGGATTCAAAATATCAGTAAAAAAATGTTGTGTTTATGTTTCTTAGAAATATATGAATGTTAGGTTTCCTTCTTCATATTTTCTTTCAGTAGCTTAGAAGTCAATTTGGTGATCATAGTAGTGTTAGAGCATAATATAGATGTTATTTAAATTCAACCCATCTTTTCCATCATAGTTATTATCACTATGATAATGATCAATGAATGTATGTATGTGGCTGAGTGTGGCCAACTATGTTAATATGCAAGGAAGGGCACCTCTTTCACCTCCATCTTCTCTCTCCATCTCTCAATTCTATCTCCAAAACTTTGTTTCCATGATCACTCTGCCTATCAAATTTAGGACACCATGGGCATTAATCCTGGTGCAATACATGCCTCTGAGAGGTCTTGGGCTTGGTTAGGATGCTTCCCCAACCTTCCTTCACTCCCCTTAACCTTGATCCACCTCTTCATGCCTTTAAGACTCCATCTACATCCTAAAAACGTCTTCGTAACCCCTCCTGTAGCATGCCTGTAACACCACTTTCCTTCACCTGCTTTTCTCCCCACTTCAACCTTAGCTCATTTAGGATGAATAATGACCCCTAGATGTGATTTGATGATCAAGAGAAGCTCCTATACCACTCCAACCATTCCTTTTCCTCACTGCAAAAGCATAGTACGTAGAATTAGTATTCCAATTACAAGCAAGTTACAAGTTAAATTTCTGATTTTTCAGCAAGTGTGAAGTAGATAGATGATACATGAATTTCCATTAATATTTCAATGAATGATGCAAGGTAGAGTAGCTTTCCTTCTGGAATTATATTATATTTCATTCCCCTTCATGAAATTATAGTTATCATCTACAAATTGAATAAATGGAAGTTTTTATTTCCTAGATAGAGTTAGTTTTCAATTGTACTTTCATCATTGTACTTTCCTAGATAAAGTATGAGGAATGGTATCTGAACAATATGATCTAATGTCATAGTTGAGGGTGTCATGAGTGGAATCCAATCTACTATTCATATAGGACTGTCATCTCTATGTTTTTATGAACCCCGGGTTGACAATTTGAGTTTAGGAGCCCTTGGGAGTTGCAACACTCTTGGTGCAATACCAGGGCTCACCACTTTTTGGCGTCATTTCTGGGGAGGTGTCTAAGTATATGATTTTTTCTGCTTAAGTATTGCTTTCTAATGTCTATTTTTCATTCAATTTTGAAAAAGTAAAAAAAAAATCAAGAAAAATTTTCTTTCCTACCTCGTAGGAGTAGGTATAATCAAGGAAAATTTTATTTCTTGCCTCGTAGGAGTAGGGATAATCAAGGAAAATTATTACCCAAAACCCCCACACCCTTAAACAATCAACCTTCACTCTTCTTTGGTGACTATGAACTTCCCTCTGTGACTGCAGGGGATTTAGAAGACCCTCTAGGTGAGCAACCTGAAATTTTTGAAGAACCTATTGGGGAAGAAGAAGAACCCACTTCACCTACCCAAACTATGTATGAAAACATAAATAATGAGATTTTCCCCATCAGAGAAATTGATGGAGAGGATAGAATGAAGAACATAAGCCTTTATTGTTAATAAAATACTAAGAGATGGGGGGGGGGGGGGTGATGGGTGAATCATTACTTTAAACTACTTAAAATTTTATTTTCTTATTCATATTTATGTACGTGACTGTTATGAACTAAACCTACATATGTACACGACTGTGATAAAGACAAGTAGCGTATATTCAGTTCACTAACTTTTTAAGTTAATTCATCATCTGTTAAACTTGAACCAGTGTATCCGTACTTCATTTATCATTAATTAAATAATAACCATGTGCAGTAAGAACAAAATAAACCATCACACACAAGAAACACATGAACACTAGGATTTTAGGTGGAAACCCAATGTGGGAGAAAACCATCGCTGTGGCTGTCTTTGTTTGCTTATTTGATTATAAAGATAAATTTCTTACAAACTTGTATTGGCGCAGACTCATATAAGTATGTAGGCAACCACCTGCAGAAGGATACAACCTTATTTTTTTCTCCAACTTCTACTGGAAGGAAGCTACAACCCCCTTATCCTCCTGTTCTTTGTGGATCACTTTTCATAATATTTCAAACTGGATCCAACCAAAATATCAAACAACAATACTGAAACCAACACTATACCAAGTCACTTAATCACTGAACCAACTGCATCACCCAGTCAAACATAAAAATAACTTGTTCAAACAATCATACCAAATTATATCATTGTATATCCATTCATCAGAATACTAGAACACATATTGTTCATCACTAAAACTAGATTTTGTCACTACAAGTCCTGTCTAAACCCATATCATAATATATATACTAATTTTCTTACTCATACATACATATGTATGCGTTCCCCCAAAAGCATACCCACATATAAATCTCAAAATATTGATAGCTAAATCTGTATCATTGTACCACTGAATCAATCACCCAAAAAAATACTGAAGCCAACATAAATCCTTGAACCAAATACAAATTATCACATAACACCATCATCACAAGTCAATACTTTACTTCATAATCAATTCATCCCAAACAATATTGTTAAACAAATATAGTTATAATAAATACTTCATCGGCAGACAACAACAAACATAACAAATTAGATCAACCATTATCATCACTCATACTGCAAAACCCTTATAAAGAAGTTCTGCGTATGTATGCACCTTTCAAACTGGATTCCCGCGTACCTATCTGTCACTACTATAGAATTTATATGTGATTTCCCAGAAGTAGATCCGCATATGTAGGCAATATTTCTGAAACAAACCTACGTGCAGATCTGTAATTACTAAGTCATACCTTCGCTATACAACAAAACCTCAGTTAAACCCAAATATCGGCATAGACAATAACAAACACATGTCATAACATTATCATCACATATCAAACCATAAGCATATTATGTATTCATTTGAGATCTAATAGATCTGATCCCCCATCATATTCCTTGTGCACACTTATTTCAGATCAAACAATTCATCAATAACCCATTACTTGCACACACCAACACTTTGATCTCCATCTCCTTTTATAGCTAAGGCCTAGCCAATACCTTGGGTCAAACCCATACTAATGTCGATGGTATTATTTTATGGGATCAAATATCCGTTCCTACACTCAATACTATGGGTCAATACCATGGTGCAGAAACTGTACATGACTTTTCTTCACCATACCCGTGTATGTACACAACTTTTCTTCACAAAACCTGCGTATACTTCCTCAAACTTTACCTTCATCATTCCTATGTCTCCGAACTAATAATTATTAGTATGATCTCATTTGTACTCATCATGTTGACATATTTACCATGTAGGTTTCCATCAAGGACAACACATTAGGCCTAATTCCAACAATATCCCCCTTTGGATTTGATGGCAACAATTTTGGTGTTTGGTTACCAACACCTGTAGATACATCTGTATACATACCAGGCTCCCACCTGTAGATACATCTTTAGACATATCGAGCTTCTCTCCCAAGTCACCAAGAGTTCTCCAAAGACCAAGTTCTCTCCCCCTTTGACATCAAGGGAAAAGGGCTGCACAATGTTGAATGAAGGCTTATCTTCCCTCTATTGACATGAGCATTGTAGATTTGATCTTCTGAGTATGAAAATTGAATGCTGACCATTCTCCCCCTGATCATATGCTGAAATTTTTGAAGATATACAAAGAAGTACATGATTCTATGACTCGAACAGATATGGATTTTCTTATCACCAATGACTCAAGCTTACATTAATCACCCAACATAGTGGGATTACAGATCAAGTTCTCAAAATGGGATTACAATAGTCCATACATGATTAAGTATTACAATGATTACATCATGGATCTCTATGTGACTTTTACATCAAGAGACGTTTATGACCAAAACCAAAGACCACAATAAGACCATGATAGTCATCAACAAATATCATACACAATATAATATCTGCACCATAAGAATTAAGTGTGACAAAAAACACTTCAACAACATATGTGTCTTCAGCAACATCATCCATGATATATATTTATCATGAATACCATCATACGATAATGCTAAAGAAATCATAACGCCAACAATGCACTAATAGAAGCATAGCAAGTGATCTCCCGGAACTTGTGCCAAATGTTCACTGTTATATCTAATCATATTAACTCATGCATCAATTAGGTCATCAAAGCATATTCATCAACAGTAATTTCACCAAAGCATCAATGTCATATTGCAGCAACTCATAAACCATCATAAGACAATACCACTTCTAAGTAGCATCTGAGCAATAACAGACTGTAACCAATCAACATTAGGACCGGAGTGTCAAATAATAACTGTCTGAAGCATATAAGAGCCTTGCCTTGAGTCTGTACCAATGTTTCTTCATCATAGATAAATATACACAAATTTCTAGATCATAACTCGCGTATATATGTGACTGTCTTGCATAATATATACGTAAAAAAAGTAAAATGTTTGAATTTTCATAACCACAACTCCCCCTGAGCCTGTACTGTTTGTACTTGTTCACTACTTCTATGTCGGATGCACTGTCAGTAATATAAGAAATATGAATATCAAAACAACCATGGGAATCATCATGTAGACAACATATGTATTGCTCCCCCCTGAACATGAAAGATCTGTCAGAATAATTAATGAAGTGATGAAGTAGAGACCATTCCTATTTTCTGTATGAGATATTCAAAGGATTCACGTGGAAGAGGATTTGTAAATATATTTGCAACTTGTTCCTTTGAGGGAACATACTCTAGTTTGACCTTTTTTCATATACCCTCTCTCTCAGAAAGTGGTATTTGATTGGAATATGCTTGGTTTTTGAGTGCATGACAATGTTTTTAGAAATACTTATGGCACTGGTATTATCACATAGAATGGGTATTGGTTGAAAAAAAAATATTTTAATATCTTGCAATTTTTGCTTCATCGAGAGAAGTTGTGTGAAACAACATGCAACAATAACATATTCTACCTCAATAATAGATAAGACAACAATTCTTTGTTTTTGGCTGAACCATGATACCAAGCGGGGCCCCAACTAGAAATATCCTCCACTAGTAATTTTTCGATCATCAACATTACCTGCCCAATATGAATCTGTGTAAGCATGAAGAGAAAAATATGCATCTTTGGGATACCATAGACCATAACCTTGAGTTCCTCATAAGTACTTGAATATTCTCTTGGCTGCATGGAGATGAGTTTCTTTAGTATTTGCTTGAAACTGTCCAAGAGTCCCAACTGCATGCACTATGTCTGGTCTTGTGCCTGTATGGTAGAGCAAGCTCCTAATCATAGATATGTATTCTGGTTGGTTTACTGAGGGAGAACCATAATGGGAACTAAGATTACATCCTGTTACCATTGGTGTGCATACATGCTCATAGTATTCCATTCCATATTTCTTGAAAATATGCTTCAGGTACTTAGTATGCAAGAGAAAGACACTATTCTTTTCTTGATGAACTTGAAGACCAAGAAAGTGTGTTATTTCACCAGGTAAGGAAATTTCAAATTCTTGCCGCATGACTAACGCAAATATTTAAATCATAGATTCTTCATTGCTTCCAAATATGATGTCATTTACGTAAATAAAAACTATCAAAAGTTTACCATCATCCATATTTATATATATATTTCTATCTGCAGACCTCTTAGTGAAACCTTGTTGTTGAAGATACCCATCAAGATGATAATACTATGCACGAGGAGCTTGTTTTAGCCCATATAATGCTTTCTTGAGTTTTAAAACAAGATTTTTATCATTTCCTAAGATGAACCCTTCAGGTTGTTCAATATACACTTCTTCTTCTAGGTCCCCATTTAGAAATGCAAATTTAACATCCATTTGATAGACTTTAAAATTATGAAAGCTTGAAAATGCAAGGAACATTCTTATGGCTTCAATTCTGGTTATGGGTGTGAATGTTTCTGCAAAGTCAATTCCTTCCTGTTGAGCATAGCCTTTGCATACAAGTCTTGATTTGTTTCTAATTTCTTCTCCTTTTTCATTTAGTTTTTTTTTTGAATACCCATTTTTTTCTAATAATATTTTTATCATGAGGTCTTGGTACTAGTTCCCATGTATGGTTCTTTTCTATTTAATCAAATTATTAATCCATTTCCTTAACCCAATTTTCGTCTTCTCTAGCTTGGTTCACGTTTTTAGGTTCAATTGTGGATAATAAGTATAGATAACTGGAAGTCCCAACAAGAGTTCTTCTAGTTTGTACTCCTACTTCCTTTTCACCTAGAATTTGAGTTTCCAGATGATTTTTCTTAACGTCCCTTGAAGGAGTATTTTCTGATACTTCTGTGGTTCCTTCTTTTGATGCTTCATTGATTCCCTCTCCTACATCCTTTTGGCTTGTTGTAGGAATACATTCATCATCTGTTGATGCTTCCTTTTTAGTACCTGTGGATGCTTCATCAATCAGAACATCAATACATTCAACAATCTTTTGAATTCTTTTATTGTAGCATTTATATCTTTTGATTCTAGAGGAGTATCCAAGGAGAATTCATTCATCAGCTCTAGCTTCAAACTTTCCAAACTTATCATCATTATTCTTTATGTAACATTTTCTTCCAAAGACTCTAAAGTGCTTTACATTTGGAGGCTTACCAAACCATAGTTCATGAGGAGTTTTATCACTTTTTTCCCAAATATGAGCTTTGTTGAGGATATTCATGACTGTATGTGCTGCTTCGCCACAAAAGGCATGAGGTGTTCTAGACTCATCAAGCGTGGCACACGCCATTTGTTAGATTTTTCTATTCATTCTTCTGCCACTCCATTTTGTTCAGGTTTTTAGCTATAGAAAACTGCCTCTTGATGCCATGCTATTCATAAAAGTTAAAAAAATCATATGATATAAATTCTCCTCCTCTATCAGATCTATGACATTTCATTTTAAAATATAACTCATTTTATACTAGAGCTTTGAAAGGGTTTAAAAATTTATCAAATGCTTCATCTTTATGTTTTAATAAGCCAATCCAACGCATTCGAGTAAAATCATCAATGACTAATATGAAGTATTGTTCGCCTCAAGCATATTTCTTTCTCATAGGACCACACAAATCAATATGAACAAGTTCAAGTGGCTTACTTGAAGTACCTTATTTGGCATTAAAATGCACCCTGTTTTACTTAATGAATTGACATGATTTGCATATGATACTTTCTAGTAGAGTGATGTTAGGAAAGTCGGGAATTTCTCCCATTCTGCATGACATGGAATTTACTGAAGCTTAGATGTCCCAATATTTTGTGCCAGAGCCATATTTCTTCTGACTTTCTTAAGTAACAATGTCCTGGACCACCTGTATCGAGATTTCGTACTACACAATTATTTTATTTGAAAACAACCTCATGCCCTTGGTCACACAGTTCACTAACACTTAACAAGTTATGTTTTAATCCATCAACAAACAAAACATTTCCAACTTTAACCTCTTCTTTCAGTAAAACAATTCCTTTTCCTTTGATAGAAGTAGGTGAATTATTTCCAAATGTTACATTCTTTTCTTTCTTTATTTCATTAAAGGACTATTGTAGCTACTACAACACCACCCAAAATTTTGGGCATATTCAAATTTTGGGTTCCCCTCTTGTTCTTGCTCAGCCCATTAGGGTTTCGATCAAAATCTTAACCAGTTACTCTCCTCTCCCCCTTTCTGTCGAACACTAATGCTGTCCCCATTCACGATTTACATGTTGCACCCACACATCATATGTTGCCTCAGATGTTGACCTCATGATTGCATTAGGGTTTCGAAGGTGTGTCACTTTGGTCACGTGTTAAGAGACTCCCATGAATTCAAAAATTATATTTCGCTCATATGTATCGCAACCAATAGAAGCGCTGGATGTGGGTGAAAAGGATTTCATTTTTGGCTCCCCTTATGTTGACCGTACTAGGATTCAACAGGAACCCTAATTTGTCAAGAGAGAGATTGCATTCCCGTTTTACCTAATTCATATCCCCATAGGGCATGTTCTAATCGGTGTTGCATGGAATCATGATAAAATCATCAAATATTATTTTCCCTCAGGTTCGTGATTGGATTTTTCCCCATCTCAGTTTGTGAATTAGGGTTTTAGGGCTTTAGTGATGCATTAAAAGCCATATGCACATACAAGCCTCTTTTCTCTGGAATATGCATTGAAATGAAGTAGAGACATATTGCATTGATGGTTAGGGCAGTGCTTGAGCTTCATTAGGATATGTAAGATGCTAGCTCTCCTATGCACCTCTAAAACCCTAAATTATTATGATCAATAATCCTACCATGCCTTGAATACATGTTCACTCTCTAGAACTTTTTTTCCCATAGGCGCTTCAAGGCACTTACTCTATAAATTTGTCATCATGATGGGAAACAAAAATATTAAAGTCACGATTGGTGGTTTCCTTAAATGCCTAGTTTAAAATCTATCTCCAAAATTTAATCATGACTTTCTTAACCTATGTAACTCGTAACATCGTAATTGTAGTGCATGCTCCTTGAATGAATTACTTTTATTATTAGTTGTTTGCTTTCATTCTCTCACATGAAATGGTTCGCTTCCATTCTCACATGAAAATACCACTACTATAAGCTAACCTATTTTCATTCCATCTCCTTTTCAGGGAATTAGTTGAAGATTCCACGAAGGTACATTAATCAGTGCAAAAATTGCATTATTTAATCCCTTGTTGTGACATCACTAAGAAAGGGCCTTAGGTATAAGAAAGAAAGTATTTTTAACGTCCACGAGGCTAAAAATAGCCTATGGGATAGATTGCTTTTCCATTTGTCTTTTGTATTTGGACCTTTTCCTATGAAGTTTTACAATAACTGCTCCCAGTGTCTTGACAAACTCTTCGCTGAATAAATTATCCCAAGAACTAGCTATCAGAATGCCTGCATAATTTTCCCTGCTGTCTTTGAAGGCCTTGCATTCTAAAATGAAATGCTTTTCTGTTCCACTTTTCTGGAAGAGAAAAAAATACATACTCTGTCCTCCCACATTTATTTTGGCCTTTTCTAGTTGCCTGTTTCACAACAGAGTTGATGAGAATTAGTCCTCAATTGAGCAATAAGAATTTTAGATCTCCAACAAATATTGGCCCCTGTGTACGCCTTTTGCTAATGGTTATGAGTGGAGTTAAACTCTTCAATGTAATACTTCTTCTTTGCTCTTTCTCCCAAGTATGTTTGTGGAACTTATCCATAATTTTTTTTTTTATCTCTTTAATGTTTGTAGGACACATCCTCAAGCAAATGCCCCATTTACTAAACCATTTGTTATTTTGCCGCATCCATGTCTTCTTTCTTTTGCACAATCTGTCACTAAACACAACCTTAGGCCATCTACCCTCTTCCATTTGCTCAATTTTTTTCAAATACTTTATGACTCACACCATAACAATTTCTTCAATAGGAGCAACCCCTGTTTCACTTAATAGTATATCATAAGGAAATACACTTTTAATTTTGAATTTGTTTGTAATCAAACGCTTCTGAATTTTCTCAATTTGTTTCCATTGTATCTCGGTTGTGCTGTTGGCTGACAGTTCGCAACCATAGAGAATCACCAGAATCACTAGAAGCCTAAAAAGAGTTAGAGTGGTTTTCCAATCCCATAGCTCTGCCTCTCTACACCTGTTTTGAAGAGCATAAAATGCTTTCCAACCCGCTAAAGTTATTTTATTTCTACCACCATCCCAACTTAAATTTCTGTTGAAGTCAATTATGAGATATTTGTAGTCTGCAACTTCTTCCAGAATGCTACCTTCAAAGTAGAACTTATGCTGGTTATGATTTTTTTTTGTTAGAGAAAACCACTACTCTCGTTTTACTAATATTGGCTTGCATCCCCACCCTTCTACGAAAATTCTCAAGGGAACATAAGTGCTCTTGCAAACCAAGAGCCGATTTAGCAATCAATATAAGGTCATCTGCGTACAAAAGAAGCCTTATAACGAACTTGCCCAAATGGATACCGTCACCCCCTTGTGAATTTAACCACTCTTCAAGCTTGTCAATATATAACCCAAAAATGGTAGGAGACAATGGGCAACCTTGCTTGACCCTGATATCGCTTCTAAAACTTTCAGAAATGCCTGCTGAAGTTCTAATTTTGACTTTCACCTCTTCATACAGCCTATGCACAAGTTCTCTCAAATGCCTGGGAACCCCAAGTTCCTCTATTCTGCCCCAAAGCTTATCCCTAGGAACCGTGTCAAAGGCTTTTCTGAAATTAACAAAGCAACAAAAAAATTCTTCCTTTTTTTCCCAAAATTTTTCAATGATGTGCCTTAAAGTTATGCAATGATCAACTGTGGAATGTTTAGGTCTAAAACCTACTTGCCCTTTAGCACGTTTATCTCTTTCTTCTGCCCACTTGCTGATTTTTTTTCTAACATGCTTCCAAATAACTTTGCAAACAAGGGGTATATCATTATGGTTCTATAATTGGAGGGATTATTGACGTTTCCACCTTTGAAAAGAGGTATTTCCATACTAGTTTTTGATGCAGGGGAAACCCTGCAATACCCAGAATCTTTCCCAATACCATGCATATAAAATGGCAATTCCCGTTTCATGTCAAGAAAGTCCACTTTCTTGCAATTTCATAAACTTTTGCGGAAGCTCAAAATTAATCCTTGAATAGATTACTCTTACCTTGAAGAATAACACCAGCGACCAAATCTTCTCGAAATTGAATCATGCTTATTCAATTCTTATTTAATCAAAACTTAACTGGCCACCATACAAATGTTAAGCGCTGGCTCATACCGACAGTGTGCATTTCTGAAATTGGATGAACTTCCAATCCACATTTCTCCGGCAATTTACCATGCTGCAACATCTTCCATTCTGCAATCGAATTGATCCTTTGATTGATATCTCTTCTACGCTAATACTCTATCACAGTCTATCGACTCTGTTCTCGGTCTGAATCTTTGACCAGACTCAACCCAGTCTTGCGTTTAGCATCCTTCACTTTCAGAACTTTCACTGGAAATTGCGTTATTTCAAAATGCTACAAACATGACTTCAACATCATCGATTACCTGTCACAACACTGAACTGATAGAACTGCAATTTCTGAAACGCTGAATTTTAATATGCCAGAGCTCTGCGTTTGTTGGCTGTAAAACTGCTTCTTCAAGGCTTAAATTTTCTGATTGCTTTGAAGTCGAATCACACAGACTTTAATTCGATTCACCCAGAATTTCATCGCTTTCTCTCTGTGCTGAAGATTGTGTTTCAGCAACATTAATAAACAAAATGAATTGCTTCCTATGCTGAAGTTTGTGTTTCAGCAACATTAACAAACAAAATGAATTGCTCCTCTCTATGCTGAAGATTGTGTTTCAGCAATATCGTAGATTTTTCATTGGTAACTTTCAAAGCCAGAATCACATTGATTCTTGCCAATCGAACCAGAACGCTTATACAATGGTTTTAAACACAAAACCGACCTTCCAATCTTGTCTATCTCCGCTTTACTTGATGCTATAGATCTGCTCAATCCGATGCCAATTCAACAACAACATTTCAACTTAAAATTTAACATGCTCGATCTCAAAATTTCAGTCCCGACTGTATTGAAGTCGGACTTCAATAAACTTCTGTTTCGTTCCAAAATCTACTTGGATTTCATATATTTGTTAATAGAACTGTGAAGTATTAATCCAGCCCTAGTAAAAAATTCGATTGCATTCAATTTAAAACAGAACCATATAACTCAACAATTCAAAAGGATTCAAAACCCTTTTTATACCATAAACACGTGATTTAGCCAATGTCTTAAACATAATTCTCCCTCTATCAGAATTGATTCATTTTGGTGCTAAATTACCCAATCAATTCTACACAACTCAATAATGGCATAAACTTCAGAAAATCAAATTCTGTATTAATACACACAATACTTACATAGCAATCTCCTTCCTTAGCCTGATTTCCAAATCAGTGGCCCTTTTACAGTCTGCCCGAAGGCTTCCAAGTAGAAACCCCTGCTCTCTACTCACACTCTCACTCTGATCTTCAATGCCTTTGAGGCTTAATAATTTATAATAATTTAGAATGATCTATTCTAAGTTCAATCCCTTCAACTTCTCAACAAAATCCTAAAATCACTCTTGAATCCCTAAGGATCCTCTCTCACCCATAATTAATGAAACTAATTTCTAAATTAATATTTAGAAAAATCTCTCCTCCCTTTACATCCTCAACTGACCAATCCTTCTCATATTCTCAATTATTTACAATATTTAATTAAAAATACATAAAACCCACTCAAATCATTTATAAAAATCTAGCTTCCTCTAAAAACTTAAAAACCCCTAAGTTTTAATAAAATACAATGTATTTTCTCTTTGCCTAATGCTCCTGCATCAGACTCCCAAGGTTGAAAATGATCATGATCTCCTGATCATGCGTGTTAAGTATTTGTCCTTGTCTTCCCGGATCCCATATTTTGTTCTGCAAGTCATCATCTGCTGTTGCTTGCTGCTTTTCTCCAGGTTTCCATATCTTGTTCTGCATCCTTCCTCCAACTATGCTTTCATACTCTGATTTTGTCTTTCCCTTGCTGAAATTATTCTGATTTTTTGCTGTTTTCTGCTGCCTCTGAGACACCTTCATCAATAGTCTTCTGATTCTTTCAATCTCTATGTCCAGCCTGCTGCTGTCTCCAATTTCTGTTAATTCAGCTGCTGTAGCTGCTTCTGCTGTTACTGCTCTTCTTGCTGTCAACATTGATGTTGCTGCTGTCAATGTTGCCTTAGTTGCCTCAGGTTTTACTCCTGCAGATGTCACCCCACATGTTGCTCCTGCAGATGTCACCCCACATGTTGCTGTCTCCCATACTTCCTGTCCCTCTGCAACATTATTTTGCTCATCACCTACAAATTTATCTTCAGAAAATAAATTATCATCTAATTCTTTTCCTGCAGTAACATATCCATTTATCTCTGTTTGTATACTAGTAAGCAAAATCAATTTTAACAAACTAGTATCTGCTCCTTTCTCAACTTCAAGCAAATTTATTCTAGTGTTTGCAAATTCTTCCTCGGTTTCAAATGTCTCCAGCAAACATTTCAGCCATTTCTTCTCAAGCATTTCATCAACATGCTGCAAATTAGTTCCAGCATAACCTTCATCTTCCCCTTCGACAATCTTCAGTAATTGTCCATCATTATCTTGATTGATTCTGGCAATCAAATCAAGTTCTTCAAACACTATAGCCTCATCTTCTATCACTGTAGTAGTTCCAAGATTTTTCCCCACAGTTTTCTCTTGACTATACAGACAAGCCAACTCTTTCTTGTCACCCATGGTAACAAGTTTATGCATATGAGACATGACTGTCTCACCTTCTTTCTGCAACAATTCTTTTTCTTCCAAGACAATTTCAAGTGATGGACTGTCCTCTGTATTGCCTGTAAACACAATCAAATTGTCAGCTTCAAAATCACAAGACCCAATGGTCTCACTTGTTGATTCAGTCACCAAGTTTTCTCTTTGTAGCTCCAAGTCTTCTTCAGGACTCAGAAAATCTCCACTGGCTTTCTCCTTAGCTTTCTCTGGCAACACTTCAGTATTTGCTCTAAATTCCTTTCCAAATTATTTGTTAGCACATCAGTATGCTGATTTTCATACACCATGAGACTATCAGCTAGTCTCTCCTTCTTTCCATCCTCTGCTCCATGACTGTCATCCATGAAAACTTTCTTATCTTGCTTCTTCAGCAAATTATCCTGTGTGTAAGTTCTCTGCCTCTCCAATTCTCTTCTCTGAAGATCTAGTTTCCTATACAATTCAACAATTTCATTAGCAGTAGAACTTGGAAACTTCACACAATTTTCTATACCTTCACCAGCTCTTGACCAATCATCAGCTGGTTCTTCTTTCTCTGCACCAATATTCTGATTAGACTCCTTTGTCTTCATTTCCTCCTGAGATCTTGCTATCTCAGCATTGATCTGAACAGACTTCAGATTCAATTCTCTCTCCTATTCTTTAACAAACTTTAAAGCTTGCTCATCTCCCTGTACTGTACCTGCAAACATACACACCTCATTAGTTTTAAAACCGCAAGACTTTTCAGTCTTGACTGCTTCCTCCAACACTTCCCTTTGAACAGATCTGTGTGTGGAACCTTCAAATTCCATCTCTGACTCAAGAAATCTTAGTTCTCCTTCAATAAGGCAATCTCCCTTTGCCTCAACTTCATCGGCAATGATTGCCAAATCACTTTCTTTCCCTTCAGTGGAAAGATCCATCCTCCTTTCTGGTTTTTCTGCTCTTGCAGCCATTCTTGTAGTACCTGCAATTGTACCTTCATTACTGCAATTTCTCTTTCTCTGACTTTACCAGTCATCTCACCTCTGTGGCATTCCTCTGAACCTCTTCTCTGATCCTCCATGATCATCTTCTCCATGAGTTTCTCACTCACCATGAGTTGCAATAGCTTCTGCAACAACAAGTTCTCCTGCTGTTACTTACCTCACCAATCCACTTTACTGGACCTCGTCTTTTGGTAAGTACTGGTTCACTACCTCTGGAACCTCTTGAGCACTCTCCTCTGCTCTCTCTAGGCTATCTCTTCAACTCACCTTTTCTTCATAATACTGCAATTGTCCTCCCTATCCAGTCTTTAGCTGAATGTCAGGTTCACTGCCATCATCTTATCTGCAACCATAAACCTTAATCACAAATTTCAAATCAGAAAATTATCTCACCTTTAAGATTATGCATGATCTTGTCCTCCATTCATTTCTGCAACCCTGTTCACTGCAATTGTGTACCTTTTCATATCAGATTTAGAATCTGATCTTCCTTTCAGTCTTCCTCACACATTCAAATAAAACACACTTAAGTTCTCAACAGAACCTTCCTGCACTCATTCAGAAAAACAAACATCTTCAATTTCAACAGAGCCTTCCTGCTCTGATACCACTTGATGCAGGGGAAACCCTGCAATACCCAGAATATTTCCCAATACCATGCATATAAAATGGCAATTCCTGTTTCATGTCAAGAAAGTCCACTTTCTTGCAATTTCTTAAACTTTTGCGGAAGCTCAAAATTAATCCTTGAATAGATTACTCTTACCTTGAAGAATAGCACCAGCGACCAAATCTGCTCTAAATTGAATCATGCTTATTCAATTCTTATTTAATCAAAACTTAACTGGCCACCATACAAATGTTAAGCGCTAGCTCATACCAGCAGTGTGCATTTCTGAAATTGGCTGAACTTCCAATCCACATTTCTCCGGCAATTTACCATGCTGCAACATCTTCCATTCTGCAATCGAATTGATCTTTTGATTGATATCTCTTCTACGCTAATACTCTATCACAGTCTATCGACTCTGTTCTCGGTCTGAATCTTCAACCAGACTCAACCCAGTCTTGCGTTTAGCATCCTTCACTTTCAGAACTTTCACTGGAAATTGCGTTATTTCAAAATGCTACAAACAGGACTTCAACATCATCGATTACCTGTCACAACACTGAACTGATAGAACTGCAATTTCCGAAACGCTGAACTTTAATATGCCAGAGCTCTGCGTTTGTTGGCTGTAAAACTGCTTCTTCAAGGCTTAAATTTTTTGATTACTTTGAAGTCGAATCACACAGACTTTAATTCGATTCACCCAGAATTTCATTGCTTTCTCTCTGTGCTGAAGATTGTGTTTCAGCAACATTAATAAACAAAACGAATTGCTTCCTATGCTGAAGTTTGTGTTTCAGCAACATTAACAAACAAAACGAATTACTCTCTATGCTGAAGATTGTGTTTCAGCAACATCACAGATTCTTCATTGGTAACTTCCAAAGCCAGAATCACATTGGTTCTTGCCAATCGAACCAGAACTCTTATACAATGGTTTTAAACACAAAACCGACCTTTCAGTCTGTCTATCCCTGCTTTACTTGATGCTATAAATCTGCTCAATCCGATGTCAATTCACAATAGCAACTCAACTTAAAATTCAAACATTCTCGATCTCAAAATTTCAGTCCCAGCTGTATTGAAGTCGGACTTCAATAAACTTCTGTTTCGTTCCAAAATCTACTTGGAATTCATATATTTGTTAACAGAACTGTGAAGTATTAATCCAGCTCTGGTAAAACATTTGATTGCATTCTATTTAAAACAGAACCATATAACTCAACAATTCAAAAGGATTCAAAACCCCTTTTTATACCATAAACACATGATTCACCCAATGTTTTAAACAGAAATCTCCCTCTATCAGAATCAATTCATTTCGATGCTAAATTACCCAATCAATTCTACACAGACTCAATAATAAGACATGAACTTCAGAAATTTAAATTCTGCATTAATAAACAACACTTACATAACAATCTTTCTCCTTTGACCTGATTTCCAATCGTTGGCCCTTTACAATTGCCCGCAGGCTTCCAAGTAGAAACCCCTGCTCTCTACTCTACTCACTTTTCTCTCTCACTCTGATTTTCAATGCCTTTGAGGCTTAATAATTTATACAATTTCAAAATGATCTAATTTAAGTTCAATCCCTTCAACTTCTCAACAAAATCCTAAAATCACTCTTGAATCCCTAAGGATCCTCTCACCCAAAATTAATGAAACTAATTTCTAAATTACTTAGAAAAATCTCTCATCCCTTTACATCCTCAACCGACCAATCCTTCTCATATATTCTCAATTATTTACAATATTTAATTAAAAACATATAAAACCCTAAATTGCTAAATCATTTATGTGTACCTAGCCTTCTAAAACTTAAAAACCCCTAAGCTTTTAATGGTACATATAAGTGTATTTTCTCTTTGCCTAATGCCTCGCACGTGTCCAATCATGGGGAACCCCCGCCGTATGATGTTACAGTACCCTGTGATGGGCGTGAAAGAATTTTTAAGCCCCACTTTAGATACTCTGCTTGGAGTTCATCTAAGTCTTTTTCTTTTCCAACGCCCAACCTCTTGATACCCATCTCTACCTCTTGCACCGTGAAGAGTTTTGTGTTTGCGTTGACCAAGGGAGGAGGGTCAACCTTGGGATCCTGCTCATAAAATTGTCTTGCATAGTCGAACCATTTAGAAGCTGTAATTTTGTTTTCAGTTTGTACCTTTTTCGGTTGGAGCTCCTTCCAGCATAGTTTGGGGTTATTTTTCCCAAGGAATATTAGTTCTTCTCTCCTCGAAACCATGAAATCAACCTTTTTCTTTCTTACTATATGCTTGTAAGCTTTGAGCTTTATGTTATCCTTGTCTGATTCCTTCCACCTTCTCCTTGCCTTTTTGCATTCCTCGTCAAACCAAGCATTAAACAGAAAATAATTTGTTTCAGACTTCTTAATTTTTTCTCTTTTGCACTCAGCAAGTGCGCTTTGAATTAAATGAGTTAATCCGTGACTATGAAGGCCATGAAATGATATTTCCTCCCTCTCGAAGGGCCTTTCTAACATTTTTTTGAAGGTATTACAATTCTTTGGAGTCAAAAGAATTCTGCCTTTTGGGGGATTTTGTTGAACACACAGAGTTTTTGACCCTAATTGTTTCTTTCCGGTCTAAGAGAAACTTAAATAAATTGGCTTGTGATATGATTTTAAGTCCCAAATTTGATCTCCAATCAACACTTCCTCCATTTTCTCACACAACATATGCGAGCAAATTTCATAATCTACTACACTTGCTCCATCGTAAGTATTTCAAGTGAAATTACCAGAATTTTCCCACCTAGTCAAACCATTACAAATGACTAAATTGAAAGCCCCACATAGTGTAAAATATTTCTCTCCAAAGAGATTGCAACCTTTATCCTCTGAAATTTGTTCCCACTGATGATTACTCTTTTCTATGAGCCAGATAGGGTCACCATCTTCTTTGCAACAAAGAATGCTAGCTTGTTCACCTACAGTTCTAGCATTGAAATCCCCCACTATAAGGACTTCACCTAACTGAGAATATATTGCAATATATGTTTTTAGGGCTGCAAAGGGATCTTTGTGGTCAAGCCCTCTACTTTTGTAGATTTTCTAAACTTGCGGGACAAAATAACATGCTGCAATTCTGATGTGATTTCCATTTTCTGATATTTTAAGCCAAACAAATTGCTTATTTGGGTCTTCTTTTTCCAGCTGAATGAAACACCATTATTTTTCTCTTACTAATACCATGATACCCCCATGCCCTTTGGCATTCCCTGGTGCCTTGTTCCATACTGCTATCTTCCAATACCCTTCAAACAAAGGTGTCTTGCGCCCTTCATGCTCATGTGTTTCTATGAGGAAAATTATGTCTCTATCTTCCGCAACAGGCCCTAACCCAGGTCCTCGTCTCCATGGGTAACCCCTGCAGTTCCAACAAACTAATCTTAAGGAAACCTGGGTGCGACTTGATTGCTATTTGTTTTGACATGCAAGACTCACAGTTGAGTCTTTGAACATGCTTGCCCATATTGACCTTGCTTCCTCATTTCTTTCTAAAGAGTTTGATGCCTCTTCTTTGTTATTGTTTTGCTGCCTTGTTTTGGAAGGAGGTCTAAATTGCGCTATCACAACTTTACCTTTATAAATCCATGCTCTTTTTCCCTCATCTCTTGCTGCCCTAACTTTTGTCATTTTGTCCCTCCTTTCTGCTTGTTGTCTTACAATTAAGTCTTCTTCTAGAAAAAACCGAGAACCCCTCAAGAAATGCTTCCTGCTTAGAATGATATCTTTATCAAGCAAGTTGGGTATGATGACTTTTATGGGCCTGGCTCTCTCACCGTTAGGCTTACCTACTCTCCCTGCTTGACATATTTGTCTCTTCCAGTCGAGTTTGTCTTTCAAGAAGTCTCTTGCAAGGTCAAGAGTACATTCATTTTTCCCATAATCTTTCACCCCTTTAATAATTATGTTTGTTGTTCTATCATGTCTTTCCTTGCTTTCTCTATCTTGCATGTTGTCAACCTGAATGTTTGTTTCTCCTTCCCTCTTAGCAAAATTGCTAATAACTTGAGTCCAGGTTTTGGAGAGTTTTGCAGAATCTCCTTTCCTCTCTTCTCTTGATGTCTCTTCATTGTTGTCTATTTGGGCAACTACTTTTCCCTTATCTTGGGATGGTTTCGCATTCATCACCTCTGTATTCTCCACTGCAAATTTCTTCATGTTTTTCACCTCCGTTTTCATGCGTTGCCATTCCGTTTTCCCTATTTGGAGAGCTTCTTATAACAATGACACTTGCTCTTTCAGAACTTTGTTGCTTTCTGCTAAAGCCTGGTTTTCAACTATTATTATATGGATTATACAATCTCTTTCCAGCTCTTTAGCTTCTGCTACTTCCAACCTCTCTTTTACATTTAACAGTTCTTTCACATAAAGATCAGATGACCAAGTGAGAGGTGTGGATGTGGGGCTATATAAGGCATAATCATCAATGACTTTTCCTTTTCCTTTGGACTTGTTGCCACATGCTCGCAAAGAGGACTTATTTGAATGTTGTTTCTTGTGAAGGGCCTGAGTACTTTCCCTTTGAGACATTTTTTTCCTTGTCTGCTCCCATTTTAGACGAGCTAGTCTCCGTTTTAAAATGCCTCGATATTATTTGGCATTAACCCAAACCCACTTCTCAGTTTTGGTTGATGAGACAATTTTCACTTGCCCTATATCATTTGTTTCCACGGGTTCTAAAGTTTCTTGTCCCATTATCATGATGATATTAAGGGAAATCAAAATCTCTGCCCAAAATTGACCCTCTGTTTTATGCTTAACCTTTCAATATCAATATCAATATCAATATAATGAAGAAAAGCAACAAACTATGTGTTAAAGGGGTACTACTTGCGAAGAAAATCATTTGGAGCATAAAAAATAAGGCTTATATAAAAGGGAAATGACACACTCTTTATTACATGAACAAGTTTGAGTCAAATAAGCAAATGGGTCAGAATAATGGACGAAGAAATATGAATTAAATAAAAGGTTCATACTTTGTGAAAGGAAGGAGTAAGTAATGTATGTGGAAGTAGGTAATGGAGTAGGTACATGTCGATTTGTGCTTGACTCAAAAGGTCCGTGGGTACACCTGCATCGAAACACGCCATTAGTAAGGAGACCGCTCCATACACACAAGTTTATCATGATGAGAGAACCTCTCTTTATTAATGAAGAGATGTGTCATAAAGTTTGGGTACAGGAAAATTATTCCAGTGTTGTTGCGATCTCCCATCGATTTACTCATTTCGATCATGGAGAATCGTGAAACAAAATTTAGGGAAGAACGACGCGAGAGCTTAGAAAATATGAGCACACGCTAACCATTTGACGGAGATAAGATTTTATTTCAACTCACCAGCCTTGATAAGATTTTATTGGTCCGAGGAACGCCATTAAAGTATGCAGGAGGTCATTTTTCTGTATGATGTAATGAGCCTTGTGCTTGAACAAGCCCCTGGCAGAGAATTGGGGAAATATCACGCATTTCCCCAATTTTAACGCACCCATTTCACATACGACTTGTATAATGGGTACGTGAGTGTGTAGAGCTACTGAAAGGAATGCACGACTCCATGTTTGCGTTAAGGATGAGATGATGAAGAATGATGTACTCCACGGACAGTTGCATGCATGCGCCGAATACTACGCGCCCATAAAGTGACAGATACTACCTAATGCACAAAATGAAGACACATTGCCCCTAATGCACAAAATGCATCTTACTTGCTCGAAGGGAAAACATATGGATAGAACGAAAGCTTGCTGCTCCAAAATAGCAGGTTTATTAACGCATAGATGGAAGAGGTTACACGAATGGACATGGGATGGCCATCAGTGCAACCTTAGTCCCTCAGTTTTCATCTGTCCCTGCTAATGAGGAAATCACCATTATGATATTCTCCATTACCGACTCCTCTTCCCATGACGATCGCATTAGATTCATGGCCAAGGCTGCATATCCGGAACCCAACCACACATTCTCAAGTGCGACTAGTCGCTGAGTCGCGGTTTCAAATAGAAGTTGGCAACTGCGATCATTGGCCAGGCGCGACCAGTCGCTGAGTCTCAACCTCAAGAAGCAATGATGGGTGTGACCAACCCAACCTGGTGATCAATGTGACCTGCACCAGTCGCAACACTGAAGCACGATCTGCCCGAGGAATGCGACCCATGATATGATGCGACTATGCCACTTCTGTCAGGGTCGTTAGGTCGCAGAAAACCACAATTGTAAAATTTGACAATCGTGCGACCCTGCCTTTGCTGCGACCCCATGACCACTCTTTTCCACCATCCGGATGCTTTTCCATGATCCGACTGGCGTGGCCAAAAGGAAGTGCGACAATACATGCTTGAAACATAAGAAAGTGTGCATTTTACAACCTCCCCTACCCTTAAACCTGCGCCATTCGAGAGACCCAATATTCAAGGTTAGTGCCAACGGACTGGGGGAAGGCAAGTTGAAGGCAAGTTACCGGATAAGAAGTAGTGCTTGCATATAAAGGTGTGCAATACCATACTATAGGAGCCACAATGGATAACACATGGAGTAAGCAATACATAAATTGGAATGTAAGGCCATGCAATACAATGTTTATAAAAGGGTTGTGTCAAAATGAAAATTAGGGGTAATGCCTTGCATTATATCAATATATGCAACAATAATGCCAATATTGTTCCAATAGTGATGTGGCTATGTACTCAAAGGCAAGGTCAAGACATCAAAACAACACCATGAAAATAATATAAAATGGTATATTATAAGGGAGCATATGTGCGATAAAGGGCATATGGAAGATGATGACTGTTATGCATGTGCATGCTCCACTAAGGGTGATGAAAAGATAAATCCAAGAGCGTAAAAAAGACGTCATTAAGACTCGTGAAGATCAATGTGTTGTCCACAATAAAGACTTATTCATTATCCAACTATCATAAGAACACGATTTTATCATTAATGACAAAATATGAAGACATGGGAAATAACCAAACAAGCACTTGCCAAGCATCTGGTACTTAAAGGCCACTTATTGGTGCACATCGTAATCAGAAAACACTTGTGGACATCACCAAAGTTTTGGGATTCTAAACCAAAGAGGTGTTGCCCAAAAGGTCCTTTTCGTGTATATGGATGGTGGAAAATCCTTAGGTATTATTGGTGCACATCGTAATCAGAAAACACTTGTGGCCATCACCAAAGTTCTGGGATTCTAAACTAAAAAGGCGTTGCCCAAAAGGTCCTTTTTGTGTATATGCATGGTGGAAAGGCTGTAGGTCTTTCGCACCAATTGATAAAGTTCCCATTGGATCGGTCCATAGACCCTATACAGGATGCACATGCATTTTAACATTGTGGCATAACAACTCACCACACATGGGTCTAAACTAATGTTATTTGTTTCAATGTTTTTCTTTCAATTGATTATTTCTCTAATATCATTCTTTATTGATAAATATGTTTAACCGATATTTCTCTAATATCATTCTTTATTGATAAATATGTTTAACCGATGTTATTCATCTGTAGGTAGAGAGAAGTGATGAGAATGTTGAGCGAAGAAGAAAAAGGCCTCTCACTGTGTCTGTGTGGATGCGTAGACATTATTTCAACATCAATGGTGGATCAACTGGAGAACGAAAGAATGTGAACTAGGAAAGGGGAGCTATGGCTTTTTGCAGACGCTACACAACTAGGGTCCCAACGAGATCATAGCTGAATTTGCTCAAGCTCCTAAAGCCTATTGGAAATGTTAGGATCACAGAAGTAGAAGATGGTCGGACACAATAAGTTCAACTGTTCATGCAAGTATTCATGGTTTCACAACAATGATGTCAACAAGAACCAACCCTAGGGTTTCTCAGAACTTCTCTCTTCCTGTCACATTCTCTCTTCTATCAGTGTGCAAATGTGCTCATCATGAGGTCAACGGGTATGGTGAGTTCAATTCAGCATGTACTGATGAATAGGCATGAGAGAGCAGTGAGGAAGTTGAAGAGTCATGAGGGGAGGTCAAGGGTCACCTCATCTCTATAAATGAGCCCTCATGCCTCATTGAGAAGGAATTTTCGTACTTGAGTTGAGTCTAGGACTAGATACTTGATTTGTGCTTGATATCTAAAGGAACTCAACTTTTGGTAGATATTAGAGGGAGCTGTAGTGAGGCTAGGGTCTTGCATCAGGCATTGGTATGAATAACTCACGTTCCACTGTTGGGTTTTGACGAGTTGCAAGATATGTATTTGAAGTTGCAGCAACAGTAATAAGATATTGTCCTTTTCGACACTGATTCACATGTTTTCTCATTATGGTAGTATTAGTTGTCCGATATATCACTATATTTGTATGTGTGCTTTCATATACATGATATGTTATGGACTGATTCATAGTGGTTGCATGTATGTTTTGCTTTCGAATCAGTGTTTACTTGTTCCTTGCCATGTCAGTGATCTATTGTGAACTATTTTACAATTAAATTCTGGCATGTTCTTGTTCATGTATGTTTGACTGGGTTTTGGCTCACCGA
Source organism: Pinus albicaulis (assembly GCA_034641835.2). NCBI lineage: Eukaryota > Viridiplantae > Streptophyta > Pinopsida > Pinales > Pinaceae > Pinus > Pinus albicaulis. The sequence goes on from CM076581.1 coordinate 737,799,984, forward strand.
TCCCTCTCATGGCGTGCCTCTTCTTATTGCTGCTTAGACTTGCTTGTATCCCTGTCTGTAGTTTGTCAATCTTGGGTTGATTTTGTTTCATTGTCTGGTCATTTCACTCTTTTCCCCGCTTCGACACCTCCTCATCTGACATCCAAGAGAGAAAAAACTTATGGTGGAAGATGGGCCCACATACTGGATGGGGTTACTATCCCCAAAATGTGAGGTATAATTGGGACCTCTCACCGGGGAGACCCCCTTGTTGTTGTCGGTATAATTTTGCCTGTCAACAAGGACATAAACTTATCTTTATCACCTGTCATATAATTTGAGCATCCACTGTCAATGTACCACATATTTTCTTGATATCCTACATACAATCCAAACCACAAATTTCAAATTCTATGGCTATATTTTTCCATACCTTGGATGTTGTAGCCTTTTATTCATTCTGCATAGTTGGTATTCTTTTTATTCTTCATTCAGTCTCTATATGCCGAAAGTTATTGCAAAAGGAACAATCTATTTCATCTTGGAGAGGTGTGAAGGTGTTGTAGGAGTATTTCTTTGATCCAATCTCATTATTTTCTTTTCTTGCTTCTCTAGTCATGATAGTTCTATAAGAAACACATTGAACAACCTTATGACCAAAATTGTGACAAGTGAAACATTGACCATTGAAGTAGAAATTTCTAGGAGTACAGTACCTTTTTGTATAGTTTCTATTTTGATTGTGTTACGAAGGATTTACCTGAGAGACATTTGATCCATTATTCCTTTGCTGAGAGCTAAGTTTTTGTTGATTGCTTCCCTTTATTGCATTGGGATAGCTTCCTATACCCATTTCAGAATAATTTTATGATTCTCCGTTATATCCAAGACTTGTTTTTATTAGAGGAGAGCATTGTACTTTGATGATTTATTCTAGGCTCTCAGAGCCTTTAGAAAATATAATTTAGACCTTTTGTTTTCTCAAGTTCCTTTATTAGACTTACTATTTCTAATTATTACTTTTCATTATGTCTCTCCATTTCTAGAATCTGTTTCTTCAGAGCTTCTTCTGTTAATTTACCTTCTTCTAGACGAATTTTAAGCTGAGTTATTTCTTCAATAAGATTATCCTTATCTTCTAGAGAATCCAAAAGGACATCATCAGACTCATATATACAATTATATGTAAATTCCGTAACTACTTGATATTCTTGATCATACTCACCTTCTTTACCATTTGAAATACCATCACTGTATTCGTGTGTGTAAAATTTTTTCTTGTTTTCAAACCTTCTTCTAACATTCATTTTTGTAGCATCCTTTCCTTTCTCATGGTTTTCTCTATAAGTGAATTTAGTAACATAATTAACAAATCTTCCATAAGCAAAACATTTGAAAGGAAGCTTACCTCTAAATATGCCAGTACCTGCTTAGAGTTTCTTTATGAAGTTTTCCTCTTCTTCATCTGATACATAATCCGATTCCTTGAGATCCTCCTTTTCCTTTCCTTTAGAAATATCTTTGAATGCAACTTATCTGATATATGAGGGACCCCCTTTTCTCATTTCATAGGCTGTTAAAATCCCATGTATTTTTTCAATAATAAGGCTCTTCAAATCCTGCATTTCTTCAATGGCAGAGCCTTTTGAATCGAATTTTGGGGTTAGAGATCTTAATATTTTCTCAACCAACTATGATTCTTTTACTTCATCACCAAGGTTTATCATATAATTCACGATCTCATCTATCATAAGAAAGAAAATTGCAACACTTTCATCATTATGCATTCTGAGAGTTTCATATTGAATTCTAAGAGTTTGAAGTTTGACACTTTTTACCTTGGTGTCACCTTCATAACTTTGGATGATCTTGTCCCATATAGCCGCTTTGCTGTATTAAACTGCACGAATTTGACAAATTCTAATTCTTCTAAGATTCCTAAAAGAGCATTGACAACCTTTGCATTGGTCTCACATTTTTTCTTTTCTACTTCATCTGTTGGAATGGAGGATGGATACTGATAGCCTCCTTCAATAGTTCCCCAAACATCTGATCCAAGTGATTGTAGGTAATCTCTTGTTCCAAATTTCCAGAAAACCATATTGGATCCATGGAAAAATGGTGGCCTTGTTATAGGCCATTTTTTCATCTTGCACAAATACCTAAGCATGTACCTTTCATCCCTCAGAATTTCAACCCTAAAATGCATCATCTGAGCCAATTTTAGGACCAACGCTCCTTGTGGTGAGCCCTGGTATTTCACCAAGAGTGCTGCAACTCCCAGGGGCTGCCCTACTTTACTTTATCAACCCGAGGTTCGTACAAACTTTGAGGTGACAGTGATATGTTATCACTTCGTAATTATGAATGCTGAAGATAGAACCATGGGGGGAAACATCAAACTGCTTTAGAATCCAGGACCTAGCCTTCTTGGACTCAGAGATGGCTCTCTCTGTTAGATATAGCTTTGTTTATAGGGGCATTTTAGGCTAGCTATTAATATATAGGGGTTTGTTTGAATATTTGGTCGAGGCAGCAGAAGGGGGCCATTGGGCTATGGTGTCAAACACGTGCAAACAGATTCAAATGGATGAACAATTAAGGTAAGGTGAAACCAAGCAAGCTAGCCATGTCAATGGATCTTTACAACTTGTGGAATGGAAAGGAGGAGGAGATTAAGGTTCAATGGGAGTGTAGAGAAGACCGTCTCTGAATTGTGCATTCCAGTGGTTCAATGTGGATGCAGAGCAGACTGTCTCTGAATTTTGCATCCAATTCTCAGAGGAAACATAATGTACTATTTCAAGACTGAGCAGGGTACCCCATGGTAAATCCTACACAAAAATTTCTATCCACAGTAAAGAAAGGAAAACAGTATGAGAAAACAGGAGAATGAAAAATTACATAAGGGAAGCACTTCACCACAAAACATGACACAAGAATCTGGAAAACAACATCATCCTTTATTCATCCAAAAGGGAGTGCTTACAACCCGCTGAGTCTATTAAAATGGTTTTTCCCCTTCCAGGCCTCCTCATACTATTAATGGATGCAGTATTTATACAAAACTTAAGTCAGTTAATCTGTCTACTACAGTGGTTACATTCAAACAAAAACTGGACAAGTGGAAACATGCAGGCGGTGATAAGAAAAACTGAGCCTCCAATAGTGGCTTTAGCAGTCCATTTATTAATTGTGTAATGATCATGATCTAGCTGGTGTGATGCCGAAGAGGCGAGGAAGGCTCTGACACCTTGGCTCTTCATCTTTAGAAAAACCGTTGTTGGATTATTAAATTGATGAGGTGCTGCGCTGATTTAACAGGTCTAATGGCTGTGTTGGCTGCGTTCACTACCCTTTTCCATTCTTTATAATATGATAATATTGTACAAATGCCTTTGCCCGACTTGACCCTTTCTGTCTATTTCCTTACTACCGTGACTTTCAGCATTACTCTGCCCTTTTGCTCCTTGTCGGGTCATACCCGATTCCTCTTGCTGTGTTGACTCTTTCTTCATAAACAACACACAAACCCATATTCTTGGATGTGAAATCCTTTAAACGTTTTATTTGGACTACATCGCATCCACGTTAACATCAAACTTCGCATGTTTTAAGATTTATCTTATGAGAAACAGGATCGGCGATGCGATGTGAAGAGCGGAGGTGATGTGGCAATGAGGTGGGCCCACCCGTAGCCCATAGATCGCAATGTTTGTTAAGATAAGTGACAGGTAAAGGTTAAAATTTGTGAAGTGCGATATGTGAGGGGGTCCCATCCATATCGCAAATCACAAGATTTTAAATTTATAGCACATCGTAGAGTTTAGCATTTACCACATATCGCAATATTTAGGATATGTCGCATCACAAATTGAATTATTTAACTTGCGATGTCTTTAAAGTGTAAACGTGAAATATGCTGATTACGATGTGCGATGGGCGGTGAGGAAATGGGTCCCACTATATCGCATCAGCGGGGTTTTAAGGTGGCAAACTTAGCTGCGAAAAGGTAAGGAGTGCGAATGCGAAAAGGTAAGGAGCGGGTAGGGTTCTTTGCAGTTTATGATACGTATGATATATATGTATGTATCGAGTGGCCTAAATTGGGGTGGTGGAGCTACGAATAGGGTAAGTTAAAATGGGAAAATGTTATGGCTATTAGTGGGTGGGCGGAGCTTGTTTCTGCAACTATAAAAATCAAGTTTTAATAGTTAAAGAAGGGGTTAGAAAGGAATGAAGCGTGGGACTTTAGAAAATGGAAAAATGAAGGGCAAAAGAGGGTAAATGAAATGAAATGAGGGTAGAAATGAAGTTTTCTCACCATCACAACTTATCAGCAACATTTTCTTCTTTCAACTGAATTGGAAAGGAAGATTGTTTCCTTTGATGTTACAGACAGTCAGAATTTCCATTCTTTTCCTGAAAATAAATGATAGCCATGGAATATTATTTTCAGAATGGGAGATCTGAGAAATAATCACTCACCTTGTGATACAGTGAAATATAAGAGTCTAATAGTGGCTCCAACTGGGGATGGCAACTCCTTCAGGAGGTGTCAAGAACACCGTAGACTAGTGGCTTGATCCATTGGGCTGATCCCAAATCCACAACTTAATCTGCTACAAAACCTCTATGGTTGAGAAGGCTCAGTTCAAAATCAACACTCTCTTCAAAATGAAGTTTGGAATATTGTTGTCCAGGTAAATCCCCTCTGCAGACAGAGGCGATCCCTCTAGCCCTAGGGTGGGTCTAGCAACTACGGGAACATACTAACATCTACCTTCCTAGATTGTAAATGAAATTCAGAGCAAGGAAGATGTCCTACCTCGTTCTGATGCTATTTTATCGTCTTCCGTCGAAACTTCTTGATTCGTCGCTCTTCTCAAGCTCGATACACGCTGCTGCCAACATTCGATTACCTGTATAGATAGTCAAGAAAACACGACAAGCGTAAAACCATGACAAACATAAAACAATTACAACCTATCTAACTGATCAAGGAATGAAAGAAATCTCATTATAAATGTAAACAAGAGTGGAAGATAAACATCAGATGCATTTTATTATGATAAAGACAAGGGGAGTTTACAACCAAGCCTTATGTTGAGGCTCTCCTTCGGCACGTCTGTATCCAAGCACGTTTGCCACACCCTCATGCACAAAGGTCTAGGATCTCACTATGTTCCCAATCACACAAAAAAAATCACACTCTGCACTATTCTCCTGAAGCTATGATTGCTTCCTCTATGCTAACTTTTCAGCTATATGTTCAACCAGCACATCAATGGAAGATGGCTATATTTATAGAGAAGAGGAGGAGGTTGGGATCCCTACAATAGTGGAAGGGAGGCCTTATCCCTTAGGAGGTTTCCCCTAATGTGGAAACAAGAGGCCAAAGGAGGAAGGCCGTGGTTATTTAGTCGAACCACTCCCTATGACTCATCCACGAAGTTGTCGTGATCGAAACTTCACCTCTTTTTTTTTTTTTAAACTTTCCATAAACAGATTGGCGTGGGTGCTTAACTGGGACAGAGCGCCAACTGGTGCGGGCTCAGTGTTACTTTTCCTTATTGGCACGAGGGCATAACGGGCTACCAACACCAAGGCAAAAACAGGTGTTTTTAGTGGTCTGCTTAGGAAATGGTCAACAAAAGGATTGTTGTCCTCATGGTTAGGGATGCAATGATGGTATTTGCAAGGCATGGAATTTCTTATTGGTCACAGAAATGACCCTCCAATGGGCGAGATGGGGATTTCAGGGATAGTGACAAATTACTGTGTAACATATGCCCCTTAAAGTATGAAGTCCGAACATGAGTGAGGGGTGAAATGCTTTACAAGTACGTGCAAGGAACCAGACGCTGCTGTCGGGAGACCTGCAAATCGAGCATAAATACATATACATAACTGAAATCTCTGATGAAAATACATGAATCCATGGTATAGTGCAACTATCCATCAAGAAAAGGATCATGTGAATGGATCCTCGGCATGGACGCAGCCATTCGAATGAAGGGATCATATGAAATAGATCCACGGTATGGGCACAACCATCCGTATAGAAAATCATGTATATAATCATGAATGATTCATCACTCCTCGCAACGTGGACTTTTGTGATTGAAGCCTAGGGTCTTGCGCTCCAACACCACCCGATCAAAGTACAAATTCCAACATGTGAATAGACGTGTTGAAGTTGAACATGCTAGAAAATCACTTGATTACCGGTCAATGATGTGAACCGTTAACAAGTGTGAGAGAAACCACCCATAATGTCAATGGCTCTCAAGGTACTACTAGTACAATCCACGAAATGTGAATAGTGAGCTGAAGTCGAACACCCGTCAAACCACCCGATCGAAGGCCAATGATGTGAACCTGCCGTCGAATGTGAAGAACTTGCCATTAGGGCATGCAAGCTCTGAGGTACCAGAAAGGAGTCTCTAGATCAACTTCCCGGATAATGAGCTGAAGTCGACAGGAAGTGATCCATCGAAGGAGGGTCATAACGAATCCCACATCATCGACACGAAATAGAGAAGGTAATATGAGTGTGAATCAAGACTGAAATAGAGGATCAAGGAATGTACAAACTGTAGAAGGAATTCTCTTGAACATATCAGCGACACAACTCTAGAATTTGGCAGCATTTGACTAAAATAGGATCAGAGGTCATGTTTACAAGATTCTTAATCGAATGAGAGGCAAACGGATTTCCCAAACCCATGGAGACAAAGTGACAGAGTGAAGATATCCCAACCTGACACGAACTGCAAACAAGTGCCATGTTCAAGAGTGACATACTACCGACACAACTGATGAATAACTTCCATTTTCCCCCACCATTTCTGGCGAGTACCTCTTTATTTTTACACAAGCTTGAAGAGGATAGCATATGCTTGTCATATAAGTTTTTCCTTCGGAAAAATCCAACCTAGTACATTTTATGAGCCCTAGGAAGGAGGAACTCGAGTAACGTTATAACGACGGAGTCTGATGTCATCAATTTTAACGAGTCTGACAAAGGGAGAACTTGGCATCTTGTCATATTTATAGAGTTTGAAAAGACAGTGGAAAATAAAACTCCAGCAGTCCCTTTTCGTAAATAGTTTCACAGATCCGGAAAGGTAGAAAAATGTGTCTGAGAGAACCTCTTAGTCGTGATGGGCTAAGGTATTCTTTTTTCGTAAATAATCTATCCCAGCCTGAAAAAGGGGTAAACGTATACTGGGTAGATATCGTTTCGTAGCCAATTTAACGAGCTCAAAATGACAAGCGGCTCGACGATCTTTTCAATTTTTAAGAGTCAGAAAAGAGCTGAAAGTTGACTCCTCCTGGAGGAACGAGTGGTATAAAGGGTAGCAATTGGTTCCAGTAATGGTGGAACTACTCAGAACAAGTAAAGGTTAAGAGGCTGGCTAACAAGACCACTCATTGCAGCGATTCCTCAGGAATGTGTAAAACAATCAAGTGAGGGCATATGATCGGCCAAGCAGATAGTGACGATGGAGTGAAAAAACCAAGGCTCATCTGGCAAAAATAGGTTGATAAAATGACAATCACAAGAGGTAAAATGGGAATGGTTTCATTTTTACACAAGATTGAAATCAAGAAACTTTTCTTGAAGTTGGTTTCATTTTTACACAAGCTTGAAACAAAGATAAACTATGCTTGAAAACAGTTTCATTTTTACACAAGCTTGAAACGGAAACAAACTATGCTTGAAAAAGTAAGCATGCCCCCAACATGGTGACTCAATTCGAGGTACATGCCCGCCAAGCTTCAGTCCATATGAAAGGCAGATGGAGTGAAGGTTCAAATTACGAGATCAAGAGAAAGACTCGACTGGTATTTTATGAGAACTTATCAAAGACTCGAATTGAACAGGAAAGTGTTTCATTCTTTTAATGAGGTTGACATATTAGAAGAACTATCCTCAGATGACCTTGTTTCATTTTTTAACGAGGTTGATACAGAAGACGAACTATCCTTGGAACACCTTGTTTCATTTTTTAATGAGCTTGACACAAGAAAACGAACTCTGCTCCGACAGACCTTGTTTCATGGTTTAAGTAGCTTGACACAAGTAGATAAACCATGCTCCGACAGACCTCATCATAATGAATAAGAAGTCATAGCTTCCAAGAGTTCCACACCGGATGGGAGAACAACATCTCGGAAATTAGGACCCAATGGCCCCAGCACCTGATGCACAATGGCACTATCACTGAATGCGGGCACGGGACAGGTAACCACATAATTAACCTACGGAGGGGAGTATACAACTGACGGATAAAGACCCGGAAGGGACAATGGTGGACCAGATGTCATGCCAGGACCAAAGAATGAAAGCTGATCAATGGTCATGATCTGACCTTGGTGCGGAAAACACATCACACGAAAGAGGGAGGAGACAAGCGCTCCCATGGAATAAGTATAATCGCAGCCCAAGAGTAAATTAAAGTCGAAGGGGCCAGGAACAACCATCACGTCCATATGGAAAGTTTTCCCTCCCAAATTAATGGGAAAATTCGAAAGGATTCCTAACGGTTGACTATTTCCTCTATTAAATGCCAACAGATTCTGGGTAACAGGCACAAGCAGAGGCGAACCAAATGCTTGACAAGTAGTTGAAGAAAAAATACAAATAGACGCGCCTTAATATATAATGGTGATGGGTACGACCAGATGGGAGGCTTTTACCATGATCTCAAAGGGCACATAAGAAGGAAGGCGATAACCTACGAATCGACCCTAATCAAAGGAAGCGACCAAACTACTTGGAGGGGCTACCATTGAACCGAGATGGTCTTCCCCTGGTGTTACAGGAGAAGAAGGAGCATCCTCCACCACCTCCATCATGGAGGCAGAAGGAGTATCCTCCGAGACCTTCATTATGGGAGGTGGAGGAGCAGCTTCCTGAGGTACAGGGAAAAGAGAATATTTCTCCAAGTCCGAGGAATCTGAAGAAACAAGAAGAACATGTGGGATATGAGATCCACTCTCAACGGAAAAGACCTGGTGCACCGCAAATGGGGCTAGCTCAACCGATCCCACGACCAATGGTTGGTCAGGGATGGATTAATGATGGTGAATTTTTGGGGGAGCGGGATCAAGCAAGGATGACTCTTGACTGATCGTTGAATCAACTGGTGAAGGACTCAAAAAAAGCTGTTTGTATCTAGCCAGAAGGCACGGTGCAGAAACAGTCGAGTTGTCCAAAAATCTCTGGACTTCATCCATATATGGAAAAAGGTGAATGGCATGGTGCTCTTCACACAAATTACAGGGATTGGCAAGCTTACCCTGCTTCTTAGGAGCTTTACCAGCACTAGCTGAAGACGTACCCCCAACCTGACTCCCGAAAGCCAAAGGCAATGGCGAACGACCGTTGGACCATACTTTGAGCACCTTGGGAATGCCAGGGCAATCTCAAAGAAGATGGTTTCCCAGGCACAACATGCAAGGGAAATTAACTTTCCGTGGAGGGTTGGAAGGTTCATCGAGAGCAGGTGTTTTAGAAGTAACAACTGTAGAATTAACCTCTCGCTTATCTGACTTCTTCTTCTTAGTCTTCTTCTTCTTCTTAGCCACCTGGGTACTAGAATCCAAAATTTCACCAGGCGAAGTAGAATATGAGGACGAAGAAACAGGCGAAGAAGGGGAGAGGTCCACCTTTGAATCAACATGGCATTTCTCAGGTGGAGGAGTGGATGGTACGGTAGCCGGAACACTTGAGACCACAAAGGTTGAAAACAACCAAACAGGCAACCCAACAGCTAACCCAGGGAGGGATAACGTGGCCATATAAGGAGCACCAATATTTCCTAAAGCAGGAAAAGGACTAGGACTTCCTTCAGAGGGGACTCCTTGATTGGAAAACTCCGGAAAAGTTTCCATCGGAAACGACCTTGAAATAAAACACTAAGGACAAAAATTCTAACTAGGAATATTTCGTGGGCGATTAATTTTTAAGACACTGAAACCAAATTTTTCTGTTTAATATTTTAAGAGTCGAAAAACAAGCAAAAGGTGATTCTATCACTTTCAGGTTGAAATGAGCATGAAAGGACAAGAGCTCGATGATCTTTTCACATTTAGAGACTCACGAAAATACCAAAATGACTGCTCAGGTAATCTAAGCAAGAGGGTATACCAAGTTTCCATGAACTGCCATATACACCTTGGTGATCAAATGAAATAGAAATGACCAAGGACTTGACGTACGTGCAGGTAGTCTCCCCGAATCCTGTGTTTGGTGTATCACGGTTACAAGGCGGAAAACTCAACTTCCTATGGATAAAAAGATTGCAACCTAGAGGGGTCCCCCTTTATATACTCGATGGTACGGGGAGCACAAGTCCATACTAGTGCTGTCTAAAGCCAGATGGCGAGTGACAGCTACTAGGTTTAACAACGCCATAACACGTCACTAGCCTAGACCTCTAAATGTTTTGTTAGGTTTAAATGCTTCCTTAGGTTGGTTGAATAAATTTTATGGTTGATCTTCAATTATGTCTCAGTTTCAAGGCCCTACCGCATGTCATCTGACAATCTCCTATATGTAGCTATATGAGAAAAGAAATCTTTCAATTCGATGAATGCTATCTAGTTAAGGGAAGAGTCTCAAACAATGATGCAACATACAACAACATTGCAAACAAAATTTTTCCAAACTAGATGACTTTCACTATCCAAAAGTAATCCAAAACATTCAACGATGCGAATTATGCAATGTAATCTATGCAAAATCCTCTTTTTTGAAAACTATGCAATTGTAATCTATGCACAATTTGTTTTTTTGTTTTTTTTTTGAAAGAACAAGAATGCACTCAATGCATTTTTCGATGGATGAGAATATACTTAATGCACGCTTTTAATGAAAGAGAATGCACTCAAAGTGATTTTTAGTTTTCAATCATTAAATAATGTAATCTAAGTTCAATGATGGATCTCAAAAAATACTTTTCAATGCAACGTGATCTAATGCATTTTAACGAAAAGAAAACTCTAAGATGAAAACTAAATGAGCACAAATCGTCTTAATGAAGGATGAATGCAAAAGGGATGCAAACAAACACTAAGAATGAAATCGTTGTTTCAAACAATTTGTAACAAAATTCCTCAAAAGGCTACAAGACATATGAGGTCAATTATAAAAAGGACTTCCAAATCATGAGTTCAAAACAAGGCATTCATTCCCTTTTACATCAAGCAATCATAGGAAGAAGACTTTTCAGTTGAACAAAGAGAAATGTAATCTATGCTCATAAGTGAAAAATTAGAGGGGGGAACGAGTAAATCATACAGAGAAAAAGACTGGAAGGGAAACACACACTGGTGAAGGATTTAGGGAAAAAAACTAAATTTTTCACACACCCTTAAATTGGCACGACTTTGGTGGGTGAAACTAGCGCCAAGTGGCGCGACTTGCTCACTGACAACTAGCACCAATGGCCAATTGGCACGGGTTGCTAACTGAAAACTAGTACCAATCGGCACGACTGTCAGAAAAATAAAAGCACCAATTCCTGAACAGGAAAAAACAAAGAATTTCTTCCAACCAAGACCAGACTCACCACTTCAAGCAAAAACTAAAAGATCATACTTGATGAAAAACATAGGAACACACAGGGAAATGGTCGTTCGACTAAATCTGTCGAATGACTAAGACCTCAAAGGGTGACCAACTCAAAGGAAACTCCCCAGTGGAGTCGCCAATTTGTTGGCCAGGTAAATCCCCTCTGTGGGCAGAGGCGATCCCTCTGGCCCTAGGGCGGGTCTAGCAACTATGGAAACATACTAACATCTACCTTCCTAGATTGTAAATGAAATTCAGAGCAAGGAAGATGCCCTACCTCGTTCTAATGCTATTTTGTCGTCTTTTGTCGAAGCTTCTTGATCCGTCGCTCTTCTCATGCTCGATACACGCTGCTGCCAACGTTTGATTACCTGTAAAGACAGTCAAGAAAAAATGACAAGAATAAAACCATGACAAACATAAAACAATTACAACCTATCTAACTAATCAAGGAATGCAAGAAATCTCATTATAAATGTAAACAAGAGTGGAAGATAAACATCAGATGCATTTTATTATGATAAAGACAAGGGGAGTTTACAACCAAGCCTTGATGTTGAGGCTCTCCTTCGGTAGGTATGTATCCAAGAACATTTTCCACACCCTCATGCACAAAGGTCTAAGATCTCACTATGTTCCCAATCACACAAAAACAATCACACTCTGCACTATTCTCCCGAAGCTATGATTGCTTCCTATATGCTAACTTTTTAGCTATCTGTTCAACCAGAACATGTTCAAACAACACATCAATGGAAGATGGCTATATTTATAGAGGATAGGGGAGGTTGGGATCCCTACAATAGTGGAAGGGAGGCCTTATCCCTTAGGAGGTTTCCCCATAAGGTGGAAACAAGAGGCCAAAGGAGGAAGGCCATGGTTATTCAGTCGAACCACTCCCTATGACTCATCCACGAAGTTGTTGTGATCGAAACTTCGCCTCTTTTTTTTTTTTTTTTTTAAATTTCCATAAACAGATTGGAGCAGGTGCTTAACTGGGACAGAGCGCCAACTGGTGTGGGCTCAGTGTTACTTTTCCTCATTGGCGCGAGGGCATAATGGGCTACCAACGCCAAGGAAAAAACATGTGTTTTTAGTGGTCTGCTTAGGAAATGGTCAACAGAAGGATTGTTGTCCTCATGGTAAGGGATGCAATGATGGTATTTGCAAGGCATGACACTGCTTATTGGTCACAAAAATGACCCTCCAATGGGCGAGATGGGGATTGTAGGGATAGTGAAAAATTACTGTGTAACAATAAGAAAACATTATTAAGTGCAAAAGGAGAAATTTAATATATATATATATAAGGTAGATGGGCTTAAGAAAGGTTAGATGGGCCTTATTTTACGTCTAATTTAGAGGCCCATCATCACTCCCCTACTGAAATTGTTGCTAATCCTCTGAGCAACCTATTCATCCTCCCTACCTTATGGTTTTTCCTGCATGTTGGCTTATTTCATTTTCTGTTTATTGGCCCATGCGCTACTCCTCCTGCTAATCTTCTTGCTAATCTTCTTTCATTTCTTCTTGTAGGTGCTTCATGGAGGTCCTCAGATGCCTTAAGAAAATCTGTTTTGCATGCCAAGAGGTGGTGGATCCACCTTTTATTTGATATTTTTCTTTTTTTCTTCTTTTTTTTTTAAATTTTTTATTATTATTTTTTTTATTGCATGAAAAGTAAACTCACAGTTATTTTTTCTGTGAACTGAGTTCACCCGTGGCTATCCCTTGTGTTGGCTCAAGGGGTCCTTACCCAGGTTCAGAGGTTTAAGGTTTGCCAACAAACCTCTATACTACTGGCCCTTTCGGCAGTGACCTACTTGCATAGGCCAAAGTCTCACCCGAAGCAGTATGGGAGGGTGCTGGAACCAGGTTTTCGCACCCTGAAAGAGAGTAGGTAAGTCAAGCAGAGTTGCGTTCCCAGTTTATCAGCTTCACATTTAACAGATCTAGTTACAGGCTTATATCGTAGAGCTCAGATCTAATAATTACCTTCGCATCCACGTGCGTACTACCAATATATCAACACAACAACTATAATCACAACAATTAACAGATCATAGATTCATATAACAGAAAAAAATATACTGTCACAACTATCAAACAAATACTTTTGCAGCTTAATCATACATCCCAAGTTCGCATAAATCATAATAGAACAGATCCAGATCACATCAGATATCAACAATACTTCACATATATATTAATACCAGAATCTTCTTACAATCCCAAAATACCGCCTGCGCACACAGCCAGCAGGGTCCGCACACAGCAGGGCTGAGGAGCTCCATGCACACAGCCAGTGGGAGTCCTTCCCAAAAACCCAACAATAGATCTAACAATTCGTGCTTCATATCAATCTCAATTCTTTCCTACCTATGAATCAAGAAGGTTCATCTATTTATACCGATTTAGCCTACGCATCCAATGGTCTGCAAACCCTAGTTTGCGAACTCTTGGTCTACTCTTGAACCGTTACAATGCATTAGGGGCTTTGACCCACCCCAAAACCCCTGCGTTAGACTAAATATTACAAAAAATATACAAAAATGGAAAAAATTCGCAGCTTTAGGAGACCCTGTTCCAACACCTTGGCACTCCTTGTCTTCTATTACAATGAATTTCTTATTGCCCACTTTCTCAAGTCCTTTTTTACTTTTGTCTTGTTCCTTTTCTTGGTGGAAAAAGTGAGGCTAGTTGCTAGATAAGGCTGAGGTTGCTCTGCTACTGATCTTGGCTATATAAAAAAAACTTTTCTTCTTACATTTTTTTATGTCTTATTAAGCTAAAATAGATTCGAAGAAAGGGTTAGATGATTTCATACCTGAGCCTTACCATTGATTTGTTTTTGCAGGTGATACTGAAGTTGTTGATATGGCTATTGAAGTTGTCTTCGGTGGTTCTGAAGCTGCATGTGATAATCTACTTAAGGTTCTTTTTGGAGCTTCTGAGCACAGGAGGAGGAAGTCAAAGTTTGACTACCTTTAACCAGGGTGTTGACCAAATTTTCTTTTTGTGCCAACTTGCTGTTTTCCAGCTTGCAATGGTTGGAAAGCACCTAAATTCATTAGAGAGAGATACATGGAGAAATGCAAATTTTTTATTTATTATTTATTTATTGTTTTTTTATTTTTTATAAGGCCTACTAGCTACCTCTTTGAGGTTTTCCACTAGTAGGTCTGCCTAGGCACCTCAAAGGAGGTTTTCACCTAGGATATTTTATTTTTCTCTTTTTTTCCCAACCCAATGACCGCCTCATGGAGGTTTTCAATCAGTGGGCCAATCTCAGACGCCTCAAAGGAGGTTTTCACCTGAGATTTTATTCTTTCCCTTTTTTTCATTTTCACTTTCCTACTCTACTTGAAAAAAAAAACCTTTTTCAAGTATAGGAATACTTCCAATGGAGCCATGTACACATCAATATGACAGATAAAATCATGTGCACACTTGGAATACATGCTTTGACATGTACCTAAATATGAGAGATGAATTTATTTTATTGGGATTGTATCAAGTACTGTTGGAGAAGAGTGTGTTGCTGCAACTTAATGACTGTTTGGAACCATATGTCAATATATTTGTGATGCCCTTGGTTCACTTGCTAAGTTGGATCACCTTGGATGTCCTCTTCTATTATGGCAGTCAAATCTTCCTCTGTTTGCAGATTTTTCTCTTGAACACATGGAGGAAATGATGGTAAACATGAGGGAACTTTATCAACATCTGATTCTGATTTCTTCTCTTCATCAAGTGCATCTCTCGATCTTTTGATCTCATTATTTGGATCTTCTTCTTCTTGATGTTGTCCTTCAATGACATTAAGAAAATATCTTCTTTGCAATGCCTTTCTTGAACTAAGATGCAAACCATTTAGATCAAGAGGATATGTTTGGTAGTGTTGTACCTCAACATTGTAAGTGAGTTGAGATACTTCATTGTATGGGTTTGGAAATGGTGGTACATGTAGTTGAGTGGGGTTGGATATATGAGATGGATGTGGTTGAGGTTGTGTTTGTGGTGGAGGTGGATGGTAGGGATAGAATGGAGTCGGGTATGGGGGATATTGAGGGAAATATTGATGATGTTGAGGATTTTTCCAATAAGGACCTTGCCAACTATGTTGCCAAGATTGGTTTTGGGGTTGAGATGTTTGTTGGGCCTTAAATTTTCATTTACTTCCATTACATTTTCAGTTATATTTCCATATTATCACCTTCAATCCACCTCCATTTCATTACATTTACCTTACCATTACCACTATTGGGTTACATTATGTTTTTCCAAACTTTATTAATTCCTAGTATTTTTAAGTGAATTTGTGGTTAAAAATTAGAAAATAATATGCACATACTTATACTTAACAAGTGTAATGAGTTTGTTGCCATGTGTAGGTAAAAAATAAGCTTCTAGAAGACCCTTATGTGGCCTTCTAAGGCCAAATTCGAATTTGGATGGAGAAGATCATGGGATCATAAGGATATGTGTCTCATTTCCTATTTGTATCGTAACTCTAAAAAGACATGTGCCTTATCACTTCCTATTTGGATTGTAACTCTAGATATATAGGGAGAGATTCATGGACACTCATTAATGAGATAGATTCTTATATTTTGTATAAATAGGGGAAGCTTTCTCCTATCAAATCATGCGTAAAATTGGAGTTATGCTCAAGCTTTGAATACAGAATTAGATTGTGGCAACTTATTCATGAATGTTCCTTCCTTTTGACTTGTTTTTGCTTACATATGGAGCATATCGTTTTACCATCTCTCATAATTTTAGATCAGCTACCTAAAATGTGTGAGATTCACTTGATTTTATAGATTAAAGTTATTTTCTTTCTCAGTATTAGTTTTAGAATGATTATGTAATCTTTGTTTTCTAAAAACATTTTAAGAGGAAAGATTTATCTATTTTCCAATTGGATTAAGTTTGAGGCAATAGAGTTCACAATTGTTTAGTTTCCTTTCATGTTCTGTTATTTACTTTCTTAGATCAAACTATCAATTCATTGTATAATCGAATGTTCCTAAAATATCAAGCTAAGAAGGTAACTTGTCAT
This sequence comes from Pinus albicaulis, assembly GCA_034641835.2. NCBI lineage: Eukaryota > Viridiplantae > Streptophyta > Pinopsida > Pinales > Pinaceae > Pinus > Pinus albicaulis. The sequence continues at coordinate 737,816,612 of CM076581.1, forward strand.
ACTTCCAAGTTGGGTGATTAAATGTTCAACCTATACAATAATTGAGATTTACGTTTACATGTTTTTACATTGCTTTTTAGATCCTCATTCAATTGTATAATTGGGTGTTCTTAAAGGTCATTTCAAGAACGTGATTTTATCATATTTCTAAACTGAATACTTGAATACCTAACTTATGCAATTATTGAGTTTTCCCTTTGCATGCTTTAATTGCTTTCCTAGATTTAAAGACTAAAGTATAATTAGTTGCTTGTACATAATCTCAAGAGGGTGATTCTATCATATTGGATGTTGAAGTGATTAAAAGTACCTTAGTTGTTTTTCTTTACATGTTTTGAAATGCTTTCTTAGATGAAAATTTCAATTCCTGCAAGTGTGATTGTGCGCGCTATATTTTCTTTTGAATTTGTTTTCTTTTTTTTCGTTACTTAGTTTCATAGGTTATTTGAATTTTATTATTATTATTTGATTTCATAGATTAGATGAATTGGTTTTCGTTATTTTGTAGTTAGATTGATCTAAACTGAAAGACAATTTCTAGCACATACAGTGCACGCATGCTTCATAAGTTTACGAAACTCCCGTGTTGACAAATTAAATGACAGACAATTATTTTGCCCCAAAAATGGCCAAGGTTTCCAAGGAGGGAGCATTTCCTAATTAGTTTGAGATGGATGTGAATAAGCTTGAAATTGTGAAGTGGGTCCTTGCATCATATCAAGTTGACTAGGCTGCTAGGGTCTCCTTGGAGCTACATAACATAGCTTCCTTGGTGATTGCCTTACTCCATTTTCTTCCTGGTAAAATTCTTTAAACAGGGGGAATGATGAACAACATTTAGTACCATATGATTTTGCATGGATAAAAAAAAATATCAGCATCTTATTTTTTCTCATTTTTCATTCTTAACATTTCTACTTGTTCACCTAGATTGCTAATAATTTCTGTTTTAAAGTTGTCAAACAAATTTCCAAGTTCATCTTTCCTTACCAATGTTGATGCTAACTTACTTAATCTTTCCCTTCCTCTTGATATGCGCTTTCATGTTTAACAAATTTCTTCAAATGAAAATTGAAATACATCTCCTTTACTCATGATATTAAGGAGATCAATCCACTCATCCATAATTGTTCTAAGTAAGATGGTTTTTAGTGTGTCAAATCCTAAATGATGCAATTTTTCCCTCTTAACATTATACATGAACCTCTCTATTAGATCCTCAAGGCTCTCTTCTTCTTCTTGGTTCATTCTAAAAATTTCTTCTCTAAGATCACGATCTTTGTATTTTTCTAGAAATATCTTCTGCATATCATTCCATGATCTTATTGAACTAGTACCTAGACTCATGAACCATTTAAGAGCTCTATCCTTCAATGTTGCAGGAAACAATCTTAGCATCTCAAATTCAAAAAGAAATGTTTCCGGATCCTTTGTCCTCATACCATGGAAGTTGGGAAGGAAATATGGATGGATGTTCTTCATATGTACACTGATGTCCATATCTTGAATGGGAAATCCAATAAGATCTTATTCATTTTCATCATATCCATCCATCTCTTCTACCTTCAAAATTATATGGTGATCTGGTTCTTACTGCACCACGTGGTCAAGTGGGGGGTTCGTATTGGAGAAGTATTTAATTTAATTAATTAATTAATTTATTTATTTATTTTTTTCTGAGTATCCCAACTCCTATGAGGCATGAAAATCAGATCTTTTTGTATTTTTTTTAATATTTCTGAAATGACATGAAAATAAAGGAAAGAAGAAAATAATGCTAAAAACAAAATCAAAGTATCTATTAGACACCTCCCCGACAACAACACCAAAAAGTGGTGAGCCCTGGTATTGCACCAAGAGTGATGCAACTCCCAGGGGCTACCCTACTTTACTTTATCAACCCGGGGTTCGTACAAACTTGGAGGTGGCAGTGCTATATACACAACAGATGCATTCTGTTCATGTCATCCTCTTCTGCTTTACGAAAGGGTGTTATTTATAAGGGTTCTTAATGAAGTCTATCACACTTAAATGAAACTAAAATAAGTTGCAGAAAGTAAATGAAAGAAAGGAAACTAAATTAAATTACTGAAAAGAAATGACTCGAAGGAAACTAAACTAAATTTCAGAAATGAAATGACAAAAAATAAACTAAACTAAATTGCATTGAGCTGGCCAAACGGCTAAACACACTCTACTTGTCCTATGATCTATCTACCATGCTTCTAACCATGCAACTATTCATGATCTAATTCTAACTGAAAAAGTGTTGATTGTAGTTCAGGGGAAAAATGGCTAAAGGTGCTCATGGAAGGATTAAACGCATGAAAAAAGGCTTAGACGAGTGAAAAAGGTGTTTGGAATTTATTAAAGCACATTATATTGCAAAATTATTTGGAGTGGGAGGCTTTGGAAAGTGCGATGGAAGAATTGTGATGGAGGGCTGGCAGTGGGATATGCGATATCGCAATATCACAATGTCGCAAGGCTGGAGGAGAAGTGGGAGTGTAGTTAGGAGGAAATGTGAAGTGCAAAATGCGATACCAAATGCGATGTGAAATGCGATTGCGATGTTGTGGTGCGATTGCGGTATTTCACAATTGGGGTTTAGGGGCGATTGTAGAGAAAACAAAAAACTCAAGGCTTGAATTTGAAGATACCAATGAGAAAATATCAGGATTTCTCACATGGCAAGAAACAGATCAAGGAATTGCAGCTAATTTTCCTAAAATTCAAGAAGCACATAAAGAAATTCTGTTTGCAGAGTGGGAGGCACAATTAATTAAAATAGAGAGAGCCATTTCCAGGGCAAGAATCTTAATGAAAAATGTGGTAGAGTTAATCATTGATAACCTACATACTGCTAACTTAATCTCCGATTACATTCCAGGACAACTTCTGAAGGTCAAAGAGTTAGAAAAACAATGGGAGCAAGAATTGAAAAGAAGGTACCAACAAATTGATACAATACAAGATCTAACATGGGATACATTCTGGTCATATCTAGTCAAACCACACAGCCAACAATTGACTATGAAATTCCTCTCCCATGCTATTGCTAATATGCTTCCAGAATTTTCTGATGCCACCTACATCGGTCAACTACATTCTCATTTGAGTCATCTGCCAGAGGTCAAAGATATGTTATCGATATGTCAGCTGCACACATCAGATACATAGGAAGTATCTAAGATCTATTCTGATGGGAAACGCCAATCTATTTCTGTAAAATCTCATTTCCAGCTTTCATGATTTGGTATTCACAACAACATCTATGTGATGTTTAGGATAGTTTGTTAGGACTTTTAGTGTTATTTAAACCCCTTTCATGTATTTAGAAAGAGGTCCTGAATTTGTAATAATTTTTGACTTGGAAGATACACTACTGTACTTCTAAATATATTATTTTTATGATGGATCACATTCTATGATTTTATGAAGAATCATTTTTTAAGAGTCTACACTTTTGCGTCTTAAAGATATTTCTAAGTAAAGGAATAGGATTGGAGTATCAATTGCATTAGAGAATTTTAAATATATCTGGTATTTCTATCATTTCTGTTTCAGTTTTTCTTATGCGATGAAATATTCCTATTAAAATTTCTATTGTTTATATATATACGTTTCTAAAACATTTCTCTGTTATATCATTTATGAAAATATAGAAATGTTATCTTTCATAGTATGTATAGACAATATAGAAATATAAATTCGTGAATACGATATATTATTATAACTCTATTTAACTTCTTAAACAGAGTTACCATTATATGAAATATCATCTTTCTTTTAAATAAATAAGTCATCTTTATGGTTGTTTGTTTAAATGAAATTATTCTTAAATCGTGTTCATCTTTAAATACCCGAGTTAGTTTAGAGTTATTTGTATTTATCAAGTAGTAGATTAAATATCAAAATTTCATCATTCATTATACAAAAACCTCACCACAAACTCATTCCATTTATTATTGGGAAACTGGTCCCAGATTATCCAGTTAAAGACACTATTATAAATGGAAAAGGAGCTGTACTAAGGCTCAGACCGGGTGGTTTCCCCAATGTTTGAAGCTAGGATTTCAGGGGCTTCAACATTTTTGGTGCTAGAAGGAGGGCCCTAAGATATGAATGGCAAGTAAATCTAAATTCATAGGCCATTCCGAGAGCAATTCACCCTCATCACCTTCTTCAACTTCTCCTTCATCTCAAATCTCAAGGGAAGAAGTTGAAAAGAAAATTACTACACCCACTGCCAAAACCCTAAACATATCAGAAGAATCATCTGTTGAATCTCCTGAGGTACAATCTCTAATTAATAAACTTGAAGGGTTTTCATTATCACAAGAAGAATCTGAGCTATCCCAAGGTAGTGTTACTTCACAATACATTCCTTCTTAGCCTCTTACTATACTGCAGAGCGAAAAACTTGGTATTTTACCAACTGAAATTCCTCTTCCCAGTAAAAAAAGAGCTAGAAAAACACCCTCTGAGTCAGACAGTGAGACTCTTTCATCATTATCATCTACATCTTTCATATCATCTACTTCCCAACTTCAAATCACAATCCATAAAGGTACAGTTGTTTCAACATCACCTACTCAAACAATTTCAACTGTTCCTCCAACTTCCTCTACCGTTAGCACAAGGATGGCACAGCCTCAACAAAGACCATGGACTAATCCAGGAGCTATTACAATGCCTGCACCTTTGAGTCAATTACTAGCTAATCCTGAAAAATGCTTACCAAAGTTTAGTCCCGACCTTGGCATACTAGTTGAAGAGCACATTAACAACTTCATGTTGTCTGTAAATTTAAATGGAGTAACACAAGAAGATGCTTTGGTTAGACTATTTCCATACACTTTGCAAGGAGCAGCAGGATCTTGGTATTTTTCATTACCATCAGGATCCATTACTAGCTGGGATATTTTTCAAGAAAAATTCCTAACCAAGTTCGGAGATGATAGGTCAATAGCAACTCTGATTAATGATCTCTCTAATTTGAAATCAGAATCCAAGGAACTCATCAAAGATTTCAATTCCCGATTTAACAAGCCATTGAATAAAATTCCTACAACATTAAAACCTAGTGAAGAAGTCCGAAGTGAATGGTATATATCTGCTTTGCCTTCAAACATATCCATCTTTGCAGATAGAGCTGCTAAACCTACACTAGCTGAAAACATGAAGGAAGAAATTGCAGTAGAAAAATGTATCATCGCTTTAGATAAAAAGAAAGCTAATGAGGAGAGAAAATCCAAAAAAGTTAGTTTCAAAGATGATTCGAAGAAGAAAGCACCTAAAGATCCATATGATATGGAAGGATTACAAAAATTCCTGAAGACTATGTCCAATCAAATGGTTGAAATTAATAAACAGGTAGCTGAAACTTCCACTAAAAGGCCCTTTAGGAATTTTAAAAGAAATCAGACAGCTGAATCTAAACCACCTAATGCAATATCTAATGTAGAGTCAGATTTAGAGGAAGAGGAATAAGAAGATACACTCCCATCATCAGAAGAAAACGAAGAAGAAGAATTAGTTGAATGCCATGGGATGTGGGATTTTATTTTGCCTAACTTAGATAACGAAAATGAACAAGAAGCTCTCGCAGTGAGTAAAAGAAGTAAGAGTGCAGCAAAATCTATTCAAACATCTCCCAAAAAGAAAAATTCAACTCCGATTACTAAAAATAAAACTCCTATAAAGAAAACTTCTCCTTTTCCTACTCAAAATCAACCATCATCTTCTAATCCTCCATCAACATCTAAAATGCTAGTAGTATCTGATTCTATGGATTATAACATTATAGAAGATATGAAGAAGACCAGAGCAAATATTTCTTTGCATGAATTCAGAAAGCTCAAGCATCAACATAAGCTGTAGTTAAAAGAACTAAATGCAGTGCCTGCTTCTCCTCTCCTAAATGGTGTAATATCCAAAGCAGCCAAAGGATCAGGTAAGCCACCACTCGATAAAGTAGATGCTACCGATACTGTTTTAATTGGAGATAGATCTAATTCATAGACACCTCATTTCCTCTTAACTTATGAGATCTATAATAGGAATTTACATAACTGCTTGATAGATTTAGGGGCATCATCAAACATAATTCCAACGTCAATGTGCTTAAAATTAAACATTGAACCCTAGAAATCTGCAGTTCATATTGTCCAATTAGATCGAACTAAAGTACAAGTTTTAGAAGAGATTAATTTAGTCACTATTAGGCTAGTAGCTGATCCAAGAATAGTTCAGAGAATTGATATATTGATTGCTGACATCCCTGAGTTTTATGGTTTGATCTTAAGTAGGGATTGGTCTAAAAAACTCCATGGATACATTTCTACCAATTGGTTTCACATGTGGCTTCCTTATAAAGGGAAACCTGATCAAATTAAGATTGAGCGGGAGAAACATATGACTCATACAGTAACATAGTTTGAATAGGAAAATCAACCTATAGCTTTCAATAATAACATTCTTGGAAATTACTCAGTCGAATCATTCTTTGGAAATTTTAATGCTCAACAATCACCTTTCTCTATAAATAGTTTCACTTCACAAGTTGAAAATTTCTCAAATACTGATACTTCAAAATGTATTAATTTTGCTGATCAATCTGTAAATAAATCTATAGATAAATCTTTATTTTGGTCTTTGTATTTTGATGGATCAAAGTCCAATGATGGTGCAGGAGCAGGATGTATTTTAGTTAATCGAGAAGGGGAGAAAACTATGTTGTCATGCAGATTAGAATTTGAGTGTACAAATAACATTGCAGAATATGAAGCCTTGATTCAAGGACTTTATAAAGCAATAGGGTTGAATGTTAAATATCTGAAGGTATATGGTGATTCTGAAATTGTCATCAGGAAAGTAAGAAATACTATTCATTGTCTTTCAGGTCATCTTAAACATTACCAAACCTGTGTTCAAGATCTTACAACTCATTTTCTAGCATTCAATATTTCCCCTATTCCTAGATCTCAGAATTCAGCTGCTGATTTATTAGCTAATGTTTCTTCTAAACTCCTTCCAGCTGAGGATTATGGTCCAGATAAGTTTTCAGTTGAATTAATATTTCGACCATCTGTCCCTGACAATGTTACCAACTTTCGAGTGTTTAATCATGATTAAGATATCCTGAACTTCTTAACCTCGAAGAAATATTATGATGATCAAATAGTTGATGAAAGTGATCATGATCTTCAAATAAAATAAAAAAACAATGAAAATTCTATTCCGAAATTTGTGGTAAAATTTGAAGATCTCTATGATATCAAAGATATATTCAAAAAGGTTACTAACGCCAAAATTCAGAGTTCAACTTTAAAGTTTGAGTTGATAAATCTTGGTATTGAATCTAAACCACAAAATATCAATCTAGGACTCGGGCTAACACAAGAAGAAAATTTTGCTTTCATCAAACTTCTAAACAAATACAAGAGTGTTTTTGCTTGGAATTACAAAGATTTGAGAACTTATGATACTTATATCATTCAGCATACAATTCCAATGATCTCTGATGTAAAACCAGTTCAAAAAAATCTAAGGAAGATTCATCCCAACTTGGAAAGTCAAATTAAAATAGAGTTAAATAAACTCTTGAAAGCCAAAATTATTTTCCCTGTTAGACATTCGAATTGGGTTTCGAATTTGGTACCCGTTAGGAAGAAGAATGGAGATAGTAGGATTTGTATAGATTTGAGAAATCTCAACAAGGCGTGTCAAAAGGACAATTTCCCATTACCTACAATGGAACAAATACTTCAAGTAGTAGCAGGTTCTGAATTAATGTCTTTTCTTGATGGTTTTTCAGGATATAATTAGGTACTGGTGCATCTCGATGATAGACTGAAAACCACATTCAGAACCAAATGGGGAACATATGCCTACCAAAAAATGCCTTTTGGTTTGATAAATGCTGGAGCTACCTTCCAAAGAGCCATGGATATAGCTTTCAAAGGTTTGATTAATAGGTCAGTTGTTGTCTACTTAGATGACATAACTGTCTATTCAAAGAGAAGAACTAACCATCTACATGATTTAAAACATATCTTTGAACGATGTAAAAGGTATGGCATTTCTTTGAATCCAAAAAAATCATTCTTTGCTCTTAATGAATGGAAACTCTTAGGATTTATTGTATCTAAAGATGGCATATATATTGACCCAGACAGAATAAAGGAGATTTCTGATATCCCTTTGCCACATAACAAGAAATCCATGCAGTCATTTTTAGGACAGATAAATTTTGTAAAAAGATTTGTTCCTGATTTTTCTAATATAGTTTTACCTTTACAGATAATGATTAGGAAAAATTTAGTTTCCAAATGGGAACATAAAGAAAGGGAAGCCTTTAATTCAATCAAACAAGCAATTATTAATTCTCCAGCATTGATTACTCCTAATTTTTCTAATCATTTTATTTTGTATACTTTAGCCACTGAAACATCTTACGCTGCCATTTTGACACAACTCAATGATCAGCAGATTGAAGCACCTATTTCCTTCTTTAGTTCAAATCTGCAAGGAGCTGAACTTAACTATTCAGAAGTAGAAAAACAAGTTTTTGCCATGTTTAAGTCTATCAAACATTTTAGGCCATTTCTCTTAAAAATGCATACAAAAGTCATTGTCCCATTTTCTGCAGTGAGACAATTGCTAGTACAAAGAGAAGTAGGAGAAAAAAGGGCCAATTGGGTAACAACATTACATGAATACGATATTGAAATTAAACCAGCTAAAATTGTTAAGGGACAAGGTTTTTGCAGGTTATTAGCAGGAGCTTCCAATATTCCAGAACATCAAGATCAAGATAATATTGTTCAAGTAAATGAGATAAGTATCATAAATTCTGAATCTCAATATGCTGATCTGATATTTTATTTAAAAAATGGGTATGCTCCTCCTAATATCAACTATAAAAGTAAGCGTGCTTTAAGATTAAAAGCTAAAAACTTTGAAATCATTGATGATGTGTTATTCATAAGAAATTATGATTCCATTTTTCTAAGATGTCTAAAGAAAACTGAAGCACACAAGGTTTTGCAGGAATTACATGATGGACCAGCAGGTGGACATTTGAGATACTACAGATCACAAGATAATTCATGCTGGATATTACTGGCCTACTTTGTTTAAAAATTCCCATGACTATGTAAGGAAATGTAAGACTTTCCAAACTACCAGTGGAAGACAACGGAAACCAGCTTTTCCTTTACAACCAGTAAACATTGAGAAACCATTTGAACAATGGGGACTTGATATTATTGGAGAAATTGTTCCACATTCTTCCAAGCAACACAGATACATCCTTACAGCAACATATTACTTTACAAAACAGGTAGAGGTAATTCCTTTAAAGGTAGCCAATTCTGATGCAATCATTGAATTCATTGATCAATTCATCATTACCAGGTTTGGTGTACCTAAAGCCCTTGTTTTTGATAATGCATCTTATTTTTCTGGAAATAGTATAATGGAATTTTCTCTCAAAAGAGGTTTCAAATTAAAATATTCCGTAAATTATTACCCACAAGGTAATGGTTTGGCATAATCCACTAATAAAAATCTCATTAAAATCATCAAAAGAAAAATTGATCAAAATAAAAAGAATTGGCATAAGTCTTTGATTTTTGCACTTTGGGCTGATCTTATAACTCAAAAATCTTTAATCGGTACTTTACCTTTCAATCTTGTGTATGGGAAAGAAGCCGTAATACCTTCAAACCTAGCACTCCCATCTCTAGCCCTAGTACAATTTATTGAAGAAAATCCTTCATCTTCTGTCCAACTAAGATTTGATCAAATCCTCAAATTAGATGAAGAAAGAAAAAAAGCCAAAATCATTCATGCTAAACATCAACAACTTATAAAATCTTCTCTTGATTCAAATTCTACTGGATCTAAAATATTACAAATCGGTGATCTTGTTTTAAAATGGGACAAAGCACACGAAGATAAAGGAAAACATACTAAATTTCAAAACATGTGGCTTGGATCATTCCAAATCATTGAAAAGATAGGCTCATCAACATTCATATTACAAGATCTAATAGGAAGGAGAGATTCTCTTCCTGTGAATGGGCTTATTTTGAAAAAATTCTTTTCCTAAGAAGGTAACCCCTTCTTACCTGTACATATTCATTATGAAAATTTGTTTGTTTTACAAATAATGTTGTTAATAGTCTTCCATTGACCTTGTACTATTGAAAAGATCTTTGAGAAAATACTATGAATACTTGTTTATGTAGATAGAAATTTTTAAGGAAGTGATTACAGTTTTTTTGGAAAGTTAAAATAAAATTTGAAACTCTGAAAACTTATTTTAATATTTTCAAAATCTTCCGAAACCTTGAAAATATTGTAAATCATTTGAAAGTTTATAAAGTAGAGAGAGGTTATTTATAAAAGTAAAGACTTTGTCCAAATTTTGGCACTTAAAACTCTAAAAGGTCATCCATTAACTCTTAAGGAGAGAATCGTTCACCCCATCCACTAAGGTTATGATTTTTTAGAGTGTAATTCTAAAAAATTGTGTGTCTAAGATAAAAGATAAGAGGTCTCATCACGAGCATTATTACCATGATCATAGGGAAATAATCAAACTGAAATTACCACTAATGCATACCAAACCAAGGTAATGGCTTATAATCATAAGACAAGGGGTCTCATCACGAGTCAGCTTGTTCAATTTAGTTACAACCAGTGAATGGCATTGTTATCAGCTAGCTCCCAAACTAGGACAATGGATTTTAAGGTAAAAGAGTAAAAGAAACAAAAGATAGAATATCTTTATGAATTTATCTTTTAAAAAGTTATACTCTTGGATGGATGGGATAATGAATGATTAATGGTTAAAAGGTAACCCTGTCGAGACTATAGACGTTTGCGGGCAGCAGAGGCACTACCTATGACAAAAGAGTAAATTACAAAGCTAAGTTGGAAAAGTCCCCTACTTAATCTTTATCAACCAATCAAAGCTTGATTAAAATAAAAATGTTTTTGTTTTTAAAGGGATTAAAAAGAAATTGTAAATGGTTCTTATTTTCATTCAGAGTTAGCTTTTATTTAAATTTTTCTAAGATAGTTTTCTTTGTCTTTAAAACTTTTACCTACAAGAGATGTAGTGTTCACTTTATTTTTCAGAGATAACTATTTCTCCTAGTGAATCGCCAATTGTTTTACTGTACAACAACCCTCCCCATTTCGAAATTTTTATATTAATTTTTAGAAGAAATGGGTCCCCTTTTCTTTTTCCTTTATATTCAATAATTTTTCCTAGCTTCGCTTATTGCAAAGATTAAAGAAAGACCTTTGTATATATGTAAATATTAAAAGAAAATCAAATGAATCATAAAACAAAGCAAGGCCTAAACATAAGCCTTTATCGCATTTTCACAAAGTATGAAAGGAATAGCTCAATATGTCATTTGATCAAAAGTTCCGATGCGATAAAGCGAATCGCTTAATCGCATATCACATAGGAAAAAAATCAAAAGCCTTCTCCATCATTCCGATGCGATAGATCGGATTGAAAAAGCGCATATCGCACTAAACATACGGCTAATTCTTTCCTTTGAAAAGCCCCGATGCGATGAAGTCTTATCGCAATCGCAAATCGGCACAGTCATATCACAAATGGTCCCTTTTGAAAAGTCCCGATGCGATGAAGTCTTATCGCAATCGCAAATCGGCAGTCATAGCACAAGTGGTCTCATTTCAAAAGTTTCGATGAAATGAAATCTTATCGCAATCGCAAATCGACGGAAAAATTAATACATCCTTATGCATTCATTTCAAAAGTGCTGACGCGATAGAATAAAAACAAACGCTCATCGCTCCTCGCTCATCGCTTTAAATCATATCACTCATCGGCAATCGCAATCGGAAGCTTCAAACGGTGATATTTAAACCGAGACTTTGAGTTTTCCGATACCTGATGTACGATCATCATTGATCGAAAATAAAATAAATCATGACATTTACTCAAATGTGAATGCGCGATATGAATTTCCATAACGACATTTAATTTCTAAGACAAAAATCATTAGGTCAAGTTCATAAACGAAATCCTTCGCAGATTGTTTTTATTTAAAGGATTTCCTTTTTATATGACGCTGTTCATTCTTTGTTATTTTCCTTACGATTCTAAGAGATTTTTCCATCATTTCCCACTTATTTACAAATCTGTAGAACAACTATTCCGCCTATTTGCAGACTTGTTAAAACACTTCCAGTCAGAGAAAATGTCGAAGAAGCTTAAGAAAGCAAAGGTTACCACCATCCCAAAGGAAAAGCTGACCAAAGTCAAATTAATAACCGATACTACATGCCTTGGTCTCGGAAAGATGTCTAGAGAATAAGTTTATAATCTAATCGAAGCTGAAAATCCCACTGTGACAGAAGAAAAAGCGACAGTGCCAGATGAGGACTCGGAATCAAAAGATAATCTCCTCAAATAACTGGCAGACTCTTATCTTCATAGAGTAGCGGCTCAAGAAAATGTATTTCCGTACTATGATTTAGTACGATGGGTAATAGAAGGCATAAACATCACAGACAGAGCATTTTTCACAGCTGGTGGGAAGATGTTCGGATCCTTCAAATCAGAGGATATCAGGGCAATGTATCATCTACCAGAGCCTCAGAAGGTCTACAACAAAGAATTTCTAGAGGATTTCGCTTCAAAAAATGAAATAGAGTTAGACCCTATTAGAGAATGGAGGCAAGCTCCAGAGAAACACAAGCATGAATACTCAGGTATGTATTCTGTAGAATCTCTAGCACCTCCCTATTGCTACGCTGCTGCCATGATATGCAGACTGTTTGGGTTTGCCAATTCTGCAAGGTTTTCTATTGAAATGGTACCCCTGATTAATACTGCTATGAATTATTTTATTATGGATTGGTTGGTCATCCTATCCAATAAGATAGAAAATACAATTCTTGATTATAGAAGGAATAGGCATATGTCTACTGGAACGACAGCCCCATTTCATCTGTGTGCTTTCATTTTAGATGCCATATGCTTTGGATGGAAATGGACTCCTCAGGACCCCACTCCTATCCATATCTATCATAAATATTTGTGGAAAGCCCATTATAGAAACCATCTATATAATATTTGCCATGGATTTATGCTGCCCATTCATCAAGCCATTTTTAACAAACCCTTTCCGCAACTATCAGATAAGGCCAATCTTGAATTAACCCTAATTGGAAACTGGTTTGGAGAAGAGAATTTCACTTACATCCAAATATTCAGAAGTGTAACCAACCCTCATGTTTTTCCTCTAAACATTCCTGATAAATTACTAGCTCAGGAAATTTCCTATCAGACAGAGAATGGTTTGTCCAGGAATCTTAAAAACTCCAAGAAACAAATGTGGCCTACATTTCCTCTCAAAAGTGGATCTTACACTCTCAATGATTTCAAACATGCAGAGAAATAGGCCTTGAAAATTAAACAACTCAAAGTAACATTCATCGCCCCAAGGAAATATGACCTGAAGAAAATCGCCCTTAATGTTACATCTACAGTACAAATTGTCAAGTTTGAACATGAAGATGATATTTTCGATGACCTATTTGTCTCAGATGAAATTTTTGCACAGGTTCAGCAAAAGGCAAGTTCAAAACTAGAAACAAGCGATATGGAAAAATTCACGATTTACAGGAACGAGAGGTTACCGAGAATTCCTCTTGACTAGCTACAAATGACTCCTCTGCTATCCCAAGAAGAACAAAAAGAAGAAAAGGGAAAAAAGAGTGATACTGAAACTGAATAGGTAAACACAGGAAAGAAGATTGATATCTCCTCCGATATTAATATACATGTTAATTCAGAAGAATGTGAGCAGTTTTATTAGCAGATCAAAGGACAGAATGATTTCCAGAATCCGAATACAACAAAAATATCTATCATCATAGTTAAAGAGACAGTCAGTGATATCAACACTCCAGATGTTGAAATTATTCTTGAGAATCCATTTTAGGAGATTGTGTTAAAAGTTGAAGATATACCACCCTTGGACATTTTCTATAGTCCAAAGCATAGAGCTGTGGTTAAGAGGCGAAGAAAGAAAAGAAAACTTGACCACAATCTATTATCATCCTCCCAGGCCGAATTGATCGATGTTCTTTGGAAAAACTCCAAAATTGATCCTTCAGAGGACTTAACAGAACTATCTCAGTATGCAGGAGCCTATATAGCAGCAACCATAGATAAAGCTTCTGAGGTAAATTTGTTAATAAAATAAAAAGACCAAAGAATAGTGCAGCTGGAGCAGCAATTAGTTGAAGAAAGACAGCAGAATGAAGAACTTAGAGAATAGTTAAATTCTGAAAGACAAAAGCTTGACCAACAAGCTATACAAAAACAACAACAACTGACCCAAGAGGTAAATAAATTACAGACATTGCTTCAAAGAGAAAAAGTGGCCAAGGAGGAAAATAATGCAATATTTCAAGAAAAATTGCAAAGATTTAAAAATTATCCTGAGGTAGATCAATTCAAGAAGGAAGCCCTTGAATCAAACAAAATGTTATCATTACAGCTTGATATTTTATCTCAGAATATAACAATGGTTCATCCTTTATGTGAAATAACCATGTCGCTTGCAGAGAAAACAAAAAACTCAAGGCTTGAATTTGAAGATACCGATGAGAAAATCTCAGGATTTCTCACATGGCAAGAAACAGATGAAGGAATTGTAGCTAATTTGCCTAAAATTCGAGAAGCACATAAAGAAATTCTATTTTCAGAGTGGGAGGCACAATTAGTTAAAACAGAGAGAGCCATTTCCAGGGCAAGAATCTTAATGAACAATGTGGTAGAGTTAATCAATGATAACCTACATACTGCTAACTTAATCTCCGATCACATTCTAGGAAAACTTTCGAAGGTCAAAGAGTTAGAAAAACAATGGGAGCAAGAATTGAAAAGTAGGTACCAACAAATTGATACAATACAAGAGCTAACATAGGATACATTCTGGTCATATCTAGTCAAACCACACAACCAACAATTGACTATGAAATGCCTCTCCCATGCTATTGCTAATATGCTTCCAGAATTTTCTGATGCCACCTACACCGGTCAACTACATTATCGTTTGAGTCATCTGCCAGAGGTCAAAGATATGTTATCGATATGCCATCTACACACATCAGATACATAGGAAGTATCTAAGATCTATTCTGATGGGAACCACCAATCTATTTCTGTAAAATCTCATTTCCAGCTTTCATGATTTGGTATTCACAAAAAAATCTAAGCGATGTTTACGATAGTTTGTTAGGATTTTTAGTGCTATTTAAACCCCTTTCATGTATTTAGAAAGGGGTCCTGAATTTGTAATAATTTTGACTTGGAAGATATACTAATGTACTTCTAAATATATTATTTTTATGATGGATCACATTTTGTGATTTTATGAAGAATCATTTTCTAAGAGTCTGCATTTTTGCGTCTTAGAGATAGTTCTAAGTAAAGGAACAGGATCAGAGTATCAATTGCATCAGAGAATTTTAAATATATCTGGTATTTCTATCATTTCTGTTTCAATTTTTCTTATGCGATGAAATATTCCTATTAAAATTGCTATTGTTTATATATATATATATATATATATATGTTTCTAAAACATTTCTCTGTTATTTCATTTATGAAAATATAGAAATGTTATCTTTCATAGTATGTATAGAAAATATAGAAATATAAATTCGTGAATACGATATGTTATTATAACTCTGTTTAACTTCTTAAACAGAGTTATCATTATATGAAATCTCATCTTTCTTTTAAACAAATAAGTCATCTTTATGGTTGTTTGTTTAAATGAAATTATTCTTAAATCATGTTCATCTTTAAATACCTGAGTTAGTTTAGAATTATTTGTATTTATCAAGCATTAGATTAAATATCAAAATTTCATCATTCATTATACAAACACCTCACCACAAACTCATTCCATTTATTATTGGGAAACTGGTCCCATATTATCTAGTCGGAGCCACTATTATAAACGGAAAAGGAGCTGTACTAAGGTCCGGACTAGGTGGTTTCCCCAATGTTTGAAGCTAGGATTTCAGGGGCTTCAACATATTCTTACATTCCTTCTTGTAGGTTCTTCATGGAGATCCTTAAATGCCTTAAACAAATTTTTTTTTTCATGCCAAGAGGTGGTGGATCTGTTATCACTCTAGTAATTCTAAAGTTGTGAGATTTTGGTTTAAAGTCTAAGAACACTAGAGGTAACCACATACCAACTTTTAAACTCTAAGATCTAGCCTTCTTAGGGTTTAGAGAGGGCTCTCTCTATAAGATTTAACATTTTTTTGATTTATAAAATATTAGGCTAGTTATGATCGTGCAATTTGGTTTTGATTGATTTGGTGGGACAAATCACCTAATGAGATGGATAGTGGGAAATCTGTTTTTCCATTGGGCTGAGGAGTAAAAAATCAAGCAGACAGAGCTAGGATCAAGGTCAAAAAGTTAAATGTTTTCAGGGTTATAGATAACCCATGAAGATATTGGAAGGCTTTTTGGTGAGGTGATATGATTGAGATAAAGAGCAATGAAGGGTTCTTTGATCCGAAAAAGAGAAGTAGTAGGCAGAGGTCAAATAAAAGAGGGAGAAATTAAGGGTTTCCTACTCTGGAAATCAGTAGAAAAAATAGAAATGATAAACAATAAATACATGGTGCTTTTAAAAAATCCTGAAGTAATACTCCTGTTTATTCATTCAAATTTAGAACACATAATGGATGCATGTAACAAAGAAAGATAAACAATGACAAGAAGGAAATACTTCACTTTAATAGCTCATCACATGAATCCTGAAATATGATGCTAATTGATCTGATCCAGTCCGCTACTCGAGATTTGAAACACAAAAGCCTTCAAGTCCAATAAAAAATTACTATAGAAATCTTCAGAAATTTATTCCACAATAATACTTCTAAAGATGAAGTATTTATACATAATTGTTTACAAAATATCCTAGAATGCTTCTAGGAATTATCTAAGGAAAATAGAAATATCTTTACAGCAAAATAGAGACACCTGCTTAACAAATCAACAAGCTGTTCTATCCATCCAAATAAAATAGAAACTGATTATAGATGAGGTGTAGCTAGCTTCCTTGGTGTCCTTCTTGCTGGCTTTAGATATTTCAAGTTGGTTTTGAAATCTGATATGATTTATCTTATACTCTTTCACTAATTCTCTTTAATCTCTGATATTATTTTAAACTCGGATACTCTTTAACCACTGTAAAATATGTTTATTGCTGTAATAAAAATCTGTTTTGACTGCAATTCAATAAACTGTTTTCTCTTTTATCATTCCGCCTTTTTATGTTTCATAATAAATCTGTTAGTGACTGGAAATCCTCCTCATTTGGAATTTGGATCTTCTTTAATTTTCTGAAATTCTCATCTGCTTCTGTATACCTGGAAAAAGTTGGTTTAATGACAAACAAGTGTCTTATCTCATGCTGCAAGTAAAATAAATCGTCAAAAATTCTGAGTAAGACTTTTCTTGTTGGAGTACCTTGTCCACCTGACTTTTCAACTTTCTCCTTTGCAAATCCTCTGATATTTTTATTGTAATCCTCCCGAGGCATTGATTTGTCATGGATGACCAAAATATTAGGCAAACTTCTTTGCCTCAAATTCTCAAATTTGACCATAAACCTGGTTATGGTGATGTTCATATTCTCACACTTCTCCTCAAGCTGTTTCATCAAGTTCTTCTTGGTGAGGACTTTCCTTATTTCAAGGATAGTTTCAGTCCTGTCAATAATCTCAATTTCTTCTAGCTCTTGCTTGTTTTTGCTATTAAGAAACTTGATCAATTCTATTGCTTGCTCTGGTTTGTTATCACGCTCATCTATAGTCTTCTGAATTTTTTCTAATGCTGCTTTGAGTAAATCTTTCTATTCAAAAATCACTTGAATTGAGGGCCACCCATCATTGATGACTTCAATGATCTTGTTCCATAAATAATTTTTCACATATGAAATTTGTTCCTTTAAGGTTAATTCCCTCTGTAACTTATTCAATTCTTCATTTAGTATGATAGCCTTTTGTTCATGTGTTTTGGCATTTATTTGAGCTAACTTGTTTGTATTTTCAAGGTTATCAACCATTTTTTTCAATCTGTTAATTTCAGTTGTCTGAAGTGAAATTTATTCCATAGCTTTCACTAGTTTGCTGGCCTCATGTGTAGGGTGAGCTACTGTAGTCGATGAATCTGTAGCTGATGTCACTGGCACTGTAGTAGCCAGTGGTTCGTTGGGTGCCAACTCTTTTGTTAGAGTTTATGGAACAACTGTAGTGACCATAGGAATAACTGAAGGAATTTCTGGTGTTTTTGGTGTTTCTTTTTCATGGACAAGTTTATCCATTTGAATTTCCATTTCTTTGATCTGTGCTGTCAGCTGAAAGATCAAATTCATCATATCATCCTTCTCATTCAGTCCTTGTATTATTTCCTTAGCTTGAGGATGTTCACTTAATGGAAATTTAAGTTGTTTTCTCAATGCTGCAATGTCCTCATTTCTCTTCTTCACTAACTGCTCTGCTGCTTTGACATTTGCAGGGTCATATCCAACTTGCAAGACCAATTCTTATAAAGATTTAATTCTTAGATATTTAGCATGTAAGGATGCTTTGTCTAGTTTCATTTGATCTTTCATGTTTGTGATAGTGTTCTGAAGTTTCTGAACACTCATAGCTTTAGTTGTAACAGTAGTATACAACATCTTTGAACTCTATCTATGAAATTCTATCTGATCAAAAGCATGAATTTTTTCTGTTTGGACTTCTTAATCAATCTTATTGTAATCTGCCATCGTCTTTGGAGTTTTCACTGTAGGCTGCAATACTAACATAATTTTATTTTTATTTGAGTAATGAAAGGCAGATAAAAGTCTATTTTGAACACTTGGTGTTTGTTTAAGATATTGAGAGTAAATATCATTTTTGACCTCTTCATTCTTTAACTTGATCTATTTGTACTTTTCCTTAATCTCTAGATCCTTTTATTCATCTGTTTGTGAAGATGATGCTTCCATGTTCTGTTGTTTTTCTATCAATTGTGTATTTCCATTATCAACCTGTTCTTCATTTACATTTTTTGTAACTTGCTCATTTCTGATAACAGTGGCAACATCTGTGTTGGTATCTGGGAGACCTGTATCTTCAACATCATTAGTTACCTTCTCTTTACCCACTGGATCTATTTTGGGCCTTTTATTATATCTTATCTTGAACCTAGTTTCAATAGTGGTTTCAGCAACATAAGTTTCTTATTCTCTTACCCTCTTGGTGGCTTTTTCTGTTTGATATGCAGTTTGAAAAGTGTGACTACTATCACTTTACTTCACTGCATCTACTAAAGTATTTTCTGTCCACTCAATCTGATTGGCATATTTATCTATCTCTATTTTTGTCTCATGAATGTAGGGTGTCAGTTTACACTTAACCCTCATTTTATTCAGTATCCCTTCTGGATCATAATTCCAATAAAATCTCTCTTCAAACATGTACTCTAATAACTGCTTAGCTGCTTCTGCATCTACATCTCTATGATTACAAATTAATGGTCCCACTTGGTTCGTCAATTTAAACTATGTTTTCTTCTTTACTACTAGGAAATTGATAGAATCAGAGTTTAATATTTTCCTGATATATTCTAAGGAAAAAACCCTCATTGATACAAATTTGGGTAGCTTGTAGGGTAACAAATTGGATCCAAACACTCTAATCTCAGTGTGATTTTCATACAAGTACCAATAACCACTCTTGGTATGCTCTGAAAACTATAAAATCTTCTTCATATCATCATTTATCCTTGGCTGTTCAATATTTTTCAATATTTTTATCAATGGATAGATGAAGAAGTCTGAAAACTATGCATAGGTGAAATATGTGGACTCTTTCCTGATCAAAGAGGTCCAAAAAATAACTGAAAGAGGATTCCCTTCTATGTCAATATTTTGAATGGTTAATGGAAAATTATCTGCTTGAAAATACAAGAACATGTGGAAAAGGAAAGATGTGTATCTAAAATCTCATTCAATTGGTAGTTTAATTAATTGGTCATGAATATTGTCAGCAATATAGCCAACATAATAAAATATAATAGATGGAGGTTGTCCTCGTGTGAAAGTGGATAGGAAACCTAAAATGGATTCATCTGTATGTTCATTAGTAAAGTACCCTAGGATGAAGGAGAGCATGGAGATGACATGTCTAGAACCCTCTGGAAATCTTGAAGTGGAATATGGAGGATTGATTTGAGGAATTTCTACATGTAAGGGCATAAATATTTGGAAGATTTGGAATCTTTTAGGAAATTCAAGGCCAATATACATTTTGGTAAGTGCTTCAATGGATAGAGGAACTGCTTGAGGATTAGGTTTAAGCTGTAACATTTGATTAATGGATTCAACAATAATGGTAAAAAGTACTTCTTTATTGGCATTGCATATTACTCTTTGCTCAGGTATATAATGATGATGACATAACCTAATGACCTCTGGGCATGAGTGGGTAACTGGAACAACATATTTGGGCAAGTGTGATTCCCAAATTTGAACTTCCTCAACATTATCCAAAGATTTTTCATAGCTCCAGTTGTGAAGTTCCAACAAATTGAATTCTATAATAGGATTTTCTATCTTATAGTCAATATCTGCTAATGGGGTGTGCTCAATGTCTACAACTAGAGGTTGCAGAGAATTTATAATGATAGCAGTTTTGGAAGATGCAACTGGAGTAGGTTTATGCATTTTGAGGCTCCTTGGACTACAAAACTCTGCTTTTAGGTTTTTCTGGCTACTTCGGCAAGATTAAACAGTTTACAGAAGTATTTTTTACTCTGGAAAAGGTTTCTTGTTTTAAAACAGACAGAATATGGTCTTTTCTTGGATTTTTTCTTTTCAATTTTGCACTCTCAACTTGGTTTACAGACCTTCATTGGTTATAAAACAGGAAACAAGGGTTTCTTGAGGTTTTCAATGGATAACAGGGCTAAGAATATTTTGAAATTAGGCACAGATGGTTTGGTTACCTTCAGAGGATTTCTGGGCTTAATTTATAGTTTTAAAATTTTTAGAAAAACTATATAAACTCAAGTTTTTCATTCAAAACAGTGCACAGCATAAAACAAGGTTTAATCAAAAATTTTGACAAGGTTTGGCCTGTTTCTTTAGATTTTTTAATAGGCCTGTTTTGATGAATTTGACTATGACTGAAATTTTTCGTTAAAGGTATTTTAAAACTGATAACATGCTCAAATTTTGGAGAAATACCTGTTATATGAAGGTATAGGGCTTTGAGGATGTATTTGAAGGTTTTTGAACATATTCTATTGTGTCTTTTTGATCTCTGGAGCAATTCAAAGCTCATCGACAATCTTCAATAGGTACAGGCGGAAATTTGTAGGTTCTGGGTAATAAAACGGTGTAAAATACATGTTTTCAGAGTCAAAATAGCACATACAGTGGATACACATAGAAAGAAGGGATAAAAAATGCATTTTCAAGGTTTATTGGGCAAACTAGGTTTAATTTCACATGTAATCAATGCCGGCCAAATCAAGCAGAATGGTGGTTTTCGGGTTCCATAGGCGAATAACCACTGGTGGTTATCACATGCTACTTAAGTGGTAAGTGGTTTCAGACGGATCGAATGCGATCTAGTAAAAATACGCCACGTCAAGGAGAGAGAAAACCATAAAACTACCTATTTCACGTGGGAATGAAAAGGTTTAACACAAACAATTTTATTTGCGATTTGGTTTATTAGCCATCAGATCGTGGGAGGTTTATGCGAATGGTCAAGAACAATGCGGATGATGCATCGAGATTTAGGAGTGGGGTCCAGGGTCTAATATATGCGACGGGATTGGTTTGTTTTAACTTTATAAATAAATCATTTATTAAAGTTTAAACCTTAGGCTTATATGATAGGCGGGCGGCGGCAGAGGGGGGGGGGTAAGATTTATATTTTTTCAATTGAAACATTTAATATATTTTTCAACACGGTCGCAGGTTTATTATATAGTTATTTAAATGTTTGAAAATTGTTTAATAACCATAGGGGGGCGGGGATTATATATTATTGATAAGTTTAAACCAATGGGAATAAGGGCGGGGATTGTTTCATCACGTGGGGTATAATAACATTGGTTTAAACATTAAATAGTGGGTTTTTATGGGTTATTTAATATAAAAAGGGTTTTATACTATACGGGAGGGTATAATTTATGGATTTAATAAAATAAGTTAGAAATTAATATGAAAAAGGGGTAATGTATGATATGAAGGACAAATACATGTTTTAACACTAAGTAAAGTGTAAATAAATCATAGTTTGTACCTTTTGTATTTTTCACACTTTGACTTAGGATAAAATGCATTTTATGGGTTTTGAGTGATTTTGAAATGAAATGAAATTATTTATTTAGGGTTTTTACTTTTGCCAAGTAGAAATGGGTTTTTACTTAGGAAAAGGGGATCATGATTATGTATGAAGGGTAAATGTTGATGAATATGGGTTTTGTGTAGGAATTCAATATTTTTAATCAATCAGTTATCGAGCCTTGGGTTCGGTCCCAACAAAAGTCAGAGAAATTCTCTGAGCCTTTTTAACTGAAGGTTTAGAATACTAAATCATTGTGGGGGAGGGGAAATTAGTAATTTTTTCTCGATGATGCTTTATTACATGCTTGCACAATTGCTTTCTACCTACCCATCATTATTTATAACATTTTTACTTCATTTTTATGGGTGCATTTAGGCTTTCAACCCTGAATCAATTTTCTTTTAAAGCATAAAAAATATCTAAGTCTAACCTTATTTCATCCGAGGGATCAGATTAAACTGTTGAGCTCCTCGTTTATTCTCTATCTTATCTAATGATTTGTCAAGTTTATGCTGTTTGACATATATTTATTCTCTATCTAAAACATGAAATTCAAAGCATGAAAAGTTAAGATTAAACTATTTATCTGATCATGGATTATGGCATTTATTGACAATCTGCTCATAATCATTATTCTTGCAGTAAAAAATAAATAGTAGTGGCATTTTGACTTGCTCACTTTCAGGTTTTATTCTTTTCTTTTTTCTTTTGGGGTCTATCTTTTTCTAAGTCCTTTGATATTTCTTTTAGGAATTTTACCCTCTTTTCATTTTTATTATTTTTCATTTTCAAAATATGGGAAAACAACTTGAAAAAAACGAAGTATGTACATATTTACAAGACTATCAAAGTCAATTCAAAAATTATAAACCCTATTATTATATGACCCTAAAAGTGGCTCCACTTGGGGATGACATTTTCCAGCGAAGTGTCAAGAAATTTAAGGCTAGTAGCCTTTGAATTTCGATTATGATGACCCTGTAAGTATATTTTTGGTCTCTGCAATTATTCATACTTATGATATTTTACCTCTCAAAGCTTAGGGCCTTCTCTCTAGGCTTCAACTTTGTTAGGAAAACATCCAATCCAATCTAAAATCTTCAATGTATATGTACAATGATCAAAGTAAATGAAACTAACTATTTTTTATCTCAGGAGATTAGTAGTGCTTCAACATTCTGCCATTTACTGGTCCAACTAGCATAGCTGATCCATCAATTTCTTTCAGGTAGGAAGCATTATTACTTCTATATCCATAAATCACAAAAGTTCCTCTCCATAGAAAATCAAATTTTCAATGTTTACCTTTGTCTTGTCTTCTTGAATCCCATTTTAACACTTTATCTCCAATGTAGAAATCATCTTCTTTAGTTTTTTTATCAAAAAATTTCTTTATCTTATCCTGGATAACTTGATACTTGATATAAACTTCTTCTCTTGTTTGTTACAAGTGAATAGCTTGAGTGATTCTTCTTTGAATGTCATTTGTTTCAACTTGTAACTCTTAGATAATCTTCAACACTGGCACTCCTAGGGAGGATGGAAAAACAACATCCATTCCATAGACAAGTTGGTAAGTGGATGTACCAATAGTTTTTTTAGTTATAAGT
This sequence comes from Pinus albicaulis, assembly GCA_034641835.2. Lineage (NCBI taxonomy): Eukaryota > Viridiplantae > Streptophyta > Pinopsida > Pinales > Pinaceae > Pinus > Pinus albicaulis. Next base: position 737,840,665 of record CM076581.1, read on the forward strand.
CTATCTGCCCATAAGGCATTGACTAAATTCTTATTCCAAGTCTTTTTGTTATCTTTCAGTAACTTTTTGATGATGTTTACAGGGCTCTTAATTGAAGATTTAGCCAGGCTATTACCTTGAGGGTAATATGCATTAGAATGAACTAGGGTAATATGGTATTTATGGTAAAAGTAAATCATTTTCTTAGTTCTGAATGCTGCTGCATTGTAAGTAATTATATTTTTGGGACATCCAAATATTGAAAGTATGTTGCTTTCTAGGAAGGAGATTATGGCAGTATTTGTGGCTTGCCTAGAGGGTATGACTTCAATCCACTTGGTAAAATAGTTAGTGGATGTCAAAATCCACTTGTGTTGGGATGATGATGGGGGGTGAATTTCTCCAATAAAGTCAACACCCCATTGTTGAAATGGCATTTCTGTTGAGATGGGCTTTAAGGGCAGGGGTAACAACTTTTTCTTACCCTCAAATATTTGGCACTTATGGTAGGAGGTCACATATTTTTTGACATCTGCAAACAAATTAGGCCAGTAAAAACCAACTCTCAGGATCTTGTATGTAGTAGTTTTCTAGTATAGTTGTCCTCCACAGTCACCTGCATGAAATTATTGTAATACTTGGTCAGCTTCTTCTTTTAACAAACAATTTAATAAAATCCCACTTTGATCTTTCCAAAAAAGTACATTGTCTAAAATACAAAATCTTACTGCCTTAAGCTTTAAAAATATTTCTTTTGTTCTTGATAAAATAGGATGAGCTTGTAAGTTTAGTAATACAAATATAATATCTGCATACCATGGTGAGTCTGAAAAGGCTTCACTGATCTCTGGAGTCGCCATCTCTTCCTGATCATCTATTTGGGCAATAAAATTTATGTCTAGGATATGACAATTTGATTCAGCCATAATTCTGGCTAAACCTTGACCTTTTATAAATTTTGTGGGTTTTATCTCTATGTCATATTCTAAGATAGTGCCAATCCACTTACCTCTTCTTCCATCAGGACCATCCCGAGTAAGAATATCTTTTACTATATCATTTGGAACATAGGCATTTATGTGAGAATGGAGAATGTAAACTCTGAAGTATTTAATGGCCTTTACCAAAGCTAAGGATTGTTTCTCCATGATATTGTACTTCAAAGATGCATCTCTAAGTGTTTTTCTAAAGAAAGTTATGGGCTGTTCATAACCTTGGTCATTTTTCTGCAGTAAATCTATAGCAATGGTGTGTTCTGAAGCAAATGAAAAAATGATGAAATCATTTTCGAAATCAGGACTTATAAGGACTGGAGTTTTGGTTAAGGCCTGTTTGGTGGATTCAAAAGATTGTTTGGCCTCAACAGTCCATTTAAGAACTGAATCCTTTTTAAGCATGCTATTTAATTCTCTACTTATCTCAGCTAAATTGGATATGAATCTTCTTAAAAATTTAATTTTACCTAGAAAGGCTTGTAACTCTTTTATGTTTCTTGGTGGATTGATGTTAAGAATTTCTTCTATTCTTGCAGGATCTATTCTAATTCCTTCCTTAGAAATTATGTGTCCTAGTAACTTGCCTTCTTCTAATCCAAATAAGGTTTTCTTAGGATTTAATGAGATGCAAAACTTTTTTCATTTTATAAAGACTTGTCTAAGATGATGTAAGTGTTCATAATCAGTCTTAGAAAATACAGTTATGTCATCTAAGTAAATTACCAAGAATTCATGAATTTCCTTTGCAAAGGATATATCCATAGCTCTTTGAAAGGTTGTCCCTGCATTCATTAAACCAAAGGGCATTTTTACATACATAAAAGTGCCCAAAGGAGTATGAAAAGCTGTTTTGGCTTGATCCTCTGGTTGGATTAAAATCTGGTTGTATCCTGAAAATCCATCTAAAAAAGAAATCCTAGAAGATCCAACTACCCTTTGTAAAATATGATTCATTTTTGGTAAAGGATAATTATTTTTTAAGGATACTTTGTTTAGATTCCTAAAGTCAACACATAATCTAATCTCTCCTGTCTTCTTTCTGGCTGGAACTAAGTTAGAAATCCAATCAGAAGATCTGATTGGTGCAATTATCTGTGCATCATACATTCTTTTAACTTTTTTTTCTATTAAGGGCATCAAAACAAGGTTGATTCTCCTTAAATTTTTTCTAAAGGGCTTTTGATATTTTTTTATAGGAATTTTATGTTGAATTATGTTGGTGTCATAAGATTTAAGGTCCTCATAACTCCAAGAAAAAAGATCTTGGAATTCCTTAAAAAGAGCAATATATTTTTCCTTTTCCCATTGAGGTAAGGCTTTGGAAATTTTAGTCATTTTGGGTTTCAGTTCTATGCTTATGTTGCATTCCTCAATGTTAGATCTAAGTGGCTCTATTTTGGGTTTTCTAGCTACATCATTTGAGTCAAATAAATCCTCTAAAGGAGTTAAACCTTTTGGTAAGAAATTATCTTTGAGATTTAATATTTCATATTCATCATCAATTATCTCATCAATTTCAACTTTCTCTAATTTATCTATATCTGATTGAATGAATTTAGTTGGTCTAGAAAACTTTACTTTATTTACATCTATATTATTTAAATCTATTTCACTATCTAAATTTTGTTCTATTGTACAATCAATGTCTATTTTGTTGGAGTTCCCATGTTTTGGCCAGATAGGCAAGACCAAAAGATGAGACAACATCATAACCACTTTGGATCCTAGGATCTAGCCCTCCTGGATCCGGAGAGGGATCTCTCCATAGAAAAAAGAATGTATATCTTTGAAGCTCAAATTGAGATATTAGGCTAGGTATGAAGCGCAAAGGAGGTTTAAAATAATTTGGTTAGTGGGTTGTTGGGTTGAGTCACGAGATCATAGACTGAGAAAGTAATGGGAGAAAAGAACAAAGCAGCAGGATGTTTCAGCAAAGGGGAATAGGTCAAGAAAGTGCATTCCATTGGGCTATGGAGTCATGAAAGGAAATTACATGCAACAACTAGCCAAGGCTTTCAGAGGGCAAGTCATCTATACTAAAGGATCTTTTAGATAGATGATGGGATGGAACATTAAGGAAGAAGATGAAAGAAGGAAAAACAACCCAATTTCTGTCTACAGATCAGGTCAGAGGTCATTTAACTCTAGACCTGCTTGGACATACTCAAAGGCAGCTCTCAAAGAGGGACAAAGGGGCTGCTTATAGATCGGACCAGAGGTCATTTAACTCTAGGTCTACTTTAGCAACTCCAAGGGAAAACAGAGATAAGATTAACAGAAGGGATCTTGGAAAGAAAGGTCGGTGGTTGCAAAGGATCTGGTACTGGGGGCTAACTCTAATCCCCAGTGCTCCCAAATCTTCCAGCTTAAACCCAACAAGAACATCTAAGAACTGATTCATTTAATTCATACATCAGAGAGTAGGCAATATCATCCACTACACTGGTTAAATCAACTGAAGACAATTCTTAGATAGCACATAAAGCAGAAAACATTAAAGGTAGGGAGAGCAGGAAACATAGGGCACATAACAAGGGTGAATCCTATGTTATACTTCTGTTGCCTACCAGAAGAACATGACACAGTATGAAAATGTAATAAACAGAGTTAGGAAAAACATCACCAATAGTAATAGACCAGAATCCTGTGAAATGTGATTTGATTAATTGATGCAAAACCAGTCATGAACAATAAGCTCGATGGCTGTTATAGTCCAGACTTTCTCCTCCCAACCTACTACATACAAAATACTCTATAACCCCCCCCAAAGACTGTTCTAACAGTCAAACTGAATCCCTCTAACAGCAATAGCCGAACAACTGAACAAAAACCCTTTACAATTATTTCTCAGGGATTTTTATATGAGAAGAATAAAACTGAAGTAGACACAAATTAAATGAGCCTCATTAAGACAGCAAGGCGGAAGTGTTCATGCCCATACCACTTAATGGAAATCAGCATTCGCTGTGTGTACTCTGAGACTGTTTGGAAGCCCCTGTCAGGTCAAGATCGACCTCTGATACGTTCTTTTAGTCTTTACGGTGGTCTGGGACTTTGCGCGGCCTTCTGGATCTGGTTAACTGGTTTAAAGTCTGCAGGCCTCTCCATACCTCCATTACTGTTGTTTAGAGACTTCTTAAAGAAGCTTCTGTCTGTAACCTTCGTTTAATGGCTCGAGGAGGCATGGAGAGCGCTGTGAGAATGGTGTACATTTGGATAAGACGTTCTACTGACATTAAACACGGATAAGACTGTTGCATGTGCTTAAGTCTTCAAACTGCACCCTGCCTCTGAATTGCGGGGTTAACATTAATTATATCAATAGAAATCATTAACCTCCCTTTGAATCTCTCTGCTGGTCCGCTGGCTCATGCTGAAGCAGCCTCTCTGTGCCATCTGCTTAATGGAATAAACCTGTTACAAGCCCAGACAGTGGTGGCAGAGAAATGCTGTGGGGGCCCGGAGGAGTGGTGGCGGAGCAGTGGAGAATGGTGGAAATAATGAAGAAGGGTGGAAGGAATGGTTATTAATGTAAAACCCGAAGGTCAAACGTTTGGGGGGAAATACAAAGGGAAGCGAATGAAATGTGATGAAATGGACGGGAAAGATTGTACGAGGTGGGACCGGGGACGAATCACAGTCGAAAATCGGGAGTGGAAGGCAATCGCAATCGGAGAGGGCCAGGGGTGACACACGACAAAAATTTCGATTGCGATTGGGAATGGAGGAGCGATGACCGTCGGATCAAGGGGGCGATGGATGGTCGGGATGAAATTGGGCAATCGCAATCGGAGGGGGACAGAGGTGAGATACATTGAAACTTCCGATTGCGATTAGCGGGGACAAGCGATAGCCATTGGATCGTGGATCAGACAGACGGATGGGATTAAATTGGGAGATGGCGGGGAAGGCTTGCGATTGCGATCGGAGGTCGGCACGTGATGGAGCGCTGACCGTTGGATCAGCGGGGAGAATGAACGGCCCAGATTTGGTCGGGAGATTTCAATCGGGGCGGCACCACAGAAAGTTACGATTGCGATCGGACGGGGGTTGCGATTGGCACTCTACCGTCGGATCGGTACCACAGATCGACGATGTAAAACATATCGCAGGACTTAATATAATAGACCGATCGCATCGGATTTTTTCGATGTAACAAAGGAACTTGACCTCTCGCCGATCCTCCGATTGCGATTAGCGCTTGGGACTTAAGCGCTTGGTCCCAGCGCCGGGGCATGTGTGGGGAAGTGGTTGGGGCTCGCGGTAAAGGGCTAAGCCCTGTTACCAGGCCGGAAAGTGGGTTTTAGCCCATTTCAATGAAGTTTGAAGGTCAAGGAAGGGAACGATAGAGAGGGAAAGGGGAAAATGGCTACACAAAGGGTAAGGGTAGAATTTTAAGGGGATTTTGGGAGGATTAAGAGGGTAGAAAGGGGAATAGAGGGGAGACAAGGGGGAATAAAAAGAGGCTAAGTGAGGGTGAAATAAGGGGGAAAAGGAGGCCTTTGGGCATTTCTTCACAAACAGAGAGGCTTTATCATGGAAATCAGCAGAGGGAAATTTATTAAAGGGCACCAGGCACAAAAAGGCTTCAAGGATGATGTGTTTTCAGAGAAAATGCATTCCTTGAAGGCTCAAAAACATTTTAGCCCCCTTTTTGCTTGCCAAAAATTTATAGGGGGGGGCTAATAGTGGCTCCACATGGGGATGGCTTCTTCTTGAAGGAGTCAAGAATTCAGAGAATAATCTTTGGTGTAGGCCAGATGCCTGCTGTTTAGCACATCCCTTTCTTTCTTTAGATCAGCTCCCACAAATCATGAAGACATCATATCAGCAGAAAATTCTCCCAAACAACTACCTACCCACACTATAGTTCTAACATTTTCTCTTCTGGGTGAATTTGGACTTGTAGACCCTTTACATCATTAATTTTTACAAACAGGAAATAAACCTATTCTAAATCTACCCTTATTTCTCCATGAGACCAGATTAGACTATTGGTATCATAGTTTCTCTACCTAAACTAACATCTGCTAGGATTAAACTGTCTAGCAGACTTCTTCTTTACATCCTAAGACAAAAATTGAAAACAGTCAAACTAGGATTATGCTGTCTGACTCGCTGGACTCTGCAGAAAATAGAAAACAACTAACTACATGCTCACACACTGAGCTTTATTTCAGACTTCTTACCTACCCTACACTAACTGGAATATTTACAGTCTAGCTTACAAACATTGTCTTCCAATGTAACCAGTCCATCAGGTGATCCCATGGCTGGTCCTTCTTGCTCAAATCTTTGAGCAGGCTGGATAGGCAGGGCAGCTCCCACTCTTCTTGTTCAATAACAGCAGCTTTGAAAATTTTTCTTTCTATCTGCAACATGCTGCTCAAAAAGACCTTTGATCCTTCTTCAACTGTTTGCAGGAAATGTGCATAAGGATCATAAAAGGATACCTGGCTATGAATATCTGGCAGGCTGGCTTCAACCAGGATCTCTTCTTCTTCCACTGGATGGAGAAAAAGACTCTCTTGAGAAAGAGAATCTCCTTCATCTTCTTCATTTTCTGAACTGGAGGACTCATCATATATGGCAGTGCTGTCCTCTTGGAGCTCTGATACATTCTGCTCTGATGTGCTGAGCTCAGTGAAGAGATCAATGTATTCTTGAGCAGGGGTGTATTCCTTTGCTTCCTCTTTTTCAAGAGAAGGCTCTTTGCTCTCATTCTGCTCAAGAATCTCTTCTTTTCTTTCCTCTTCATCTTCTGAAAAGAAAAACTGCTGGTTTCCAATCTCACTGATGATCTGTGGTAGAGCAGAATGAAGATTCATAGAATCTTCATCTGCTATTATACTATCATAACTCTCTCCATCAGTATCATAGATAGGCTGATTGGTTTCATTACTTCTCCAGAGTGGTTGGTCCTGATCTTCCTCCCAAGGATCTAAGGATGATGGTCCTACAAGCTCAGCTTCTCTTTGAAAGCAATCATCATCAGACATATCATAAAAAGGAAAATCATAACTGTAAGTAATGTCACCCTTCAAACCTATCAGGTTCTCAACAGGTCTTTCTTCATTCTAATCCGCAGAGGAGTCCCCTGAATCTGAATCATCAAACTCATAAGATGAGTGAGCAAGAGTGTGCGTTCTATAGAAGATTTCTGGGGTGGACTGCTGGTTTAATATCTGATCAATCTCTTCTTCCATCAAAAGAGGGGTTTCCCTTCATCATGGATAGAAGAACGACAGTCCTCTTTCTCTTGTATTAGCTGATTTGGAGGCTGAGTGTTTTCTTGAACTTCTTCCTCCATATCAGATTCTTCCTCCTCTATGTGGTCTCTTATTTCCTCAAGGCAACTTTCCCTATCAACCTTTGCTATTAGGTCTTGATATTCTCCGGTCAGCGTAACACAAGGCATAGGTAAGCAATCAGGCAGTCCCTGATCACTTCCCTCTTCATCTTCTACAGATTCTTGAGCATCATACATGTCTTGCTCATTATCTAGGTCTTGAGTTTGTCCTTGTTCTGGAAGATGCATGGGTTGGTATCCCGGTCCATGTTTGGATTCATGCTTTAAGAAAAGGAGGCTACTGCTTCTTCTCAACCAGTTCGGAGTCTTCTACCAGTGGAGTCATTTGGTATTTTAGGAGTTATGGAGTGTGGAGTCGCCAGGTGGATGAATTTGACTGTTTGGAGCAGGCTGTTGTCCACCATAAGCAATTGAAAGCCAATCTAAAGGCAAAGTGGTCTCTTCCCCAGCGGAGTCGCCATTATGTTGGAGTTCCCATGTTTTGGCCAGATTGGCAAGACCAAAAGATGAGACAACATCAGAACCACTTTGGATCCTAGGATCTAGCCCTCCTGGATCCAGAGAGGGATATCTCCATAGAACAAAGAATGTATATCTTTGAAGCTCAAATTGAGATATTAGGCTAGGTATGAAGCGCAAAGGAGGTTTAAAATAATTTGGTTGGTGGGTTGGTGGGTTGAGTCATGAGATCATAGAATGAGAAAGTAATGGGAGAAAAGAAAAAAGCATCAGGATGTTTCAGCAAAGGGGAATAGGTCAAGAAAGTGCCTTCCGTTGGGCTATGGAGTCATGAAAGGAAATTACATGCAACAACTAGCCAAGGCTTTCAGAGGGAAAGTCATCTATACTAAAGGATCTTTTAGATAGATGATGGGATGGAACATTAAGGAAGAAGATGAAAGAAGGAAAAATAACCCAATTTCTGTCTACAGATCAGGTCAGAGGTCATTTAACTCCAGACCTGCTTGGACATACTCAAAGGCAGCTCTCAAAGAGGGACAAAGGGGATGCTTATAGATCGGACCAGAGGTCATTTAACTCCAGGTCTGCTTTAGAAACTCCAAGGGAAAATAGAGATAAGATTAACAGAAGGGATCTTGGAAAGGTCAGTTGGTTGCACAAGGATCCTAGTGGACAGGGCTAACTCTAATCCCCAGTGCTCCCAAATCTTCCAGCTTAAACCCAACAAGAACATATAAGAACTGATTCATTTAATTCATACATTAGAGAGTAGGAAATATCATCCACTACACTGGTTAAATCAACTGAAGACAATTCTCAGATAACACATAAAGCAGAAAACATTAAAGGTAGGGAGAGCAGGAAACATAGGGCACATAACAAGGGTGAATCCTATGTTATACTTCTGTTGCCTACCAGAAGAACATGACATAGTATGAAAATGTAATAAACAGAGTTAGGAAAAACATCACCAATAGTAATAGACCAGGATCCTGTGAAATGTGCTTTGATTAATTGATGCAAAACCAATCATGTACAATAAGCTCGATGACTGTTATAGTCCAGACTTTCTCCTCCCAGCCTACTACATACAAACTACTCTGTAACCCCCCCCCCCCAAGACTTTTCTAATAGTCAAACTGAATCCCTCTAACAGCAACAGTCGAACAACTGAACAACAACCCTTTACAATTATTTCTCAGGGATTTTTATATGAGAAGAATAAAACTGAAGTAGACACAAATTAAATGAGCCTCATTAAGACATCAAGGTGGAAGTGTTCACGCCCATACCACTTAATGGCAATCAACATTCGCTGTGTGTACTCTGAGGCTGTTTGGAAGCCCCTGTCAGGTCAAGATAGACCTCTGATACGTTCTTTTAGTCTTTACAGCGGTCTGGGACTCTGCGCGGTCTTCTGGATCTGGTTAACTGGTTTAAAGTCTGCGGGCCTCTCCATACCTCCATTATTGCTGTTCAGAGACTTCTTAAAGAAGCTTCTGTCCATAACCTTCGTTTAATGGCTCGAGGAGGCATGGAGAGCGCTGTGAGAATGGTGTACGTTTGGATAAGACATTCTGCTAACATTAAACACACATAAGACTGTTGCGTGTGCTTAAGTCTTCAAACTGCGCCCTGCATCTGAATTGCGGGGTTAACATTAATTATATCAATAGAAATCATTAACCCCCCTTTGAATCTCTCTTCTGGTCCGCTGGCTCATGCTGAAGTGGCCTCTCTGTGCTATCTGCTTAATGGAATAAATCTGTTACAAGCCCAGACAGTGGTGGCGGAGAAATGCTGTGGGGGCCCGAAGGAGTGGTGGCGGAGCGGTGGAGAATGGTGGAAATAATGAAGAAGGGCGCAAGGAATGGTTATTAATGTAAAACCCGAAGGTCAAATGTTTGGGGGGAAATACAAAGGGAAGCGAATGAAATGTGATGAAATGGACGGGAAAGATTGTACGAGGTGGGACCGGGGACGAATCACAGTCGAAAATCGGGAGCGGAAGGCAATCGCAATCGGAGAGGGCCAGGGGTGACACACGACAAAAATTCCGATTGCGATTGGGAATGGAGGAGCGATGACCGTCGGATCAAGGGGGGGATGGACGGTCGGGATGAAATTGGGCAATCACAATCGGAGGGGGATAGAGGTGACATACATTGAAACTTTCGATTGCGATTAGCGGGGACAAGCGATAGCCATTGGATCGTGGATCAGACAGACGGATGGGATTAAATCGAGAGACGGCGGGGAAGGCTTGCGATTGTGATCAGAGGTCGGGACACGATGGAGCGCTGACCGTTGGATTAGCAGGGAGAATGAACGACCCAGATTTGGTCGGGAGATTTCAATCAGGGCGGCACCACAGGAAGTTGCGATTGCGATCGGACGGGGGTTGCGATTGGCTCTCTACCGTCGGATCGGGACCACAGATCAAAGGTGTAAAACATATCGCGGGACTTAATATAATAGACTGATCGCATCAGATTTTTTCGATGTAACAAAGGAACTTGACCTCTCATCGATCCTCCAATTGCGATTAGCGCTTGGGACTTAAGCGCTTGGTCCCAGCGCTGGGGCATGTGTGGGGAAGTGGTTGGGGCTCGCGGTAAAGGGCTAAGCCCTGTTACCAGGTCGGAAAGTGGGTTTTAGCGCATTTCAATGAAGTTTGAAGGTCAAGGAAGGGAACGATAGAGAGGGAAAGGGGAAAATGGCTACACAAAGGGTAAGGGTAGAATTTTAAGGGGATTTTGGGAGGATTAAGAGGGTAGAAAGGGGAATAGAGGGGAGACAAGGGGGAATAAAAAGAGGCTAAGTGAGGGTGAAATAAGGGGGAAAAGGAGGCCTTTGGGCATTTCTTCACAAATAGAGAGGCTTTATCATGGAAATCAGCAGAGGGAAATTTATTAAAGGGCACCAGGCACAAAAAGGCTTCATGGATGATGTGTTTTCAGAGGAAATTCATTCCTTGAAGGCTCAAAAACATTTTAGCCCCCTTTTTTCTTGCCAAAAATTTATAGGGGGGGGCTAACATATTTTACAGTTCTAAAATTCACATTTAATATTCATTAAATGGTAAATTTGTTGGTCTTGAGAAAAAAATATGCCAATATTTGAGGTTGTCTGGGATTATTGGTCTGTGCTTTACTTCTGCAGTATACATATGATTAGGCTGAAAAGGTAAATTACAAGTGATAGCAAAGGTTGCTAAAGAATGTTCTTGTAAATTTTTCTTTCTTGGTATTGCAGAGAAATTACATTCCAATAAATCGTCAATCAAATCTAGTACTGTCTCCCTATATTGGCCTAGTCTATGATTGTAAATAGAATATTCACCTTTAATTTTTTTTACAATCAACTATGAGTCTCCCATTATTGCTATTCTTTTTCCTCCTAAATTTTTAATAATCTGGAGTCCTAAAATGAGGGCTTCATACTCAGCCATATTGTTTGTGCATTTGAAATTCAGTCTGAAAGCATGACTTTCTGCATGATTTTTCTTTATATTAGTTATCCATACTCGTGCTCCTGCTCCTAACTTGTTTATTGAGCCATCAAATTCTAAGTTCCATAAATATTCATGAAAGATATTATCATTGTTTTGTGTTTTCTTGTCTTCCTTTAGTTCAGTCTTAATTTAATTATCAGTTTCGACATTACATAGGATGAATGAATTTAGGTCAGTAGGTGTAGCATAATTTGGGTAATTGATTGATCTTGCTGCATTACTTATCATATATTTCATTAAATTTTCCCTATATAATTTCTTAGGTTGACCAAAGACTGATATAGTAGCATAAGACAGGTCCAATTTTAGAGATCCCTGTAACTTTTCTCCCCATGAGCAAGATAATAACATTCCGTATTTGAGTGGGATATCAACTATTACAATGTCCATAATTATACTCTTACCAGGATATTGAACTAGTGTTACACATAAATCTTTGATTAATCCTAGGCATTTTACTTTTCTCGAGTCAAATGAAAATAAATCCTTGTAAGGCCTTGTAATGTCTAAGTTCAAGGTTTCCATTATAGCTTTGGGCATTAGATTATGTGAAGCTCCTGAATCTAACATTGTGTTGTGTAAGATTTGATCATGAATGGTTAAACTGATGTAAAATGGAGGAACTGATCCATCTTGATCTTTTCCATTTACATCTGGGCCAAATATCAACTTTGGTTGATCATCATTCAATTTTATGGAGTCTTCTCCATCATTTATGCTTAGTGTTTCAGTGATGGTTGATTTATACAAATCATGTTTTACCAATTCTGTTAAAGGAATTGGTATTTTTAACTTTGCAATTTCAGTTTGTATGTTGAATGAAGGTTGATATTTACTTATTTGAACTAACTCTTCTTTGGTAACTGTAGTTTGTTTTGGTTTATATTTCTTTTCTACATTTATGTTTTCACTTTGAGTTTGAGTTTCTTGTGTTTTACTGCTCTTTGTTTTATTTTCAGGAATGGTTTGTGAAGTAGTAGATGTTTTTTCATATTTAGAATTGTCAGAAGCTGTTTTTGTAGTGGAAGCTTTTGGATCTGCTGATTTTGGATCAACAATGGATGTTTTAGGATCTAAGTTTGTTGTTTTAGCAGAATCAGATGCTTTTGCAACAACAAATTTTTGTGAATATTTTGTAGCTTGGGCAACCTCATCTGTTATGTCAAAAATTTTTGGACTTGGTGAAATTTTGGGGCTGGAAACTTTGTGGGATGAACAAGATTTTTGCCTATTTTCCCTAGGGAGAATTTGCAGAACATTTGTTGTTGGGGCTTCTAATGTTTTATTATTTTCAATTTGTGCTATTTTCTTAGTAGAAGGTTCAATATTTTTCTTACTCCTAAGGTTATATTGCTTGTGAAATTCATTTATGGAAAATCATAACCTTGTTTATAATCGAAGGATTCCCCTGAATCTAATGGGAGGTGTTGGAGCTCAAACAACTCTTGATCTTCCCATGTGAGAAAGATAGTGTTATTATCATCTATTCCCATTAGATTTATGGTATCCTCATCCTCAACATTGTTTTGAGAACTTTCAACATAGTTATCCTGAAATGGAGGTCTTATTGTTTGGTCTGGGACTGATTCTTTTGAATTTCCTGAATTTATTTTTTTCCTAAAATTGAGATTTTTGATTTGTTGTTGATTATCCCATTGACGTATTCTTTCTATATTATCTAACCTATCCATCATTCTCTCTAAAGTCTTAGCTAACATATCTATTTTTATGTCTGAACTAGAAGCTTCTTCTTTCATGGTTACTCTCCTCTCATTTCTCAATCTAGCTTTTTTAACTAAAATGTTTACTTCTACACCTACAAAATCTGTTTGCATTCTTTCGAAGGTTTCTGCATTTATTTCTCTTAACTGATATGCCATGTCAGTGTCGAATCCATCTGGGAATTTGAGCAAGACAGAGTCAGGAGTGGCTTTTAGATTTGTAGGAATTGAATTGTAAACACTGTTATACCTAGTACAATAATCTTGTTCTGACTCATTGGGAGCTCTCTTCATTGCATCAAATTCAGACAATATTTGTAGAGGGTTTTTCTTCTTTTCCCCTTTATTTAAAAATAATCTATGAAAAATAGCTAAATCAACTATACTACCTGTCGTAAGACCTTTGAACCATTTTTTAACTTCTCCTGTTAATGTTTGTGCAAACAACCTCATTTGTACATCTGATTCATCTATCTCATGGAGTTCAAAGTAATCTGTCATTTTATTTATGTGCTGCTGTGAAATATATTTTGTAGTAGCATCAAAATATGGTATTTTACTTTGGTAATCTTGGGGCATGTCATGAAGTTGTCCTGGAATAACTAAGGGGGCATACCTAGCAGCCATAGCTTGAATTCTAGCTTGGCTAGGAGGTAAAGTGAAAGTGCTTGGTGCTGTACTGGAAGAGGTAGCTGATGAAACTGGATTATAGAATTTTGAACTAGAAAAAACAGTGGAGGAACTAAAAGCTGAAGTGGAGGTACTAGGAAGTGAAGATGAATTATAGGAACTAGTAGAAAATGAGAATGGTGTGTTTGAAAAGATGGGAGGTAAGCTAGTGGAGGAAAAGGATGTAGGGGATGAAAGAAATAATACTCTAGGATGTAAGGGTAATCTAGGACTAAATGGATTTGTAGATTGGATGGTAGTAGAAACTATAGATGATGTAGTGGCATCTAAATGAGGAATGGAAGGTTTAGATGTATATGCTAATAGTTGGGCTAATTCTATAACCTCATCAATTTCTTTAAGAATAGTGGCATTAATCTCTTCAAGTTTGTCTTGATTTCTGATTTTCTTTAATTCAGAGTTTGCTGCAATATATATATTTTTTTTGTTTCCAAAAATGAAATAAAAATAGGGTCTAAAACAATAGTACTTAAATTACTTTCATATTTGCTTTTGGACAAAGGATTTTCAAATGTCAAATCAAACTCTATATCCTATAAACTCACTAATTCTTGTGGTAATGAATTGACTCTATTTAATGAAATTTTAACATCTAAATCTTCTATTTGTTTTTTCTTTTTGTCAATTCTATCCGGGTTGTCCACTATAACAACAGGTTTAGGATCCGGGTTAGACCTAGTATGATAAAATTTCCTAGAAGCCAGAATTACAATTTTTTTGATAAAAATGATACTCACAACTTATAAAATAGTCTTAAAGGAAAAAAGATGATGGAAAAGGTTTATTTAAGACTTATTTTATGATTGAGGATTGGTTAGTCCCCAGTATGGTCACCAATATGTTATCACTCTAGTAACTATAAAGTTGTGAGATTTTGGTTTAAAGTCTAAGAACACTAGAGGTAACCATAGACCAAATTTTAAACTCTAATATCTGGCCTTCTTAGGGTTCAAAGAGGGCTCTCTCTATAAGATTTATCTTTGTTTTGATTTATAAAATATTAGGCTAGTTATGATCGTGCAATTTGGTTTTGATTGATTTGGTGGGAAAAATCACCTAATGAGATGGATGGTGGGAAATCTGTTTGTCCATTGGGCTGAGGAGTCAAAAATCAAGTAGATAGAGCTAGGATCAAGGTCAAAAATTCAAATGTTTTCAGGGAAAGATAGATAAACCATGAAGATCTTGGAATACTATTTGGTGAGGTGATATGATCGGGATAAAGAGCAATGAAGGGTTCTTTGATCCGGAAAAGAGAAGCAATAGACAGAGGTAAAAATAAAGAGGGATCAATTAAGGGTTCCCTACTCTGGAAATCAGTAGAAAACATAGAAGTGATAAACAGTAAAGACATGGTGCTTTTAAAAGTCCAGAAGTAATACTCCTGTTTATTCATTCAAATTTAGAACACATAATGGATGCATGTAACAAAGAAAGATAAACAATGACAAGAAGGAAATACTTCACTTCAATATCTCATCACATGAATCATGAAATATGATGCTAATTGATTTGATCCAGTCTGCTACTCGAGATTTGTAACACAAAAGCCTTCAAGTCCAATAAAAAATAACTATAGAAATATTCAACAATTTATTCCACAATAATACTTCTAAATATGAAGTATTTATACATAATTGTTTACAAAATATCCTAGAATGCTTCTAGGAATTATCTAAGGAAAATAGAAATATCTTTACAACAAAATAGAGACAGCTACTTAACAAATCAACAAGCTATCCTATCTATCCAAATAAAATAGAAACTGATTATGGATGAGGTACAACTGGCTTCCTTGGTGTCCTTCTTGCTGGCTTTAGATATTTCAAGTTCGTTTTGAAATCTGATATGCTTTATCTTATACTCTTTCATTGATTCTATTTAATCTCTGATACTCTTTTAAACTCAGATATTCTTTAACGACTGTAAAATATGTTTACTACTGTAATAAAAATATGTTTTGACTACAATTCAACAAAATGTTTTCTCTTTTATCTTTCCGCCTTTTTATCTTTCATAGTAAATCTGTTAATGAATGCCAATCTTCTTATTTGGAATTTGGATCTTCTTTAATTTTATGAAATTCTCATCTGCTTCTGTATACTTAGAAAAATTTGGTTTAATGACAAACAAGTGTCTTATCTCATGCTGCAAGTAAAATAAATCCTCAAAACTTCTGAGTAATACTTTTCCTGTTGGAGTGCCTTGTCCACCTGACTTTTCAACTTGCTCATTTGCAAATTCTTTGATCTTTTTATTGTAATCCTCTCGAGGCATTAATTTTTCATTGATGACCAAAATATTAGGCAAACTTTTTTGCCTCAAATTCACAAATTTGGCCATAAACCTGATTATGGTGATGTTCATATTCTCACACTTCTCCTCAAGCTGTTTCATCAAGTTCTTCTTGGTGAGGACTTTCCTTATTTCAAGGATAGTTTCAGTCCTGTCAGTAATCTCAATTTCCTCTAGCTCTTTCTTGTTTTTGCAGTTAAGAAACTTGATCAATTCTATTTCTTGCTTTGGTTTGTTATCACTTGAATTGAGGGCCACACATCATTGATGGCTTCAATGATCTTGTTCCATAAATGATTTTTCACATATGAAATTTGTTTCCTTAAGGTTAATTCCTGCTGTAACTTATTCAATTCTTCATTTAGTCTAATAGCCTTTTGCTCATGTTTTTTGGCATTCATTTGAGACAACTTGTTTGTATTTTCAAGGTTATCAACCATATTTTTCAATTTGTTAATTTCACTTGTCTGAAGTGACATTTCTTCCATAGCTTTCACTAGTTTGTTGGCCTCATCTGTAGGGTGAGCTACTGTAGTGCATGAATCTGTAGCTAATGTTGTAGATGATGTCACTGGCACTGTAGTAGCCAGTGGTTCTTTGGGTGCCAACTCTTCTACTAGAGTTGATGGCACAACTGTAGTGACCATAGGAATAAATGAAGGAATTTCTGGTGTTTTTGGTGTTTCTTTTTCATGGACAAGTTTATCCATTTGAATCTCCATTTCTTTGATCTGTGTTGTTAGCTGAAAGATCAAATTCATCATATCATCCTTCTCATTCTGTCCTTGTATTATTTCCTTAGCTTGAGGATGTTCACTTGATGGAAATTTAAGTTGTTTTCTCAATGCTGCAATGTCCTCATTTTTCTTCTTCACTAACTGCTCTGCTGCTTTGACATTTGCAGGGTCATATCCAACCTGCAAGACCAATTCTTTTAAAGATTTAATTCTTAGATATTTAGCATATAAGGATGCTTTGTCTAGTTTCATTTGATATTTCATGTTTGTGATAGTGTTCTGAAGTTTTTGAACACTCATAGCTTTAGTTGTAACAATAGAATACAACATCTTTGAACTCTGTCTATGAAATTCTATCTGATCAAGAGCATGAATTTTTTTTGTTTGGACTTCTAAATCAATATTCTTGTAATCTGGCACTGTCTTTGGAGTTTTCACTGTAGGCTGCAATACTGACATAATTAGATCTTTATTTGAGTAATCAAAGGTAGATAAAAGTCTATTTTGAACACTTGGTGTTTGTTTCAGATATTGAGAGTAAATATCATTTTTGATCTCTTCATTCTTTAACTTGATCTGTTTGTACTTTTTGTTGATATCTAGATCCTTTTATTTAGCTGTTTGTGAAGATGATGCTTCCATGTTCTGTTGTTTTTCTATCAATTGTGTATTTCCATTATCAACTTGTTCTTCATTTACATTTTCTGTAACTTGGTCATTTCTGATAACAGTGGCAGCATCTGTGTTGGTATCTGGGAGATCTGTATCTTCAACATCAATAGTTACCTTCTCTTTACCCACTGGATCCGTTTTGGGCATTTTATTATATCTTATCTTGAACCTAGTTTCAGTAGTGGTTTCAACAAAATAAGTTTCTTCTTCTCTTACCCTCTTGGTGGCTTTTTCTGTTTGATCTGCAGTTTGTAAAGTGTGACTAGTATCACTTTTCTTCACTGCATCTACTAAAGTATTTTCTGTCCACTCAATCTGATTGGCATATTTCTCTCTCTAGTTTTGCCTGAATGTAGGGTGTCAGTTTACACTTAACCCTCATTTTACTTAGTATCCCTTGTGGATCATAATTCCAAAAAAATCTCTCTTCAAACCTATACTCTAATAACTGCTTAGCTTCTTCTGTGTCTGCATCTCTATGATTACAAATGAATGGTTCCACTTGATTCTTCAATTTAAACTATGTTTTCTTCTTTGCTGCTAGGAAATTGATAGAATCAGAGTTTAATATTTTCCTGATATATTCTAAGGCAAAAACCCTTCATTGATACAAATTTGGGTAGCTTGTAGGGCAACAAATTGGATTCAAACACTCTAATCTCAGTGTGCTTTTCATACAAGTACCAATCACCAGTCTTGGTATGCTTTGTCAACTGTAAAATCTTCTTCATATCATCATTTATCCTTGGATGTTCAACATTTTTCAATATTTTTATCAATGGATGGATGAAGAAGTATGAAAAATATGCATAGGTGAACTCTGGGGACTCTTTCCTGATCAAAGAGGTCCAGAAAATAACTGAAAGAGGATTCCCTTCTATGCCAAGATTTTGAAAGGTTAAAGGAAAATTATTTGCTTGAAAATAAAAGAACACGTGGAAAATGAAAGATGTGTATCTAAACACTCCTTCAATTGGTGGTTTAACTAATTGGTCATGAATATTGTCAACAATATACCTAGCATAATTAATGATAACAAAGGGAGGTTGTCCTTGTGTGAAAGTGGATAGGAAAACTAAAATGGATTCATCTATATGTTCATTAGTAAAGTATCCTAGGATGAAGGAGAGCATGGAGATGACATGTCTAGAACCCTCTGGAAACCTTGAAGTGGAATATGGAGGATTTATTTGAGGAATTTATACATGTAAGGGCATGAATATTTGGAATATTTTAGGAAAGTCAAGGCCAATATACAACTTGGTAAGTGCTTCAATGGACAGAGGAACTGCTTGAGGATCAGGTGTAAGTTGTAACATTTGATTAATGGATTTAATAGTAATGATAAAAAATACTTCTTTATTGGAATTGACTATTTCTCTTTGCTCAGGTATATAATGACGATGGCATAAACTAATGACCTCTGGGCATGAGTGGGTAACTGGAACAACATATTTGGGCAAGTGTGATTCCCAAATTTGAACTTCTTCAACATTATCCAAAGATTTTTCATAGCTCCAGTTGTGAAGTTCTAATAAATTGAATTCTACAATAGGGTCTGCTATCTTATAGTCAATATCTGCTAATGGGGTGTGCTCAATGTCTACAACTAGAGGTTGCAGAGGATTTATAATGATATCAGTTTTGGAAGATGCATCTGGAGTAGGTTTAGGCATTTTGAGGCTCTTTGGACTACAAAAATCTGCTTTTATGCTTTTCTGGCTACTTCTGCAAGATTAAACAGTTTGCAGAAGTATTTTTTACTCTGGAAAAGGTTTCTTGGATTAAAACAGGTAGAATATGGTATTTTCTTGGATTTTTTCTTTTCAATTTTGGACTCTCAACTTGGTTTACAGACCTTCACTGGTTATAAAACAAGAAACAAGGGTTTCTTGAGTTTTTCAATGGATAATAGGGCTAAGAATATATTGAAATTAGGCACAGATGGTTTGGCTACCTTAAGAGGATTTATGGGCTCAAATTATAGTTTTAAACAGTTTAGAAAAACTATATAAACTCAAGTTTTTCATTAAAAACAGTGCGCAGCATAAAATAGGGTTTTTTTTTTCAGAAATTTTGACAGGGTTTGGCCTGTTTCTTTATATTTTTTAATAGGCTTGTTTTGATGAATTTGACTATAACTGAAAATTTTCATTAAAGGTCTTTTAAAACTAATAATAGGCTTGAATTTTGGAGAAACACCTGTTATATGCAGGTATAGGGCTTTGAGGATGTCTCTGAAGGTTTTTGAACAGATTCTATGGTGTCCTTTTGATCTCTGGAGCAATTCAAAGCTCCTCGGAAATCTTCAATAGGTATAGGTGGAAATTTTCAGGTTCTGGGTAATAAAATGGTGAAAAATACCTGTTTTCAGAGTCGGAATATCACATACAGTGGATATACGTAGAAAGAAGGGATAAACAATGCATTTGCAAGGTTTATTGAGCAAATTATGTTTAATTTCACATGCAATCAATGGCGGTCAAATCAGGAAGAATGGTGGTTTTTGGGTTCCATAGGCAAATAACCACTGGTGGTTATCGTGCTCTACTTAAGTGGTAAGTGGTTTCAGATGGATCGAATGCGATCCAGTAAAAATACACCACGTCAAGGAGAGAGAAAACCATGAAACTGCCCATTTCGTGTGGAAATGAAAAGGTTTAACGTAGGCAACTTTATTTGCAATTTAGTTTATTAGTCGTCGGATCATGGGAGGTTTATGCAAATGGTCAAGATCATCGCAGAATATGCATCAAGATTTAGGAGTGGGGTCCAAGGTCTAATATATGCGACAGGATTGGTTTGTTTTAACTTTATAAATAAATTGTTTATTAAAGTTTATACCTTAGGCTTATATGATAGGTTGGGGGGGGGGGGGGGGTTAAGATTTATATTTTTCCAATTGAAACATTTAACATATTTTTCAACATGGGCGTGGGTTTATTATATAGTTGTTTAAATGTTTGACAATTGTTTAATAACCATAGGGGGGAGGGGATTATATATTATTGATAAGTTTAAACCAATGGGAATAAGGGCGGGAATTATTTCATCATGTGGGGTATAATAACATTGGTTTAAACATTAAATAGTGGGTTTTATGGGTTATTTAATATAAAAAGGGTTTTATACTATATGGGAGGGTATAATTTATGGATTTAATAAAATAGTTTAGAAATTAATATGAAAATGGGGTAATGTATGATATGAAGGAAAAATACATGTTTTAACACTAAGTAAAGTGTAAATAAAGCATAGTTTGTACCTTTTGTATTTTTCACACTTTGACTTAGTATAAAATGCATTTTATGGGTATTGAGCGATTTTGAAATGAAATGAAATTATTTATTTAGGGTTTTTACTTTTTCCAAGTAAAAATGGGTTTTTACTTAGGAAAAGGGGATCATGATTATGTATGAAGGGTAAATGTTGATGAATATGGGTTTTGTGTAGGAATTCAATATTTTTAACCAATCAGTTATCAAGCCTTGGGTATGGTCCCAACAGAAGTCAGAGAAATTCTTTGAGCCTTTTTAATTGAAGGTTTAGAATACTGAATCATTGTGGGAGAGGGGAAATTAGGAATTTTTGCTCGATGATGCTTTATTACGTGCTTGCACAACTACTTTCTACCTACCCATCTTTATTTCTAACATTTTTACTTCATTTTTATGGGTGCATTTAGGCTTGCAACCCTTAATCAATTTTATTTTAAAGCATAAAAACTATCTAAGTCTAACCTTATTTCATTCGAGGGTTCAGATTAAACTGTTGAGCTCCTCATTTATTCTCTATCTTATCTACTGATTTGTCAAGTTTATGCTGTTTGACATATCTTTATTCTCTTCCTAAAACATGAAATTCAAAGCATACAAAGTTAAGATTAAACTATTAAACTGATAATGGATTATGGCATTTTTTGACAATCTGCTCATAATCATTATTATTGCAGTAAAAAATAAATAGTAGTGGCATTTTGACTTGCTCATTTTCAGCGTTTATTCTTTTCTTTTTTCTTTTGGGGTCTATCTTTTTCTAAGTCCTTTGATCTATATTTTAGGACTTTTACCCTCTTTTCATTTTTATTATTTTTTATTTTCAAAATATGGGAAAACAACTTGCAGAAAGCAAGGTATGTACATATTTACAAGACTATTAAAGTCAATTTAAAAATTATGAACCCTATTATTATAGGACCCTAACAAGATCCACCTTTTATTTGATTTTATTTGTTTGTTTGTTTTTTTTTTAATTGCATGCAAAGTAAACTCACAGTTCTTTTTTCTGGGAACTGAGTTCACCCTTTGTTATCCCTTGGCACTCCTTGTCTTATATTACAATGAACTGCTTACTGCCCACTTTCTCAAGTACTTTTTAATTTTTTCTTGTTCCTTTTATTGGTGGAAAAAGTGAGGCTAGTTGCTAGATAAGGCTGAGGTTGCTCTACTATTGATTTTGGCTATATAAAAAAAATTTCCTTCTCACACTTTTTAATGTTTTATTAAGATAAAATAGATTCGAAGAAAGGGTTAGATTATTTCATACCCGAGCCTTACCATTGATTTTCTGTTGCAGGTGATATTGAAGTTGCTGATATGGTAGTTGAAGTTGTCTTCGGTGGTTCTGAAGTTGCATGTGATAATCTACTTGAGGTCCTTTTGGAGCTTCTGAGCACAGGAGGAGGAAGGCCAAGTTTACTACCTTTAACCAAGGTATTGACCAAATTTTCTTTTTGTGCCAACTTGCTGTTTTTCAGCTTGCAAAGGTTGGAGAGCACTTGCATTCATTAGAGAGAGATACATGGAGAAATGAAATTTTTTTATTTATTTTTTAATTTTTTATAAGGCATACTAGCTGCCTCTTTGAGGTTTTCCACTAGTAGGTCTATCTAGGCGCCTCAAAGGAGGTTTTCACCTAGGATATTTTAATTTTCTCTTTTTTTCCCAACCCAATGACTGTTTCATGGAGGTTTTCAATTAGTAGGCCAATCTCAGATGCCTCAAAAGAGGTTTTCATCTGAGATTTTATGCTTTCCCCCCTTTTTTTCTTTTTTTTCTTTTTCACTTTCCTAATCTACTTGAAAAAAACAAACCTTTTTCAAGTATAGGAATACTTCCAATGGAGCCATGTACACATCAAGATGATAGATAAAATCATGTGCACACTTGGAATACATGCTTTGACATGTACCTGAATATGAGAGATGAATTTCTTTGACTGGGATTGTATCAAGTACTGTTGGAGAAGAGTGTGTTGCTGAAACTTAATGACTGTTTGGAACCATATGTCAATACAGTTGTGATGCCCCTGATTCACTTGATAAGTTAGATAACCTTAGATGTCATCTTCTATTATGACAGTCAAATCTTCCTCTTTTTGTTGATTGTTCTCTTGAACACATGGAGGAAATGATGGTAAACATGAGGGAACTTTCTCAACATCTGATTATGATTTATGCTCTTCATCAAGTGTAGCCCTTGATCTTTTGATCTCCTCATTTGGATCTTCTTCTTCTTGATGTTGTCCTTCAATGACATTAAGAAAATCTCTTCTTTGTAATACCTTTCTTGAACTAAGATGTAGACCATTTAGATCAAGAGGATATGTTTGGTAGTGTTGTACCTCAACATTGTAAGTGAGCTGAGATACTTCATTGTATGGGTTTGGAAATGGTGGTACAGGTAGTTGAGTGGGGCTGGATATATGAGATGGATGTGGTTGAGGTTGTGGTTGTGGTGGAGGTGGATGGTAGGGATAGCATGGAGTTGGGTATGGGGGATATTGAGGGAAATATTGAAGATGTTGAGGATTTTCCCAATAAGGACCTTGCCAACCATGTTGCCAAGATTGGTTTTGGGGTTGATATGGCCAAGGTTGCCAAGGAGGGATCATGTCCCAATTAGTTTGAGATGGATGTGAATAAGCTTCAATTTGTGAAGTGGGTCCTTGCATCATATCAAGTTGACTAGGCTTCCAGGGTCTCCTTGTAGCTACATAACGTAGCTTGTTTGGTGATTGCCTTGCTCCATTGTCTTCCTGGTAAACTTATTTAAACCTGGGGAATGATGAAAAAAATTTAGTAGCATATGATTCTGCATGGATAACAAAAATATCATCATCTTCTTTTTTCTCATTTTTCATTCTTAACATTTATACCTGTTCACTTAAATTGATAATAATTTCTGTTTTAAAGTTTTCAAGAAAATTTCCAAGTTCATCTTGCCTTACCAATGTTGATGCTGACTTGCTTACTATTTCCCTTGCTCTTGATATGCGCTTGCATGTTTCACAAATTTATGCAAATGTCAATTGATATACATCTCCTTTACTCATGAGATTAAGGAGATTAATCCACTCATTCCTAATTGTTGTAAGTAAGAGGGTTTTTAGTGTGTAAAATCCTAAATGATGCAATTTTTCCCTCTTAACATTATACATAAACCTCTCTATTAGATCCTCAAGGCTCTCATCTTCCTCTTGGTCCATTCTAAAAATTTCTTCTCCAAGATCACGATCTTTGTATTTTTCTAGAAATATCTTTTGCATATCATTCCATGATCTTATTGAATTAGTACCTAGATTCATGAACCATTTAAGAGCTCTATCCTTCAATGTTGCAGGAAACAATCTCAGTTTTTGAGTGTGTGATAAGTATCCATAAGACCTAAAAAGTATCTCAAATTCAAAGAGAAATGTTTCTGGATCCTCTGTCCTCATACCATGGAAGTTGGGAAGGAAATATGGAGGGATGTTCTTCATATGTACACTGATGTCCATATCTTGAATGGGAAACCCAATAAGATCTTATTCATTGTCATCATATCCATCCATCTCTTCTACCTTCAAAAGTGTATGGTGATGTGGTTCTTACTGAAACACATGGTCAAGTGGGGGTGTTGGTATTGGAGAAGTATTTAAAAATAAAATAAAATTTATGAGTATCCCTACTCCTATGAGGCATGAAAATGAGATCTTTTTGTATTTTTTTTTAATATTTCTGAAATGAATGAAAATAAAGGAAAGCATAAAATAATGCTAAAAAAAATCAAAGCATATACGAGAAACCTCCCCTACAACGATGCCAAAAAGTGGGGAGCCCTGGTATTGCACCAAGAGTGCTGCAACTGCCAAGGGCTGCCCTACTTTACTTTATCAACCCAGGGTTCGTACAAACTTGGAGGTGACAGTCCTATATACATAACAGATGAATTATATTCATGTCATTCTCTTTTCTTTATGAAAGGGTGCTATTTATAAGGGTTCTCAGTGAAGTTTGTCACACTTCAATGAAACTAAACTAAGTTGCAGAAAGGAAATGACAAAAAGGAAACTAAATTAAATTGCTGAAAAGAAATGACAAGAAGGAAACCAAACTAAATTGCAGAAAGGAAATGATAGAAAAGAAACTCAAATAAATTTCATTGAGATGGCCAAACGACTAAGCACACTCTACTTATCCTATGATATATCTACCATGCTTCTAACCATGCGGTTATTCATGATCTAATTCTAACTGAAAAAGTGTTGATTGTAGTTCGGAGGAAAAAGGGCTAAAGGTGCTCATGGAAGGCTTAAACGCATGGAACAAGGCTTAGAGGAGTGAAAAAGGTGTTTGGACTTTATTAAAGTGCATAATATCGCAAAAATTATTTGGAGTGGGAGGATTTGGAAAGCGCAATGGAAAAATTGCGATGGAGGGATGGAAGTGCGATATGCGATATGCGATATCGCAATATCACAATGTCGCAAGGTTGGAGGAGAAGCAAGAGTGTAGTCGGGAGGAAATGCGAAGTGAAAAATGCGATACCGAATGTGATGCAAAATGAGATTGCGATGTTGCGTTGCAATTGTGGTATTTCACAATCGGGGTTTAGGGGTGGAAGGTAGTAAGTGAGGTGCAGGGCCGAAATGGGATAATGCGAAATGCGAGAATTGCGATAAGGCTAGAATTTCGAAATGAAAAATGCAATGATTGTGAAATGCGAAAAGGTGATTAGTCAGATGATGTGGCGGTAGGACAAGTGGAAGAGCGCTTTAATAATATCCTAATCGATAGAAAGGAGTGGTAAGTGTTAACGAAGGCCAATAGGAATTGCGAAGAACGATAAAGTGAAGGGCTTTTCAAAAAAAGGTGGAGTAAGGTTCTTTCAAAGGTTTTTGACATAGAAATGAGGAGCGAAGGAGAAATGAGGGAAAACATGTGGTTTCTAATGTTTTTGAATATTTTTAATAAAATAGCAGCAAAGGGAAGTAGAAAGTGATATCGAATTCGAGCTTGGAATGAGAGAGCGTTAACAAATATCACAAGCAATTTTTGATTTGCGATGGAGCGAGGTATGGCGAGTGAGAGTTTTGAGGAGAAAGGGCAGAGGTCTAATTCTAATGATTTTCAAGCGTTTTGGGAATGAAAAGGGGAAACAGATGAAAATAAGAGAAAAAGGAGGGAAATGGAGGCACAACAGTAGTGCTCAGGCGTGAAAATAGAGTTGGGAAATGAAGCAAGATGGATTGATGATCTTCCTAGGGATTTTGATTCTTATTCCGGCAAACAAAGCTGTAGATTTATGCACAGGAAAATAGAAAAAAGGCATGATAAAAAGAGTGAACATAAAGCATTTATTTTCCTGTGGGAAGGTGAACCCCGCTCGAATTCTATTGACAGAGATGAGAGGGGAAGACTGCCTCACAGTTTTATAAAGTTTATCAGCTATTCTACAGCACAGATAAGCAGATTAAATCTACAACAACAACTATAATAGAAATGAAAATATTAGAAATAAAACTAGCTAAATAACAGAAAGGAAAGGATGAAAACGACATAGAAGCTGAGGCACATGGGTTGGGCCCTAACCCACGAGCCCAAATCTCTAGAACTAAATCAGTAAAATGGAGTCTGTCTTCTCATTTAAGGAAGAAAATAGCCTTTTTACATTTCTGAAAGTCTAATCACTGAGTACAATAAAAATCTTAGTAGCTTGCAGCAAAATTCCCAATATGGAATCGAAGAATCGACTAAATCTTCCTTGCTCCAGCTCTGCTCTATTTATTATATAGGGAAGCTATCAAAAACTCCCTAGAAAATAGTGATTGAGTCCACTTGACTCCCAGTAAAAAAATATTGAGTGCTCTCCTCTTTGAGTTGCTTGGCTACCTCTGGAACTCAAACTGCTGGAGAGAATATTTGGGATGATTGAGTCCACTTGACTCCAAGTAAACAGAGATTGAGTGAACTCCTTTTTGAGTTGCTTGGATGAAACTAGAACTTGAATTTCTGAAGAGAATCTTTGGGGTGATTGAGTCCACTTGACTCCAAGTAAACAAGGATTGAGTGCACTTGGTCTTGAGTCGCTTGGCTACCTCTGGAATTCAAATTGCTGGAGGGGATCTCATGAGGATCCTTTGGCTACCTTTGAGAGTTAAGGAGGGTGGAAAACCCCCTTAAATATCTCCAAGGTTTCTCCTTAATTTCATGATATTGTGCTCATTTATTCTCCAATATTGATCTTCCAGTGGTAGGGAGCAAGTCCCTAAATCATCTCCTTCTCCAAATCTGCATAATCTGCCAAATATTCTCACAATATTCTACAAAAATAACCAATATTAGGCACAAATATGTAATTACCTTTAAACCTTCCTAAGAAAATATTGAAGCATAAGAAAACATTATTAAGTGCAGAAGGAGAGATTTAATATATACATATATATGCATATATATATGAATATATATATATATATATATATATATATATATATATATATATATATATATATATATATATATATATATATATATATATATATATATAGATATATATATATATATATATATATATATGTGTGTGTGTGTGTGTGTGTACAAGGAAGGTAGATGGGCTTAAGAAAGGTTAGATGGGCCTTATTTTATGTCTAATTTAGAGGCCCATCACCGTGTATGCCTACTGGGGTGTGACCACCTACATGTTGCTCCACTGTGGCCAAAATTGGTCACCAGTAGGTTTCTGTTTCTCCCCTTTTCATGTGCGTTGGTTCTAGAAATCCAGGATAATGACTGGGATTATGGAAGCTTCACTTTTTAAGAGTTTCTAGAAGTTTTTTCAACCGCCTACCTTGGATTAAACATTCAGATCCTATCCTACTCTACTTTGGAGTTTTCATCACTTATAAGTTAATCCTATCCCTACATAAAAGGTGTATCTAAAACATTAGAATGGTAATTGGATAAGAACTCCCAACTGTTGGGCGCAACCCAACGTGGCCTAAATTTTGGAAAAGATCCCCCATTTTTTGGGATGGAGTACACAATGGAACATGCAGTAGAGCGTGAAGTGGACCGCACAACAACATATTTTAATATACCACATGGTAGACAGGTGTTGAGATTGCAACAAGATGATGAGCTTAGTGGAAAGGAGTCGCCTTCACTAAGTGGAGCTGCAGGCTATTTTGGCGCGAAGTCTATTTTTAGACTATGTCTATTTTTAGACATGTGGATCATGATTCTATGAGTTGCGGGATGCTATTTGTGCAGGGTTGGTAAATTTGAAAAAATAGATGGAATTATATTTTTAGACATATTGGGCGGAATCTATTTTTAGATTTCCAGTCTAAAAATAGGGATGTCAAATATTATTAGCTCTTAATAATATTTAGACTCTAAACATTATCTTATTCTCTTGGAGCACTTCAGTTCAGTGTACAGATGTGGCACAACAGCTGACAGAAGGAATTACGCTATTCCTGAGGGTTAAGTGGAGCTATTGCATGGAGACTTCAGTTAGAACTCATGTGACAGAGTTTGGTGGAGTTATTGAGGTAGTTGGTGGAGTTGTGTCCAGTTTAACTCAGTTAAACACAGTTGAGCTAGTTGTATCTAGTCTCACTGATTGATACACTAGTGAGAGTGGTGTGAATTAATTATTAATTAATTCACTAAATATTAAATCATTAATCAACTGAAGAATACATTAGTTAACTAGAGTGCATGGACAGTTTCAGTGGAGACCAGTGGAGAGGTAGGTGAAAGAGCAGGTTGACTATCAATTGTGACTATAGTGTTGCATGATTTGCAACACCCAGTGATTGGAGATGCCAATGAGTATTGTGTGAGAAAGGTTGGACCAATTCGAGTTCATTCAGAGCCAATATTCACAAGGGATTGCGCAGTAGAGGCAGGCTAGAAAGTGGCAAAGATCGGTGCATGGATTTGCTAGATCGGGGCTGATTAGTGTGTAGCGATTGTATTGTATTGAGAGCTTGATATGATCAGATTTGTTTGAGGATTGTTACATGATATCTATCACATATATTATATACAGATATTTGTGGTTTTTAGCTTCAGGCTTTCCCGTTAAAACACTGTGTTCATATGTGTGAATTTTTATGGTTTCAATGTGTGCATGCAATTGATTTAATTTCCGCAAGTAATGATCAATGGTGGAATAGATTTTGTATTGTGCATGAAGTCAAATAGTGTGTGATCAGGAGAATATTAGACATATAACATATCAGTTATATAATGTCTACATGGTATCAGAGCTATATTGATCATTGGAGCAATTTCAAATCATTGAAGCGGTTGAGTTTTGTGCTGGTGGAATTCGAATTTGCAGTAGTGTTTTCTTGGTATCGAAGTTGAGATGTCTTTCAACAGATTACGATTGGAGTATTCCCTTGAGGGAAGCTTGAATTATATTGAATGGAAGGAAAAGATGGAGGCGGTGCTAGAGGATAATGGGTTGAAGGAGTTCATAGATGCATAAATTCAAAAACCTGCTTCTAGCGATGCTGCCGCACTTGACGCATGGCAAAAGAAGATAGCAATATGTCGAAGGATTCTGTTGGAAGGTGTGAAGGATCACATAGTGTCCAACCTTCATGGTAAAGCTTCTCCATTCTTGATGTGGAAATATTTGACAGATTTGTTCCAAAGAAAGAGCGACCAGAGGAAGTTGGCGCTCAAGGATAAGCTCAGGAAAATAAAAATGGAGAAAGGCGATAGTATGCCCAAGTACCTCACGAATTTTTTCCAGTGTAGGGATGAGTTGGGAAGTGTGGGGGTTACTATAGATGAAGAGGACTTGGTGAGCTTGGCTCTCCTTGGGCTTCCGAAGAGTTGGTATTCCTATGAGGACTTTGTCAATGGTCAGGAGAAACTGCCAGGATGGGAGCGACTTTGGTCGGATCTTGTGCAGGAGGAGATAAGGTGGAGTACCAGGGATGTATCTTCATCAAAGAATGAAGATAAATAAAATTGCGCTTTGGCTGCCAAAGCAAGGAAGGGGAAGGGAAAGAAAAATCATTCTTAATCCGGTGTGAAAGGCAAGAAGTAGGACGTGTCCAAGGTGAAGTGATTTCACTGTCACCAACACGGACATTACGCCACTAATTGTCCACAGAAGAAGAAAAATAAGCAGGCTGCTGGATCTGCAGTTGGAGAGGCCTTAGCCTCGCAGTTTGAGCTAGATTTTTCACTAATCACATGCTTGGTCTCAAGTATGATGGGTTCAGTGTGGTTTCTTGACAATGGTGCGTCTTTCCATATGACCAGAGACAAAGATTTGTTTACTGATCTGGATGAGAAGGATCTTGGAGTGCACATCGAGATGGGCGATGATGGTAGATACAGTGTGACCGGTATCGAGACCATTTCCTTTGAGAGGGAGTCTGGTAAACCCTTCATATTAAAGGATGTCATGCATGTTTCGGGATTGAAGAAGAATCTGATCTCTGTGGCGATGTTGGAAGACAAGGGATATGATGTTGTCTTTAGCGAGGGAAAGGCTTTCCTGCACAGTAAGGTAACTGGTGAAACCCGGAGGATAGGGGTTCGAGTTAAGAACCTTTATCAATTTCAGGTAGATGGATACATAGAAATGGCAGGCAAGGCAGAAGGAGTGGTGAGCCGGGATGAGGGCAAGCTATGGCACAGGAGATTGGGCCATCTTCACCATGGTGCTTTGAAAATTTTGCAGCATATTTCTACTAGGCTTCTCAAAGGTACACTTGTGCAGTCAGATCAGTGCAAGGGATGTACTTTGGGAAAATTTGTGAAAGCCACCTTTCATGAGAAGGATAGTTGCACCACGACGATTCTTGAGAGAATTCACACAGACGTGTGTGGACCTTTCTCAGTAGCTTCGACAACAAAGCACAGGTATTATGTGATATTTGTTGATGATTTTTCTCGTAAGTGTTGGATCTTCTTCATGCAGAAGAAGAGCAAGACATTCTCTAAGTTCTGTGAGTTCAAGGCACTGGTTGAGAAAGAATTGGGGAAGCAGGTGAAGGCTCTTAGGAGTGACAATGGTGGTGAATTCATCTCTGGCGAATTCAAAGACTTGTGCAGCGCAGAACGAATTCGAAGAGAGCTGATAGCGCCTCATAACCCACAACAGAATGGAGTCGCAGAGCGAAAGAACATAACGATCGTGGGTGCTGCACAGGCGATGTTGCATGTTCAGGGACTTCCCATACACTTGTGGGCTGAAGCATGCAATACTGCGGTTTATGTGAAAAACCGTTGTCCTCACAGGATACTTGGCATGAGTACACCCGAGGAGGCGTTTTCTGGTAAGAAGCCTGATATTTCTCATTTGAAGATTTTTGGCTCACCTGTTTACATTCATGTGACGGAGGATGCCAGGAAGAAGTTGGAGCTGACCGCAGAGGTTGGGATATTTGTGGGGTACACAGAAACACCCCACAACTATCGTGTGTATTTTCCAGATAGTCGGAAGACTGTTGTGCGATGGGATATCAAATTTCATGAGGAGAAGGCCATGGAGTGTTCGCTTGAGAGGGAGCCACACTTGCATGCATATGAGAAGCTATTAGTTCCTAAGGATGAGCCTCAAGATGTGGATCAGCCACAAGAGGAGGTTCATGGAGTGGAAGAAACCACTCATGCAGCGCCAACCATCAGAGGGCGGAAGCGCACTACAGAAGCTGAGCGACTGAATCTTGATGCAGAGAAGATTGTAGGAGCACCTACATCATAGCGTAGACAGAGACAGTCACTTGACCGATATACTGGATACATGGATCTGATGAGCAAGTGTATCGTGACATAACCATCTTCTTTCGAGGAAGCTGTGGAGGACCCTGCGTGGGTAGATGCCATGGTGGAAGAGTATGATTCGATTGTCAGAAATAGTGCATGGGAGATTGTCCCAAGGCCGGAAGGGAAATCAGTGGTAGGTTCGAGATGGATCTACAAAGTGAAGCATGCAGCTGACGGGAGAGTCAAGAAGTACAAGGAAATATTTGTTGCCTGGGGCTTCTCACAGATTGAGGGGATCAACTATGAGAAAACCTTTTCACCTGTCACAAGGTATTATTCCATACGGAGCATCCTTTCTCTCTCAGTGCAGATGGATGTGAAGACTGCGTTCCTCAACAGAGTCATTGAGGAGGAGGTGTACATAGAGCAGCCCGAAGGTTTCGAGATATTCAGCAGCGAGTCGCATGTGTGTAGGCTCAAAAGAGCGTTGTATGGGTTGAAACAAGCACCTCGTGCTTGGTACACATGGATAGACAGTTATTTCACCAGTCTTGGATTCACCAAGAGTGAGGCGGATCCGAACCTATACCAGATCGTGGTGGAGGGTAAGTTGCTGATCATTGTACTTTATGTAGATGATTTTATTTTGATGGATGATGAACAGTTGATACTCTCATGCAAGGCTGATCTTGCAAAAGAGTTTGAGATGAAGGACTTAGGCCTCCTCATTATTTCCTGGGATTGGAAATTTGGCAGTGCAGTGATGGATTGTTTGTGTCTCAAGGCAAGTATGCCCGGGAGATACTGGAGAAGTTCAAAATGCAAGGCTGCAAACCTATGTACACTCCTCTTCTTGATGGTTGGAGGAAAGAGGATGCTACATCGACAGAGGTAGTGGATGCCACTGTTTACAGAGAGTTGGTTGGTTCGCTCATGTATCTAGTCAATACACGACCAGACATATGCTATGCTATTAACCGTGCCTTTCACAAGCAAGCGTGCGTTTTATCGCTCTCGTGAAGGTGGGGAAGCATGTATTGAGATATCTCAGAGGAAAATCAGGATATTGATTATGGTACAAACAGTCGGATGAGGTGAAGCTGCATGGCTTCACGGATGCAGATTGGGCAGGGAGCCCAACAGACAGAAAGAGCACATCTGGAGAGATTTTCAGTATCCGGTCGATAACAGTTTCTTGGTACAACAAGAAACAGAGATCCGTGGCACTCAGTTCAGTGGAGGTCGAGTACATGGCAGCAAATTTGGCTGCATGCGAGGCTATATGGATGAGGAAGATCCTGGTCGGGTTGTTCGGTTCACACTTAGATCCTACTGTGATATATTGTGATAATATGAGTTGCATCAAACTCTAGGTTAATCCATTATTTCATGATAGATATAAACACATTGACATTCGGTATCATCATATTAGAGATTGTGTGTAGCGGACGATCATGTTACTTTCTTACATTCCTACGGAGATCGTAGATGCCCATATTCGACAGGCGTTCACTGGTGATGTATCTGTCAACAGGGCAGATTGGGTGTATGTAATCCTTGATTCTGACAGGAGTATGTTGAGATTATTAATATTTCTTTTTAGACTACGCTGACTACAAGTCTTAGCTTTATTTGGCTAAATGTATTTTTAGACCATGTCTATTTTTAGACATATGGAGCATGGTCTAGGAGTTGCAGTATGCTATTCTTGGATGATTGGTCAAGTTGGTAAAAATAGATGGACTTCTATTTTTTAGACATATAGGTCGAAGTCTATTTTTAGACTGCCTGTCTAAAAATAGGTCAGTCAAATATTATTAGCCCTTAATAATATTTGGACTATAAACATTATCTTATTCTCTTCGACACTACTACAGCATTATTGCAGCATGGAGCTGAAAAGAAGAATACACTATTCTTGAGGGTTATGGGTTAAGTGAGCTACTGCATGAGACTTCAAATAGAACTGCCGTATTTTACCTTGGTGGAGTTATTGGGAGGCAGTTGGTGTGAGTTGTGCCCGCTTGAACTCATGAAATTAGAAGGAGTCAGTCGTATCTAGTTCAACCGATTGACACACCATGAGAGTGGTAATTAATTATTAATTAATTCACTAATTATTAACTCATTAATCAATTAAAGAATACATCAGTTAACTATAGTGCATGGACAGTTTCAGTGGAGACCAGTGAAGAGGTATGTGAAAGAGCAGTGTGACTATCAGTTGTGACTATAGTGTTGCATGATTTGCAACACACAGTGGTTGGAGATGCCAATGAGGATTGAATGAGCAAGGCTGGACCAATTCGAGTTCATTCTGAGCCAATATTCGGTATGATTTCGGCAGAGATAAGGTTAGCAGGTCGTGGTGACCTGTGGCAGCGACTTGCCAGATCTGCTCCAGCTAGTGCAGCGATTGTATTGTACCGAGAGTCGACAGATCACTGTAAGAGACCATACATGACCTCTATGACATATACGATAATAGTTTGTCATTTTGTGTTTCGTTAAAACACTATGTTCATATGTGTGAATTTTTATGGTTTCAATGTGTGCATGCAATTGATTTAATTTCCACAAGTAATGATCAATGGTGGAATAGATTTTGTATTGTGCATGAAGTCAAATAGTGTGTGATCAGGAGAATCTTAGACATATAACATATCAGTTATATAATTTCTACAAGAGGGGCTTTGGGGTGGGTCAAAGTCTCGTATTTTTTGTAAAAGTGCACAATTTTGTAATGGGTTTTGGGCTATAGTTGATTGTTTTATGGTGTCCATGGTATTTAGACCATGGTATTGTAGCGATGTAGCTCGCAATGAATTTTATATAAAGAGAAACATTGTATCCTTTAGAATTATGAAAATGATATGATGATGGGTGATATGATGTGCTAACTTTGTATCTTTGTAATTTGTAGTTTGTATTAAGGGCGAGGCTCTGAAGCTGAGTGTGTAGATAGCTTGCAACTTAGTGTGTGGGTTGAAGATCAGTTGTACTTAAATATTTACTATATAAAGGAAGAAGTGATGTTATGATGTGTTTTTCTGTGTATATATGTTATCTATTATTGATCTGAAAATGGAACTATTTGTAATTCTATGCAAAGTATCCATTTCCATTTAATTAATTGTGCAAGGTATTCTCCATGTCTTGCAGGGTAAACAAAGTATTTTGGGTAATTGTTTTTGAGTTTTTGTGTGAGAAAATGTTAATTAAGTTTACTGTTTAACATATTATATCAGAAATACACAACAAGAGAAGTTCACCATAGCATAACACAACAAACTAATGAGGCAGTTCACCCATCCTGGGCTACATCTGTCGGGTCCAAGGCTCCTAATGGGTATTTCCTTACTCTATTAAGTTGCTCAAAATGGTTATACAGTGAAATATATGCCTAAATAGGAAAAAAAGCTGTGAATTTGACTTTAGAAGACATAAATAAGCTAAAAATGGCTTTTTTTTCACCTCAAATAGTGAAGTACAACCCAACACAGCTCCATCTCCATGGTGGCCCTAGTGGCTCTTTCCTCTTCCCTGAAGGAAAAATGGCTGAAGAACACCTCTGTTCACTCTGAAACCTATCCCAAACACTCAAGAATGCTCAAGAAACCCAAAATTGACTAAAATTTCATCCAAATTGGTTCAATATTGAGGAAGTTATGACCTCCCAAAGAAAACTTCCGAATGTCACTTGAAAACCCCACCAAATGTGGTTGAACTCCAGTTAAGCATGCTAATTTTGGCACAGAGGCCAGATTTGGTGGAACACGCCCAAAACTGGAAAAACTGTTTGGGCTGGCATTAAATGTCACATGGGCGCATGTGACCGGTTCTATGTTTAAACCGCTGGCTTAACCGCTTCCCATGACTTTTTCCCAACGATCGCATTAAACCTTTATTGTGCTGGCCACATGACATAATCGACGGATGCTTATTTAACCATTTACTCTGATGGTTAATATTTGCACCTGGTCACATAGAGTTGGTCGCATGCCAAGGGGGCTAGCCATATGTTTTCCGCCGTTGGTTATGGGCTATGGGCCTATGGGGAGGGGCTGGCCCCTCCACTCCATCGAATGAAAAACTTGAACAATTTAAATATAACCTTTGAACGTAATAGGTTAAGAAATTCCACGGGCGGGCCAATAGAGCGCTGTGTTTGTACAGGGGAGGTCGGGTGTTCGAAACCTCGACCCTCCATAAAAATTTTGACCGACTGCTCTTGCCTATTGGTCCACATAAACAGAGTCAAACTACCCTCCAATATTTGTTTTCCACTTATCAAATTCTGGTACGCCCATAGGGAATATTCTAGGGGAATATTCTTTGGAATATTCCAAAGAATATTCTCTTTTTAATTTTTCCAAATTTGAAAAGTCAAACTTGGTCAACTATTTTTTGGAGTTTACTGAAGACTTCAAACTTTCATAAATTTCACATACGACGTCGGATTTGAGTCCCGTTCATGGCGCCAAAATCGCAACGATGAGGCCTTTCCAGTACTTCAGATTGCAACCAATTCTGAGCAGTCCCTTTTTGAGCATATTTTCAACTTGGACATGATCACCTGATCACACCTCCCAAATGGGAAGCTTTTGGACCCCAAAAGCTCTCTGAATTATAGAAATTGAAGATGAGGAGACTGATTCTCCACCCTTCCATCCTTGAACCACTGAAATCTTCTTGATTTCATCAAATTGAGCTTCTCATAAAAAGATAAATTATTCCTTGAATCTGCTGACCGAATGTTGCTAACCTTGACTGTGTCATGATGCAAATTTTTGAAATTTGCAAAACAAAAACTAAAATTTGTAGAAAAAATACTACTCCTACAATGGTCTACCTTCAAAGGAAATTGAAATTGAGATTCACCTTGCCAACTGTCCTTATGGTGATTTTTTGCTGAATGAGCCATGTACTTGTGTCGATTCCCGACCAAGTTTTCTTGCCATACCAATCTGCCATTCTGAAACCAAAAATGACCCATGCTGAACTTTGTGCCCTCTTTGCTTGAATTTCTTTCCCTCTCTTGGATTCTTGCACCACTTTTCACTTACACTTTGTTCTCTGCACCAATCGACACCAAAGACACTTTCTGCAACATTTTGTCATCTTCTTCTAAAGACGACTTGCTTTCAGACTGAAAAATATCATCATTTAAATCAACAATAACATGAAAAGGATTATGTACAAAATATTTTTGTTTAATCATCAACAAAGTCAGATTTTGACTTGCATTGACAAGCCTTTTCAATTTCCCTACATTGAATAAAGACGATTCTAGCTTCTTCCGATGTGATCTCACAATAAACTCCTTACCATCAGTTGCCCCAAACTAGCGGAACTATTTGGGCTAGCATTAAATGTCACATGAGCGCATGTGACCGGTTTTTTGTTTAAACTGCCGGCTTAACCACTTCCCATGACTTTTTCCCAACGGTCGCATTAAACCTTTATTGTGCTAGCCACATGACATAATCGACAGATGCTTATTTAACCGTTTAATCTGATGGTTAATATTTGCACCTGGTCACATAGAGTTGGTCGCATGCCGAGGGGGCTAGCCATAAGGGGCTAGCCATATGTTTTCTACCGTTGGTTCTGGGCTATGGGCCTATGGGGAGGGGTTGGCCCCTTTGCTCCACCGAATGCAAAAATCGAACAATTTAAATATAACCTTTGAACGTAATAGGTTAAGAACTTCCATAGGCAGGCCGATAGGGCATTGTCTTTGTACAGGGGAGGTCGGGTGTTTGAAACCCCAACCCTCCATAAAAATTTTGACCGACTGCTCCTGGGCCAGGTGGCAGCCCTCGGCTTGCCACATGGCGACTTGCTATTGGTCCACATAAACAGAGTCAAACTACCCTCCAATATATGTTTTCCACTTGTCAAATTCTGGTATGCCCACAGGGAATATTCTAGGGGAATATTCTTTGGAATATTCCAAAGAATATTCTCTTTTTAATTTTTCCAAATTTGAAAAGTCAAACTTGGTCAATTGTTTTTTGGAGTTTACTGGAGACTTAAAACCTTCATAAATTTCACATACGATGTCAGATTTGAGTCCCTTTCATGGTGCGAAAATCGCAACGACAAGGCCTTTCCGGTTGTTTAGATTGCAACCAATTCTGAGCAGTTCCATTTTTGAGCATTTTTTCAACTTGGACATGATCACCTGATCACACCTCCCAAATGGGAAGCTTTTGGACCCCAAAAGCTCTCTGAATTATAGAAATTGAAGATGACGAGACTGATTCTCCACCCTTCCAACCTTGAACCATTGAAATCTTCCTAATTTCATCAAATTGAGCTTCTCATAAAAAGATAAATTCTTCCTTGAATCTGCTGACCGACTGTTGCTAACCTTGACTGTGTCATGATGCAAATTTTTGAAATTTGCAAAATAGCAACTAAAATTTGTAGAAAACATACTACTCCTACAATGGTCTACCTTCAAAGGAAATTGAGATTGAGATTCACCTTGCCAACTGTCCTTATGGCGATTTTTTGCTGAATGAGCCATGTACTTGTGTCGATTCCTGACCAAGTTTTATTGCCATACCAATCTGCCATTCTGAAAACAACAATGACCCATGTTGAACTTTGTGCCCTATTTTCTTGAATTTCTTTCCCTCTCTTGGATTCTTGCACCACTTTTCACCGACACTTTGTTCTCTGCACCAATCGACACCAAAGACAATTTCTACAACATCTTGTCATATTCTTCCAAATACGACCTGATTTCAGACTAAAACATATTATCATTTAAATCAGAAATAACATGAAAAGGATTATGTACAAAATATTTTTGTTTAATCATCAAAAAAGTCAGATTTTGACTTGCATTGACAAGCCTTTTCAATTTCCCTTCATTGACTAAAGACGATTCTAGCTTCTTCTGATGTGCTCTCACAATAAAATCCTTACCATCCTTGAACAAATGGTGCTTGTTTTCATGGTAATGGAAGATCACTTTTCTGTCATATAAGTACGGACTACCCAACACCACACCTGTAATGTCAAGCTGTACCACATCTAATTCAACCAAGTCAACATAATGAGCTATTATGGCGAAGCGCAACATGCACTTTCTTGAGACTTGTAAATTAGCATCCTTGCAAATCCAACCAAGTGGATATGGCTTTGGATGTGGAATGGTCTCAAGTTTCAGCTTCTTGACTAAGTCTTCTAATATGAGATTCGCTTGTGACCCACTGTCAAATAGTGTGTCTATCTTTGTGTTTTTTGAGATTATCCTCACATGAAACAACTCTATCCTCCTCTCTTCATTCGGAGCTTCTATGTGACAGTTTGAAGTGCTAGAACTGGGATTTGTTTCCTTTACAATATTTTTCCCCTTTATGTTCTTTAGTACCATGGCTATGCTTTTAGTTTCATCACCTGATTCATACCCTAAGTATTGTTCAGAAGTTGCAACCGTTTTTCCCTTTTCTTTGGCCTTATCTTTGGTTTTAAATTTTTCTGGTTTCAGCTCTGGATGAAGTTTCCAGCAATGGTCTTCATCGTGGCTTGTTTTGGAACAGTTTTTACAAAAGAATTTTCCTTTTTCTTTCCTAGAGTTTGCATTTCTTTTTCTACCTTTGCTTTTAAAATCACTATCCTCATTCCCCATCAAAATATTGTTTACCTCTAGCCTCTAAATGCATGGCTTGTACACAAACCTCATCTAGACTAGTAGGATTGAACATAAGGATAGTATGAATAAGATAGCTGTGTAAACCACCTATATGTTTTAGAAAATTATCTTGGCTATGAAAATCAATTCCAAGTAATAAAGCCCTTCATCTAAACTCTTGAGTGTAATCTTGAACACTTTGTCCCTTAAGTTGTCTAAAACTTTTCCAATTCATGATAGCCTTTTGTAAATGAGCTAATGGATAAAATTGCTATTTAATTGCGAAAATAAATTCAGCCCATGATAAAGTGATCTTACCATGTTTTTTAATTTCATCCTTGGTATTGGCTTCCCACCATACCAATGCTGCTCCTTCCATTCTTAAAGAGGCTAACTGAATCTTGGTGTTGTCTTCATGAAGGTTTTGTATCCTCAAATAAAATTCCAACTATCTTATCCAATTTTCAATTTTCTCTGCATTGACCTCACCATTAAACATAGGCAACTCAAATTTAACATCAATATTTAAAAATGGACTTTTACCAGTGGTTTTAGACTTGTGAGATTGATTCACCGAAGTAGAGGATGAAGATGTAGAGGAAGAGGATGAAGATGGGGATGGTGGATCACCATTACCTCCGTGTCCTTTCTTTGATTTGTCATCACTTTCTTTCTTCCTAAAGAACCCTATCCTTATTTCTGGTGTCTAGACACTTCTCCTAAAAGCCTATCATTCCTTTCTTGGTAGAGTATCCTCACCATATTTGTCATGTCTAGGAAAGCCTTTTGGAACATCCGTTCCTTTTCTTTGGGATCAATGTCTTCAGAAGATTCTCCTTCTCTTGAAGACATGCTTGAGGCTTCTTCAATGGCTCTTAGAGGTGGTTCTCTGGCCCTTCTTTGTTGAGGATTACTTTTTTCACTAACCAAGTGTCCTTCACCTCTCTTGATTTTAAGCCTAGTAAGCATCAAAAATTACAAACAATCAACTATATTTTTGCACAAGAAAAAATGCAGAGTAAAACTCTAGCTCCTAAGGCTCAAATCCTAAGCTCTGATACCATATGATCTGAAAATGGAACTATTTGTAATGCTATGCAAAGTATCCATTTCCATTTAATTAATTGTGCAAGGTATTCTCCATGTCTTGCAAGTTAAACAAAGTATTTTGGGTAATTGTTTCTGAGTTTTTGTGTGAGGAAATGTTAATTAAGTTTACTGTTTAACATATTATATCAGAAATACACAGCAAGAGAAATTCACCGTAGCATAACAGAGCAAATTGATGAGGCATTTCACCCCTCCTGGGATACATCTGCCGGGTCCAAGGCTCCCAATGGGCATGTCCTTGCTCTATTAAGTTCTCAAAATGGTTATACAGTGAAATATATGCCTAAAAAGGAAAGAAAAGTTGTGAATTTGACTTCAGAAGACAAAAATAAGTTGAAAATGGCTTTTTTTTCACCTCAAACAGTGAAGTACAACCCAATACAGCTCCATCTCCCTGATGGCCCTGATGGCTCTTTCCTCTTCCCTAAAGAAAAAATGGCTGAAGAACATCTCTGTTCACTCTGAAACCTATCCCAAAAACTCCAGAATGCTCAATAAACCCAAAATTTACTAAAATTTCGTCCAAATTGGTTCAATATTGAGGAATTTATGACCTCCCAAAGAAAACTACCCAATGTCACTTGAAAACCCCACCAAATGTGGGTGAACTCCAGTTAAGCACGCTAATTTTGGCACAGAGGCCAGATTTGGTGGAACACGCCCCAAACTGGCGGAACTGTTTGGGCTGGCATTAAATGTCACATGGGCGCATGTGACTGGTTCTGCGTTTAAACCGTCGGCTTAACCACTTCCCATGACTTTTTCCCAATGCTCGCATTAAACCTTTATTGTGCTGGCCACATGACATAATCGGCAGATGGTTATTTAACCGTTTACTTCGACGGTTAATATTTGCACCTGGTCACATAGAGTTGGTCGCATGCCGAGGGGGATAGCCCTGAGGGGTTAGCCATATGTTTTCCGCCGTTGGTTCTGGGCTATGGGCCTATGGGGAGGGGCTGGCCCCTCCGCTCCACCAAATGCAAAACTCGAACAGTTTAAATATAAAATTTGAACGTAATAGGTTAAGAACTTCCATAGGTAGGCCAGTAGGGCATTGTCTTTGTACAAGGGAAGTCGGGTGTTCAAAACCCAAGCCCTCCATAAAAATTTTGACCGACTGCTCCTGGGCCACATGGCAGCCTCTGGGCCTGCCACGTGGCGACCTACTATTGGTCCACGTAAATAGAGTCAAACTTCCCTCCAATATATGTTTGCCACTTGTCAGATTCTGGTACGCCCGCAAGGAATATTTTAGGGGAATATTCTTTGGAATATTCCAAAGAATATTCTCTTTTTAAGTTTTCCAAATTTGAAAAGTCAAACTTGGTCAACTATTTTTTAGAGTTTACTAGAGACTTCAAACCTTCATAACTTTCACATATGACGTCAGATTTGAGTCCCATTTTCAGTGCCAGAATCACAGTGACGAGACCTTTCCGGTCGTTCAGATTGCAACCAATTCTGAGTAGTTCCATTTTGAGCATTTTTTCAACTTGGACATGATCACCTAATCAATTATAGCGAGGTTGTTATTATATTTGAAATTTACTTTAACACTGTGATGGGTTATGTTTAAGTGTTTTGTAGCGAATTAATTTATGGTTTCATACAACGAATTAATTTATAATTGTTAAGGGTAAGAGAACATAATAATACCACATCCCCTTGTCCCTCAAGGCTGCAGAAACTTGGTTTCTGCATCCTCCCATAGCCACTTCGGATGAGACTACAATATGCTTGTAGGTCATTACTGAAAGAGCTAGTGATTTATGGTTTTGTTGGTTCAATATAGTTTTAACTTGGGTTGGCCAAAGTCAAGCCAAAAAATGGTTCCATTGTTAGGATTGGGATATGTTTGAGGGATCTATGGTTGTGGAACCCATCGAAGAAGGAAATCCAAGATTGGATAGTCCTGAAAGAGCAAGAATTTTCGGATCAAGAAAACAAAAATACTCATTTAACATCTGAAGCATGGTTACAAAAGTATATTTTCACAGAGAAATACAAAATTTTCTTTGGTTCCTTTCATAGTGAGTTGTACGAATGGATATCAAGGTTGAATGAAAGGAAGGAAAATTTTAAGAATGAAAAACCTACGGCGTGGGCTCTTGAGCTGATACAACGACTAAAGAGAACTGAAAACATGATTTCAAGGGCTGTTGACTTCTATATTGATAATATCTTGGGAGGATTCATTACTAAGTTTGCAGTAGACTCTACTATATCCTACAATGAATCAGAATGAAGATTCTTCAAAGAAACGCAAGGTAAGTGTCTTTTATATTTGAAACTTTGGATTAAGATTATTTTTTCTAAAAAGGGAGTTTTACGAATGTAATTAGATTGCTAGCTTACTTATGTTTGGAGGAAGAAAATGTAAATATGAGACAGAGGTCGGTGCAACAAGAAGTGGAAATAGATATAGTTTCGATACCAGAAATAGATATCATGGACAAGACCCAAATACCTTTTTAGAGATTGGTTATAGTCCCATGCTGAGTGAATCTAAAAGTGAAAGAGAAGATAAACCCCATGTAACTTTGCAGTATTCCCCCTTCTAGCCAGAGAGTTCACCGAAGCCATAATCTAGTAATAGTCAGGGTGTTGGTGGTTTCCTTGCTCCCCCCTGCCCCCCCCCCCCGCCCCCCTACTACGCACTATCCCTCTCCCGCCCCCCCCCCACCCCCCACCACATTATACCCCCTAGGAATAGGTATGGTGGATGATGACACAATGCACTGTAATTGAAGGAACCTAGATCCGATACCCCGTAGCGCTTTGCTTTATGCGAAGATGAAGGAAGAAAATTAATGATGAGAATATAAAGAAAGCACAACTTATTAAAACACTGCATGACAAAGCATTGAATTGGTATATGAAGTATGAAACTAATAAGAATATAAATTTCGTGGATATTAAAACAACATTGGTATGAGAATTTAGGAAGCCGAAGTCTCAGTTGCAGTCCATAAATGAGTTGAAGGAAATAAAACAGAAACCTATTAAGTCTGTTTGGGAGTTATATCAAATATTTAAGTTGTTATTGGATCATGTAAGCTTTGACATAGTTCCACAACAACATCAAGAATGGTTTATAGTTGTGCTTCTATTGCATATCAGGTTGCCATTATGTAACAAAAGATAGGAAGTCAAGCCGAAGCTCTAGAGATTGCGATGAAATTAGAAGCTTTGCCTATATGAGATACTGATGCAGGCATGAAAAATATTTAGATTCAGCTGGAAAATATCACCCTATGGATACAAGAGATCAATAAGGGAAAATATGTTAGAGAAGAAGTATGGTGTTCAAAGTGCAGATCGGAGGGCCATTCTAAAGAGCAGTGCCCTGTCTTCTAGGATTACATGGCTAGTGAGGCACAATATCACTTGAACACATGATTGAGCCTATGGTGTGAAATATATAGGAACAAAGGCTAACATCACTCAGAGGAATGTTACCTATTGTAGAAATATGTACAAACTCCAAAGAATCTATTTTGAAAATTATGTAAATCTGTAGGGCATGATGAGAATAATTGTTTGGATTATGAACTAATGATGGAGCACAGTATTGATGATTATAGAATGCAAGAATAAGAGCATGTACATGAGGACAATGCAATGGTTGAGGAGGCTACCAAGGAATAGGTCAAGGTGATGGAGCTGGTCGAGGATGTGGACATATCATTTTCTCTGACTGCGGCCAACCAGGTCATTTTTCAAGATATTTTTAGAACCCCACAATGACATGTAAGTACTGTAAATCCTTTGATCATGTAATTTAATAATGTCTTATAATTATGGCGAAGATGCAAGAAAAGAGGAATCAAAACTGACACAGAATATTTAAATGATGACTGCTAAAAGGAGGAATGATGAACCTTGGATTAGTATTGTTACTAGAAGTTGAGCTGCGACTGGTAGTGATAAGAAGGATGAAAAGAGGGAGTTTGAAAATCTAGGTGAATGGATTAGAAATACTGAGGAGAAAGTTCTTATTTTTGATATTCAGAAAGAAAAAGAAGTGTTTATAGAAGAAAAGTGAAGCTTTATGGATGTTGGAGCTTCGACCTCCAGTGCACAACCTAAGCATAGTAACTGCGATGTGTCATCAACTTCGACACAAAGCCGAGCTCCGACGCAAGGTCAAGAGTCAGAAAATAAAGTAATTATTTTAAGGTAATTTATGTAGACTTGTATGAAGTTTTTAAGAGATCAAAAGGCTGTAGAAGGGT
The DNA here is from genome assembly GCA_034641835.2 of Pinus albicaulis. Classification (NCBI taxonomy): domain Eukaryota; kingdom Viridiplantae; phylum Streptophyta; class Pinopsida; order Pinales; family Pinaceae; genus Pinus; species Pinus albicaulis. The sequence goes on from CM076581.1 coordinate 737,885,035, forward strand.
TTTAGGAACTGATAGATTCTTGCACATGAAAAGAAGTACCACGAAGAGAGATGCACACATTCAATAATATGCTCAGTGCAGATAGGAGAATATGAGATAGATCAAGTTATTCTAGAATTGGGATATGATGCTAATGTATTGACGAAGTAGACATGGGAATTGATGGGTAAGTCGAATATATAGTGGTCACCTATTCAGCTAAGGATGGAAAATAAACAAAAGATCCTCCCTATGGGAAGATTACTAGGTTTCACGGTGGATATTGGAGGAGTGTGGACTACTACTGATTTCAAAATAATATAGATTGTAGATGAAAATAACCCTTATCCTGCATTACTTGGACTTGATTTGGCATTTGATAATTTAGCCATAATTAATCTGAAGAGACATATGATATTTGAAGGAAACAATAAGAGGGTAATTGTTCCCTTGGATCCATCAGAAGGAGTAAGGTATACCTAACCAGTTAGAGAAGAATAATTCACAAAAGATATTTACAATATCTATCATATGAAAACGAAGGAGGAAGATTTGGGGAACCCTATTGTAGAAGGAAAGTTGAGTTGGGAGCATGATAGTTCTTGTACCGTAGATTCAAAAGAAGAGTTGGAGAATTGGAAGAATTTGTATAGGTGATATAAATTATTTTATTAATGACTACGAAGAACAGGTTCAAGAAAATCAAGGGTTTTAGCCTTGGATGTAGCCCTGAGAGCTACTCCTTATAGATGGTGGAATGCACACAAGAAGAATATAGGTTGTTGGTAGGAATGTCAAATATTGATGTGGATAAGGTTTGGACAGATAGAAACAAATATGGAGATGAAATAAGATGGCCAAACTAGTCCTAGGAAGCATATCCAACTATATAATACAACATGGAAGAAAATTCCATAGCAAGAATGGGTACATCAATTCATTCACACACTAGAGACAATCCCTAAGAATTGGTATCTAGAAGCAGAGCTTTGACATGGTACTGAAAATTGGATAGACATGGTGGATAGTTTCTTATTAACATTTAGTTTTGAGGATGATTTCCCAGGCATATATTTGGCCCTTTGGGCAATCAAGAAGAAGATATTTGAGAATGTCACCTAGGTCACATGGTAAAAATATTATTGGGATGCACAGATAGAATATGCACTGGAATTCTATAAAATTATTTCTAATGGAGAAGAAGAAGATCCTCACAACATCGACATAGCATAATAAAAAGGATACCCTGAAGTAACTCGACCTAAGATAGAGATACCAGACATAGCAAAGCCATTGAAGACCAAGAAGGTGAACATAGGATCATAAGAAGAACCCAAGTTTGCAATAGTAGGAGATTACTAGGATGAGGAGACAGGCAACAAAGTTACAAAGCTACTTCATGAATATAAAGAGCTATTTCCCACTAAGTTTTTAGAGATGGAGGGTATATTAGAAGATCTAAGAGTCATGAAGATTCATCTGAAGCATAAGGAAAATCTATTAAAACAAATAATTTAAAAATTCAAACCAAAGTATAAGGAGAAAGTGAAAGTAGAGCTGGATAAGATGATAACAACATGAATTATTGAACCTGTGGAAGAATCAGAATGGGTAAGTCCTATAGTGGTGCAAGAGAAGAAGAATCAAGGAGAGATTAGGATATGTGTTGATATAAGGAAGTTGAATGATGCATTTTTACATGATCCATTCCCTACCCCTTTTACAGATGAAGTGCTGGATAATGTAAGCGGTTAAGAAGTCCATTAATTTACAGATGGATTATCGGTCTATAATGAGATCATAATTTCACTTGAAGACCGACATAAGATCATATTTTATATAGAATGGGGCTCATATTAATAAATAATAATTCCTTTTGGATTGAAGAACACCCCTGCTATATTTTCTAGGGTGGTGGTCACAGCTTGTAAGGAGTACATCCACAAGTTTTTGGAGGTATATTTTGATGACTGGACAATATTTGGATTGCTGAGAAAACATGTTGGAAGTCTAAGATTGATGCTCGACATATGGAGATAATATCAGGTCTCTTTAAACCCGAATAAGTGCATATTTTGTGCATCTTTTGTTATATTCTTGAGTAATATTGTTTGTAAGCAATGACTAATGGTGGACCCTGCTAAGATTGCAATCATTGTGAACTTGGATCCACATAAGACAATAAGACATCTTCACACTACGTTGGGACATATGGGGAATTACATGAAGTTCATCAAGGGGTATGTGTAGATCACTACCCCAAGGAAGAAATTGTTGAAGAAGAATGTAACTTTTTAGTGGAACGAATAATGTCAGAAGAGCCTCAATATGTTGAAAGAAAAGATGGTAGTTGCCCCTATACTAGTGTTCCCTGATTGGAATAAGGAATTTCATGTGCATGTGGATGCCTCTTGTATATCTTTGGGAGTGGTACTAGCACAACCTGGTGAAGGAGATATTGATCATCCTATAAATTTTGCAAGTAGAAAGTTATCTAAAGAAGAAAAGAATTACACCATTACATAAAGAGAAGTATTGGCCATAGTGTATGCTTTGTAGAAGTTTAGAAATTATTTGCCATGGTCACACTTTAAGATGTTTACAGATCATTCTGCATTGAAGTATTTGGTTAATAATCCTATTTTAGGAGGAAATATTTTTAGATGGTTGCTATTATTCCAGGAGTATGAATTTGAGATCATTGTTAAGCCAAGAATGTTGAATTTAGGACCTAACCATCCCTCAATATTGGAAACAGGGGAAGAACCAACCATCATAGAAGGTAATCCCCCCGATGCACAATTATTTGCGATTAGAGTGGTTGATGACCACTTCATAGATATCATTCATTTTTTGAGTATAGGGATGGCTCCTTCAGAGTACACTACACAACAGAAGAAAAAATGGTGGTTAAGGAAGTTGAATTTTCATTGATAGAAGGAAACTTATATAAGATGGGGCCAAATGAGATACTACGCAAATATGTTCCTAAACATGAAAGACATATGATTTTACCAGAAGCTCATCAAGGCACAATTGGTGGAAATTATGTAGGAAAATCTACTGCGCAGAAGATTTTGAGAGGAGGATTGTGGTGGCCTACACTACATAAATATGCAAAGGAGTATTGTAGAGCATGTGATGTGTGTCAAAGAATAGGGAAGCCTTCCATAAGAGATGAGATGCCATTAGTACCACATGTTACATTGCAAGATTTTGATAAGTGGGATATTTTTTTTTTTGGACCAATCAACCTACTTGGAAAAATGACTGGTGCGAGGTACATAATTACAGAGACTGACTACCTAACAAGATGGGCCGAAGCTCAACCAGTGAGCGATTACAGTGCAAAAACTGCAGCGAATTTTATTTTTGAATATATATTGTCTAGATTTGGTCTTCCAAATATTTTGATGAGCGACCAAGGTTCACACTTCCTGAATAAGATTATTGAAGCATTGACTCAGGAATTCCGAGTCTATCATCAGAAAAGTACCCCTTATCAGTCTTAGGGCAATGGGACAATGGAAGCATTTAATAATATTTTGGAGAATGCACTCACTAAGGTATGAAATATGAATAGAGATGATTGGGACCTTAGATTACCAACATTATTATGGGCTTATAGGAACACATGCAAGAATTTAACAGCTCAGACACCCTTTAGGTTGGTTTATGGGAAAGAAGTTGTGATGCCCATGAATTACATTGTGCCTAGCTTGAGGATTGCAACTTTTATAGATATGGCTGACCTTGATATAATGGAGGAAAGAATGTCGCAGTTGCTTTCTTTGGAGGAAGATATATTTGTAGCAGGGTTCCATCAGAAGGTACACAAAGAAAGATAAAAGTCCTAACATAACATACATATCAAGTAGAAGAAGTTCAAGGTAGGAGACCCTGTTATCTTTTATGAAAGTAAGTTTGTGAAATTTATAGGAAAATTCAAGATGCATTGGTTGGGCCCATACATCATCAATGTTAGGTCCCTATATTACTAGTATAGTCCCTTATTGTTGTTAGTGTAACCCCCTTATTGTTATTATTGTACCCCTTTAACCCCCATATTGTTATTATTGTGCCCTTAAATTATTATTGTTAGGTCGGCTAGGATTAAATTGTGGCCCCATGGAATCCTGTATATAGAAAGGAGGTTTTGTAATTTGTATCATCCAAGAATTATTCATTCATGTAATGTATTGGAGGTTGCCCCCTCGAAGTGGCTTATTTCTAAGGTGTTGATATCTCTTTTCTTCTATTTTTGGAGCTGGTTTCACAACATTTGGTGTCAGATCACATGATTGATCTCTTCATAGGTACTCTTAAAGGATAACCTGAATTTGGCATAAAATCGAATGAAACAACAGGCAGATTAACATCGTAGCGAGATAAATTTTTATGTAGGATACTGGGCATTTTTATGGCTACAACCATACAAACAAATGTCCCTCAAGCAAGCTAAGAAGGATAATAAATTATCACCAAAGTACTATGGTCCTTACAAGGTGTTGCAAAATATTGGTACTATGGCATACAAATTGGAGCTTCTCGCTTCTTCGCGAGTACATCCAGTTTTCCATGTTTCATGCTTAAAGAAGGTTATAGGTGAAAATCTTCCAGTTCAAACAATATTGCCAGAACTTGATGAGGAAGGAAAAATCATATTGGAACCTGAAGCGGTCACGGAAACAAGAACTCGACAACTACGGAATCGATCAATTTCAGAGTATCTCATCAAGTGAAAGAACTTACCCACTGAAGATTCTACATGGGAGGATGAGAATTTTATACAAAAGCACCCGGAGCTACTCAAGCGTTGAGGACAACACTTTTTTGAAGGAGAGGGGCATGTTAGGTCCCTATATCACTAGTATAGTCCCTTATTATTGTTAGTGTAACCCCCTTATTGTTATTATTAAACCCTTGTAACCCCCATTTTGTTATTATTGTGCCCTTAAATTATTATTGTTAGGTCGGCTAGGATTACATTGTGGCCCCATGGACTCTTATATATAGAAAGGAGGTTTTGTAATTTGTATCATCCAAGAATTGTTCATTCATGTAATGTATTGCAGGTTGCCCCCTCGAAGTGGCTTATTTATAAGGCGTTGATATCTATTTTCTTCTATTTTTGGATATGGTTTCATAACAATCAAGGATATTACTAATGGAGGCACAATTCAATTAGTGAAGTTAAAAGGAGAATTGATTCAAGGAAGAGTAAATGGAAGTAGGTTGAAGCTAGACAGGGATGACCCTTCCCCTACAACCTTGCTCTGAAGAAGAAAGGGGGAAATTATTAGTGCCACCTGTAGTTGAAAGTAGGCAATGGAATATAAACTATGTTGCATAAGGAGCTTCAATGTGGAATATACTTCACTACCACCAGGATTATGTAGAAGTTCATAAGAGCCGCAACGTAAGAAATGTTGTTCACTACAATACGGGATGCATCGAAGTTAGCCAGAAAATATGACTATTAAAAGGGAAACTTGTCGTTGAAAGGCAGAAAATTGCATTTATGAAAACAAGTTGGCAAGATCCAGGGATAGATATGCAATTAATGAATATAATCTGAACACAATATAAGGTAATGATGAGGTTATAAGTTCAAAATTTCTTTAAAAAGCTGCATCCCGCCAAGATTTCTCACTTTGCTGAATTAAGAATTCGAGCTGTGATATTTGAGAATTGAGAAGAGGAGAAGTCGCTGAAGGCATATGAATCCTAAATAATTCATTCACATATACATAGATAAAGGTTTAGAATGAATTTAGGAGGAAATTGAAGCTGATACACCTGCAAAAACCACTTAAGCACCCACAATAGCATCTTCACATGTCACAACATTGCCACAAGTTAAACAACACATATCTTCGTGGAAGAAGTCGACCAAGGAAGAAAGAATGAAGAATAAGCAAGACAAAAGACCTTTCAAACCTTAGTAGAACCTGAACAGGTCAAGGAAAATGATAAAGAGGCAAAGCAGATGGACAAAGAGCACAACACTTCCATCAGCTCTTCCACCATACATGCCACCTACAAAACCAAACACAAAACCAATCAAAGAGATAAAGGATGTGAAGTATGGAACCTTTACACTGCTATTGCGAGAGAAAGTGAAAATTATGCAGTTGAAATTCATAGACTAATACTTTATCGATAGAAACAAATACCTACAATTTGAAGTATGTACATTTCTCATAAACTGGTGTCACAAGGCTAGAACTGCAAAAATGGGAAAATGGGTTGGAGAAGTCTGGTTTATTAACCATGCTGAATGTGTTGCACTTTGGCAGAAGCCTAGGGAGCACATCTTGTGTTAGACAATTGTTTGTACTGATACATGATGGATGCCTTTGGATGGGACAAACGATCCCTGTCGATCCAATTCTCATATGGAGAATTACAAGGTTGTCGTATCAAGGACGGGACCCCACAAAAAAATTTGTGGGAAAAGATTAGAATAAAGAGATAGCTCAAAACATGAAGGAGAAGTTCAGGTTGGTAAAAGGAAAGAGAGGATATGACATCAATTCTATCAATGGCCAAAGAGTTTTCTTCACCGCACACATATTAGCCGAAAATATTATGAGAAAATGTTGTGCTAATGAAGTCCCTGCAGTGGTGGTTTCATTAGCTGCGCAGTGTGAAAAATGGGTTTAGTACAACTCGACTGGATATCTCTGCAAGGAATTTCTAGACGATTGCATCAAAGTACAAGAGAAAGGTACGACATTCCACTATGCATGGTTGATTTTAATAATAGTAATGTTGGCATGGAAAAAGCTGGAGGATTCACAATTTCCTCCTATAGAAGAAAACGTTTGTGAAGCCACGAGGTATGCCTCGTTGTGGCATACTGCCAACCAGTTGCGAGCACAGGAGAACATGAGAATATGATGGTTTTCGTGATATATCAAATGAATTTACATATGTTGGTAAACCAACATCCTCGCCTTTCACTGAGCTTGTATGAGAAAAATAACTCTGTTGCAAAGTTCGAGGCTAATTTTCACAAAGTATATGTGCATGATCAAAGATATACAATGAAGGCATGGCATCCTATGGCATACTTAGTTAAAAAATATGATCTTATTGCACTAATACAATAGTGGCCCACAGAATGGATGACTATACTAGAAGAAGATGCATAAGGTATTTAGACAGATGAGGAAACATTGAAGCATGGAGGACCAAGTGGAAAACACAAAGACAAGGATGAACTAGAGTAAGAACAGGAGCAGGAACATGACAAGGGTTAGCAGGATACTCCCAGGGGAGATGAGTAGGATAACGGGAAGACAGGGAAAAGAAAATAAAAGAGGAAGGCACACAACATAGCTTCTCTGAGGAGCAGAAAGAAGAAGAAGGAAAATCAGACGAAGGATATAATTCCACTAGTCCTCACTGAGGGGGACTTGGATCAAATTGGGGACAAATTTTATGAGGTGATGATGGAATCATGGAATAATTTATAAGACCACTACAACACACTTCTAGCCAGTGTCACAGAGCGTATCACCGAACTAAATATTTTGGCGCAGACAGTTACACAACTAGTGTAGATAGTAGAAAGGATTGGAGAAGAAAGAGTAATACAACTTACACTTGGGATGTGGTTGACACAGATACCTGCCAGAGCCCTACAATTCGAATCCGTCGAAGTACAAAAACATGCAAAAGAATAGAGGTATGTCAACATGAATCTCGCAGTAGTACCAGTGCAAAAATTACATGAGTTACATCAAGGAGTTATATAGTATCGCAAACATCGTGAGAAGTTCAGTTCAAATGTGAACATTCAGTTGGAGAGAGAATGAACTATGATGAAACATAAGCTAGACTAGGAAATCCAAGAAAATGAGTAGGCAATGCAACAACAATAGAAATTTAAAGAAGTGGTAAAAGAAACATGTAGGGAGATTTCAGATATCAAGGTCAGAGAAGAGGAATTAGTAGAGGAAAAGGTCACGAAGTTGGGCCTTGCGGTAAAAGGGTACAAGGAAAAAATTGTCGAAGTGAAATTTTCTTATGAAATGAAGATCAGTGAGATGAAAATGAAGCTGCAACTAGCCACACCACCAAAAGTGCGAGAATAGAGGGAGATCGACCTAAAGGCTATCGTGACATGCATCTTCGCAAGAGTGGCAAGATGTGGAAAGTTGCTAGAAGAGACTTTGCAGATTTGGACTTCACTGCAAGAAGATCCAAATTTATAGAAAATAAAAGAATATATTCAACAAAAGCAACAACATTTGGAGGAAATTTGGGCAACTGCGAAGACCTTTCCAGTATCGCAGAAGCTCACCAGGATTAGTGAAGGAAATTTCCTTTAGAAGTAGATAGAAGAGCTAAGAAGGGAAGAGTAGGTTTTACTGGACAAAACTCAAGCATGGAAGGATGAGGCCCTCCAGATGTCTCAAGAAGTGGATGGGAAGCTCCAAGAGATTTGAAAAAGGGAAGGAGCAGTGTTAATAGTGACAAAGGCACTATTTGAAGAAGTGTGCATTGAAGAGAAGCATGACACAAAGATACTGCAGAAGTTCAATAGTGAATATGAAAACATAAAAAAAAAGATCTGGGGCAAAGTAGCTGAGTGGCTCAGGATGAGTCACATGTAAGTGTTGGGGGCCTATTGGGTGCAACCCAACGCGGCCAAAATTTTAGCAAATATTCTTCATTTTTTGGAACAGAGCGCGCAATGGAACATGAAACAGAGCATGAAGTGGACCGCACAACATAATATTTTAATATACTGCATGGTAGTGAGGGGATTTGGGGTGGGTCGAAACCCAATATTTTTGGTAAAAGTGAATGATTTTGTAATGGGTTTTGGGCTATAATTGATTTTTTTAGGGAGTCCATGATATTTGGACCATGGTATTGTAGTGATGTATCCTGCAATGAATTGTATATAAAGAGAAGCAATGTAGCTTTGAGAGATATGAAAATACTATGATGGTGGATGATATGGTGTGCTAGCATTGTATCTTTGTAATCTGTAGTTTATAGTAAGGGCGAGGCTCTGCAGCTGAGTGCGTAGAGGCTTGAGTCTGCAGCTAAGTGCGTAGATGCCTGAGTCTGCAGCTGAGTGTGCAGATAGCTTGCAACTTAATGCGCAGGTCGAAGATCGATTGTATTTAATATTTACTATATAAAGGAAGTAGTGATGTTCTGATGTTTTTTTCTATGTATATATGTTATCTATTATAGAAAGTCCATTTTTATGTTTGAAATTTACTTTAACACTGTGATGGGTTATGTTTAAGTGTTTTGTGGCGAAGTAATTTATGGTTTCATGCAACAAAGTAATTTATAAGTGTTAAGGGTAAGAAAACATAATAATACCACATGCCCACGCTCCTCAAGGATGCATAAACCTAGTTCTACATCCTCCCATAGTCACTTCAGGTGAGAAAATGATATTCTTGTAGGTCATTTCAGAAAGGGCTAGTGATTGAGGGTTTTGTTGGCGTGCAATATAGTTTGAACCTGGGTCAGCCCAAATCAAGCTAACACCAAATTGCCCTACTCTCCAATATATTTACCATCTTGCCTATGTAAAGGTTAGAATGAATAATGAATGAATAGTTGGCTAGGGATAAACTCTTCCCTTATGCTGCTATAGTGAGTGGTTATTATCTCATGCATTAGAGTGATTCGAGGTGCATATTAGGATACATAAATGACAAGTTAACAACTTGGAGGAGCTCTTCTACAAGATCAAATGCTACTTATGGTTGTAATCTCATTCTATTTCTATTAATGCAAAGAATTCTCTATTTTCCTATATGTGATATTGATTCATATATTTTAATACCATGTTGATCTATTGAATAGAGTATTTAGATGATACTGCATAGATCTCGTAGTTTCTTGGCTTGTGTTATCTGACTGTGCAGGTTCTAATTTTGGCAATTAGAGCTAGAATTGGAGCTTCCAAGATGAAGAAGGAGTGAAGCATGTGACAGGTTCCAGGTAGGTTTCACTCCATCATCTATTTACTTTAAGGAAAAGCATTAAGTTATTTGTATCTTTGTTGTTATAGGTTGACCACCAAACCTAGGGGAGATACTTTTGTCCACAAAAGTAAATCCCATATAAAAAATTGGCGACTCCACTAGGAAACATGGTATTCCCTTGGTGGTTTTCCTTGTCCTTTGTGTTTGATTACCAACTTGACAGACATTTGTTGTATCATCCAACCAAGAACAAACCTAGGAATTGGTTTCATTCAACATTTTTTTCAACTCTTGTGCTAGAATAATCTTTCTCAGGCCCAATGCTCCCCCGGTGCATCTGACAGAGTGTTTCACCTCACTTAGGCCCAATCTGTCCCAATGTTGCAAAGCACTAGTGCCTCCTTTTCACCACCGTTGGCCCTTGTTTTTGGACAAAATTTTCCTTGGTTTTTGATCCTCTCTTTCATCAACCTTCTTCCAGTTGAAATTCCCTGAGCCTTGAGTCTGTTGTGGTCTCTCCAAGACCTCCATTTGGTTTGCATTAGTGTTTTTTTGCCTTTGATAAGAATTGTTTTTGTTTTTTCTTTGTTCTTATCATTTGGTTGGTTGAAACATGATTTTTTTTAATTGTTGATTGCTTGGATGAATTGTTTCTTGAGTCCTCATTCTGAAAAGTGTAATTGAATCAATAATTGAACATTTGCATATTATTATTATTCATTCTAAAATACTAAGTGTAGTGAAAAGAAAAATTTTGCATTGGAATTTATGGTTTTATATGTGCATTAGTATAGGAGCAGTTGCATCGGAAGGGAAATTTCATCTTGGATATTTTTTTTTGAATATTTTGTGCCACATATTGACTGTTTCTTACTTTTCTTAACTATATTTTCATTAAAAGAGAAAAAATTCCTATTTTTTCATGCTAGATTTTCATTTTAAGATATTCACGTGATAATCATGGTGAGCCCTAAAACTGTAGCTTAATCAAAGATAAATAGTAAAATTTATTGAATCAACCTAAGGAGCATTTGTAACATTAACACAAACATTTAGAGGCTTAGGCTGGAGACGTGTTCCAAGATCGTTAAATTTAGGATCTGTCATTGTTTTCCAACATTGCATTTTTGGGGTGAAATCCCATTCCACGTACATAAGTGTATAAGATTATTATCCACATACCTTTGGGTATATCGGATGGTGCTCCACGCATGAAAAACATATGGGAACGCTCTCATTGAATGATTATGCATTAGATAACACTAATGCAAACTGCACTCCCACATATCATCGAGTATATTTTTGGAGTACCCTACATGTTGGTATCCATCCATAGATAATCAAGTTTGCCACCTTGTACACTCTAATACACTGAATATAGCATTTGGGGAGATTGGATGCCGTATGTTAATTCCTTGGTTCAACAAGGTGTATATTTCAGTTCACGATTGCGCGGTAATCCTTTCTGCCTAGATTACTCTCTTTTTGATTTATTTATTTTTGTGTTAATAAAATTTATTATCCAACGTGGAAGAACAAAATGCCACTCCATGTCGTTCGCGTAGAATGAAAAATAAGCCTCCTATTCCTCTAGAAGCTACTCCTAACTAACGTCAAAAACATAGGAAAACAAAAAATGCCGAATTAGGAACTTAGGGAAGTACCTCTGGCTCTCCTATTGATACTGATCTGTCAAAATAATATGTACCTTTGAGTTTCAAACCTGAGATTACATCTACTCCTATTAGTGAAACTTACACAATTGAAACAAAAGTCCCTAAAACTTTGTTACATGAGGTTATTGAACCTGACCTTCCCGAGTCAGAAAATTTGTTTCCTGAGGTTATTGAACCTAAGGAGCCTCAACCATCTTCAGATGATTCTTCTAGACCTTCCTTGTCTCTTCCTTTGTCTCAAACAAAACCAATATATATTGGACCCGACGGAGAACCTATTCCATATAGAATTTTGACTATTGAAGAGATCCCTCAAGAAGAGCCCTGTACTTCTATTCCTGTTCATTGGGAAGGACTTCATTTTTATCAAATTGAGCCTTTTCAACCTCTTCAAACTCTCACACAATCTCCTTTACTTTATTCTTTGGGCCTATCCATGGATCTCTCATGGAAATATTCATTAGGATTTTCAACCATGATTGGAACTGATTTGAACTCCCAACGCATGCCCACCACTATGGTTGAGACTTCAAGTGTCACTTCCTCATCTATGTGCATGACATCACTATAAAATAATTTTTATGGTGGCTTGTCCATCCCTCCTGGTTATCAGTCATTATCTGGAACCTTTTCTAGTGTGGCTTCCAGTCCTTGGACCTCTCCCATGTCATGTAATTCGGGAATAATGTCTAGTAATTATCTTATGAGTTCCACAGAGTCTACTCCTCTTCATCAGGCTACACCTACAATAGAGAAATACACTGGTACTTATATCAGGGGAAAAATCTATGCTCAACAACCTAACTCTCCTTATGTTGGGTACCTTCCATCTAGATCACAATTTCCTCCATCATCCTCTCCTCCTTTTGCAGGGGGGAAAATGTTGTTGGTATGCCTCAATATCGTAACCCAACAACAACAACAACAACTCTGCTACCTACTTCTCCTGACTGCAGACTTCTTCCAAAAATTCCTTTGTGACTGCTCTTGCAATATTCTTTAGTGTTGCAACTTCTCAATACTTAGCAATTTATGAGCTTTCAGATAGCAAAGTGATAAAATCTTGGTGGGACACGGCTTTTTATAACGTTCCTCATCTTCTAACCCCATCATTAGATCAGATCATATTTGGATCTGGTTCATTAAATGCATATATATTCCTAGATCCTTTCCATACTGTCTCCATAAATTCAATTTTCCACTCCTCCAACGAAAAGTTTTCCTTTTAACTGTCATATTCTTTCGGTGAACTTCAATGCACTTTATACTGTGGTGAAAAAAATCCAGACTGTAGCATATAAACTTCCTTCGTCAAAGCTCTCTTACTATAGAGTAGTTTATAGTCTAGTGCCCACTTTCAACTGCAGGTGGCACTAAGACTTACCTACTTTTTCTTCTTTAGTGCGAAGATGTAGTGGCAAGGTTGTCCCTGTACAACTTAAATATACTGCCATTTACCCTTCCCTGAATCAATTTTCCATTTAACTTCACCAATTGAACTGCGTTGCAATCAATAATATTATTTATAATATATGGGCCCAACCAATGCATTTTGAATTTTCCTAGAAATTTTACAAAATTACTGTCATAGAGGAGAGTAAGGTATCCTACCTTGAAATTCTTCTGTTTGATATGTATGTCATGCCAAGCCTTCTATCTTCCTTTTTTCACTTGATGATGAAATCCTTCTACAAATCTCTCTTATTCCAAAGAAACCAATTGTGACATTATTTCCTCCATTGTTTCAGGGTCTGCCATATCTGTGAAGGCTGTAATCCTCAAGGTAGGCATAATATACTCCATGGGAATCATAACTTCTTGTCCATATACCAACCTGAAGGGTGTTTGACCTGTCAGCTTCTTGCATGTGATCCTATAAGCCCATAACACAACTAGAATTCTAAGATCCCAGCCATCTATGTTGACATTGCATACTTTGGTGAGCGCGGTTTCCAAAATATTATTAAATTCCTCCACTATCCCATTGTCTTGAGGGTGATAGGGGGTAATATTCTGGTGATAGACTTGGAACTCCTCAGTCAATGCTTCAATTATCTTATTAAGGAAATGTGAGCCTTGGTCACTCATCAATATCTTCAGACACCCAAACCTAAACATGATATATTCAAAAATAAACTTTGCTGTAGTGTCTGCACTGCAGTTACTTATTGGTTGTGCTTCGACCCATATTTTCAGGTAATCAGTCACAATTATTATGTACCTCACACTAGTCCTTTTTCTAGGTGGGTTGATAGGTCCAACAAAATCAATAACCCATTTTTCAAAAGCCTGCAATGTCACTTGTGGAACTAGTGGCATCTCATCTCCTCTAGAGGGAGTCCCTATTCTTTGACATACAACACATGCTCTACAATACTCCTTTTCATCCTTATGTAGTGCGGGCCACCAAAATCCTTCTCTTAAAATCTTCTGCGGTGTAGCCTTTCCTGCTAAAATGTCCACCATTTTCACCTCCACGAGCTTCTTCTAGGATCATTGATCTTCCATGTTCTGGAACATATATGCTAAGTATCTCATCTAGTCCCATCTTATATAATTGTCCTGCTATCAAGGAAAAATCAACTACCTTCACCACCAATTCCTTCTTTCGTTGCATAGTATATTCCGAAGGATCCATCCCTGTGGTCAAAAAGTGAATAATGTCTACAAAGTGGTCATTTGCTACTCTGATTGCAAATAACTACGTATCAGGGAGATTATCTTCTATGCTAGTTGGTTCTTCTCCTGTTTCCAATCTTGAAAGATGGTCAGGTCCTGCATTTAGCCTTCCTAGTTTAACATAAAATTCAAAGTCGCACTCCTGAAATAATAATAACCAGCTGCAAATATTCCCTCCTAGGACATGCTTATTGACAAAGTACTTCAATGCAGAATGATCTGTAAATATCTTGAAATGTGATCCCAAAAAATAATGTATGAATTTTTGCATAGCATACACCATATATAGACCTTCTGTTTCTATGGTAGTTTAGTTCTTCTCAGCTGTAGACAACTTCCTACTTGAAAAAGCTATAGGATGGTTGATTTTTGCTTCACCAAGCTGTGCCAACACTACTCCTAAAGATATGCAATAAGCATAAACATGGACATGGAATTCCTTATTCCAGTTAGGGAATACCAAAATAGGCGCAGTTACCATCTTCTCTTTTAGTATGTTGAGGCTCTTTTGGAATTCTTCATCCCACTGAAAATTCATATCTTTCTTGAGCAGTTTCTCCATTGGCACATTGATCTGTGCATACCCCATAATGAATTTTCTATAGTATCCTTTATGTCCCAATGTAGTGTGCAACTGTGTGACTGTTCTAGGTGGATCTAAGTTTACAATGAAAACAATATTCTTAGGGTCTACCATGAGTCCTTGCTTGAAAACAACATGTCCCAACAAGATACCAAAAGGTACACAAAATATGCACTTCTTCAAATTCAAAGAGATCTGATGTTTTCTACAAGTGTCAAGAATAAGCCTTAAGCTCTGTTATCACTGTAATTTTTTTTTCCAAACTTGGACAGTTTTCTTTGTTCCTAGTCATAGTTTTTAGATAGGTGTGAAGTCATGTTAAGTTTTTAGGGGTTAAGTGATAGGGTTAGAGTCTCATTTTCATTCACATAATAAAGTCTAGCAACCTTATTTCATACCTTGACAGTATCATACCACGTTTAGAGAGTCAAATTTTAAACCATTTTGAAATTTTTTTGATTAAGCCACGAAACCACGTTTTCGTAGCATAGACAATGTTAAAAAATGCATTTGCACTATGAAAACGCTGCTCATTTCGTAGCGCAAAACCCTGAAATTGCATTGAGCGCGCTACGAAATCAGGGATTCATAGCACGTCTTTTCAGTTATCAAATCTACCCAAATTCTGTTAATTATTCATGATTAGGTGTCAACCACAAGTCTTTTCTCACACATGCAACCGTTCATAGCCATCATCACATTCGTTTGAGGTCATTTTTCTTATGTCATTTTCAAATTTGAAAGGGGCTGGTTTTGGTTTCATTGTCTCATGCAAGAAACACATGATGCATACCCTCTTTCGAATGGTAATCTCATGGTAAGTAGAAACCAAAGCTTCTCTTTCGTTCATCAAGCGAGGCAGTTTACTCTGAAATCAAGCGAGGTTGTTGGTTACAGGTTTTCAAAAAGCACACAAGAATTTCAAGGAAAGGATGACAGAGGAAAGAAAGAATCATAGGTCAGGCCATTGTTTAAGGATAGAGCCTGAAAGCATAGAGGCTCTAACCAAAGACAAATGAGTTGAGGAGGCCTTCAAGAAGGCAGGATGTTGGAATTTCTGTGAAAAATTGCAGGGAGGTCATAATCAAGTGACAAAATAATTTTCTCTTCATTTCACAGGTTCAAATACAAAGGTTGGTCTCTTAAACTTGACAATTTCCCCTAAAATTATATCATCAGTGACAGAGATTCCAAGGGGAGAAGAAATATGGTTCAAAAATTTCAGGTTTGAGATGGAACCTTGTAAAATTTTTCTGAAACCAGGGTTTGAAGAGACAGATTTAACTAAAGCAGTGCCAAGAAGCTACATCAAGAACACCTATGCCAATCTGCTCTACAAAATTCAAAGGTACTTCACCTGTGAGGGAAGATACCATAAGGTGTATTCTTATCATTTCAAACTCTTGTTGCATTTTAATAGAATGATTTCTTCGGATTTTCCTTTCTTCTTGTTTCGAAGTTTAGCTAAGATGGCAGATAAAGTGCAAATGAAAGCTCAATATTGTGAAACTTCACTTTTCCATCATGGTCTAGTTAAATGGATAGTTTTACATGAAATTCAGAGGATAAAAAGAGAATGGTCTACATTTTTGTTTTTGTGTGGATTTGGGGTGGAAACACAAGGAGCAGGTATTAGCCCTAGGACCAAAGAAAAATCATCCTCAGAAACCAGTGGCCCTGCAGAGACAAGATCAAAAAGATTTATCAAGTTAAAGCCTAGAAATCAAGTGAAAGAGCTAGAGATTATGAAATCAGTGATTATTCAAGAAACCCCTCAACCTGCACAAAAGAGGACAACTAAAGTTAAGGAAACAATACAGGAACAATCAACTAGCAAATCAGCCCAGAAAAGATTGAATAGAAGTCAAATAGCAAAGGAAAAGGGAAAAACAGTGGTTTCAGAAGAAAATCTGAGTTTAAAGGGTAGTTTGAATGATATTTTACATGCTATTGATATTGAGGAATCTCCTTTAGTTCAGGCAGATTTTATAAGATTGGATGAAGGGAAATCTAAGAAGATCAAATCTTCCAAAAAGCTGGATTTTGATGATGAAATTTCAGAGTTTGTGTTCAAGCCCAGAAGGCCTCTAACTAGGAAATCAAAAAGGTTACGAAGGCTGAATATGGAGTTAGATAAAGCCGGGGAAATTTCAAATGTTCATGAGGAGCCCATAGACCTCTCATCACCAATGCTTGAAAGAGACAGAAACAGAGTTTTCAACACTCAAAGAGAAAAGAGCAGTTATGAAGGAATTAAGGAAAAGTTGATATTAGCTAATCTTGAAATTTATAAGCTTAAGAAGAAAGCAAGAAAACATGTTGTTGAGCAGATAAATTTCAACAGAATTAAGGCTCTGTGGGAGCTTGAGAGAGTTTCAAAACCTAAAACAGTCAGCAGTGAAGCTCAGTATTTTACCTGGACTCTTCTTGCAATCACTGAGGCTAAATTTGTGAGGAGGATAAATTTTAATTTAAGGGATACCAATAGAAGGTTGAAGATCTTTAAATTCAAATGACAAAGTCTGAAGGTCAGCTACAACAGAGATAGAACAAGAGCAGTAAGTGACAAATCCTTAAATACAATTTTGTTTCTAGAAATGACATCACTTTTTGAAAACATTTCAAAGATGACTTATATTTATTGTTAATGTATATTGAAATCAAGGAAATCATTAAAAAGGTGAAAATACTCTTAAAATCAGAAGACTATGAAAAAAATGTGTAAAAGGGACATACACAGCAGTTTCGTAGCACGCTACGAAACTGCTGTAGGTGCATTTTTGAACATCTTTGTAAGGGTTTTGAGAGGTAAAAAAGCTTCATTTCCAAATTTTGTTGCTGGTGGTGGTTGAAAAGGGTTCACAAATGAAATTCCAAGTCTCAAGGCAAAAGGAAAAGGATGGTTGAGAGTGGTTTTCTAAGATACAAATTCTGCGCCACGAAAACAATTGCTCATTTCGTAGCGTAGCCATACCATTTCTCCTTTTACTTTTTCAAAGGCTTAGTTTCTGTACAGGTGGAAAGGCATGGTTCCATGGAAGTTATAACACATTTTCACTTATCTTAAAATTCAAGATTTCCAGCAAAAAGGGCTCGAAGATCATCAAAGAAGGAAAAGGCTAAATTATAGGAAACATGTCCCCTGTTTTGTAGGGCAAGTAAGACATGAACCAAAATGATATTATAACAAGATTGGAGGCATCATCAAGGTTGAAGATATGGAGGTACAGTTGTCAGAGATATTATTTAAGTTCTAGATAAGGTTGTTAGACATAATAAGGAGTTGTAATCCTATTTGTATTAGGACTTCTAGAAGAGACAATTAACTGTTAGATGTAATTAATAGTCCGTTTTAGGAGCAAATAGGTGTCAATCTAAGAAATTCGAATTCTCTTCATGATGGATAAGGGAATCCAAGATTGTAATGATGAATCTACAAGAGACATGAGGTCTAATTGCTAAATTTTGGAAAATTTTCATTAACAAGCAAACTATGTCACTATAGCAAACTATGTGTTTTTATCATAATACAGATATTGGCTTACTACTCCGGGTTCAGAAAGAGTTTTTGATGTTTGATATTCCTATGGATTTCTTTATCTACTTATTTTCAGTGGTATGAACATATGTTACTTAGAATTCATTGGAAAATTCTCTGACTTCCTGCATATGTTTGTAAACTGTGTTTTGTTCACTTTGTTACTGTTTTGCTGATATATCTAAAAAATCTGAAATGCCCTGACTTCCATGATAAGCTAATCTTGATGTTTTGTGGAAACATACCTTGAATCCATAGCCCAATAGATGTTTTTTGATCATTAATTCAACCAGTCATACACGTTTATCCAATTTATTCCTAGAGTTAGCCATCTAATCCTTAATTCAAAATCTTAAACCTAGTGAGAGAGCCCTCTCAGGTTGAGGAGGCTAAGCCTCAACTAAAAGTATGGTTTGAAATAGTTACTCAGAGTCTACTTGATCAACAGCCTATCAGGGTCAGATTTTTTGATAACAAGCTCCAAACATGTTTCTTCAACAGTCCAAATATTAGCCAGTCATCAAAGTATACCTCCAAAAACTTGTGAATTTACTCCTTGAAAGCTCCGACCACCACTCTGAAAAATATAGCAGGGGCATTCTTCAACCCAAAAGGCATCACTGTAAACTGATATGAGTAGCATTCTATAACAACGCTGGCCTTGTGTCGATCTTCAAGTGTAATTATGATATGACGATATCCTGAAAATACATCTATAAATGAATATACTTCTCGTACTCCTACGTTATCTAATACTTCATCTGTGAAAGGGGTGGGAAAATGATCGTGTAAGATTGCATCGTTCAACTTCCTTAGGTCCACACATATTCTTATTTCTCCTTTTTCCTTTTTTTCTGGCACCACCATAGGACTTACCCATTTTGATTTTTTAACAGATTCAATAATCCCTACTGCTATCATATTATCTAGTTATAGCTTCACTTTCTCATATTTTGGGTTCAACCTATAAGCTCTCTGCTTGACTGGCTTCACATAAGGTTTCAGGGGAATATTCATGACTCCCAAATCTCCTATATTCCCTTCATATCTGACAATTTAGTGGGAAACACTTCTTTCCATTCATGCAGTAATTATGTAACTTTGCTGACTGTTTACTCATCAAAATAATCTCCTACTGTTATGATTAGGTGCTAAAAAATAAAATTTGTCATAATGGTATGGAACCTGAACAACCGTGCAGATCTCATCGTTCTGAATCCAATGCAAATCATTTCACAGAAAACCACATCATATTCTCCCAGAAACGTGTTTTGTTCGTTTTCCCAAACATGCAATTTAAAAAAAAAGACTACTGATTAGGAAAAAAATTGGGCCACTGGAAGGCTACCACATGGTCTCTTTTGGTTGGTTGAAAGGTATTTTTTTGGGGCCTACCACTGCTTGATAAGTGGGAGGCCCTGATTGGTTCTAGTTTGGTGTTTTATGGTTGGTTGGTTGGTGGAAAACCACATGCTACCACATGGCCCAACAGAAGGCCTCCACGTGGCAGCATGGGGGCCACCAAAATTATGTTCAATTTCGAACTGCACCTCTACGGATTCGAAACCAAAGCCTATTACCAAATAGTGCAACGTGTTACCAACCAGACTATACAATGGTGTTTGTAAACCATAGTTTGAACACATGTTTTGAATGTAAGTTGGTGGAATGTTTGTGTAAGGGGCCAACGCTTAGCCTCGACCCCACCCCATACGACACCATATGACTTCACACCAGAACTGAGGGCACGACGGAGGCAGAGCGAGCCCCGCCTGAAATTTAATTTAAAAAAATAAATAAATTTGACTATGTAATATGAATTGAAGATTTGGATTTTGGGCACCATCATGAATTTTAATGATCCGAAAATTTCGCTCGGAATTCTGGAAATTTGTTGCTCGGTTAACCGAAATTGTAGGACAGTTCCAGATTTTGGGGAATTTGTGGTGCGGTTAGTAGCAAAACTGGGGAGGCTCATAATTTCTTCAATTTTTGACCAATTTTGGAGTAGAAAGAGGCTAGATAGGAATTTTTGGGTATTCTGGAGCTGATGGAACACGTTTTGAAGCCATTTGAGTACTGTGAATGTATCTAATCACCATTTTGAGCATAATGAAAGAGGGCCAAACCATTGGAAGCTGAACCAAGGAGATGTAGCCCAGGAGGGGTGAACTCCTTCATCACTTGTTGCGTTGTGATTATTTTTATGGTGTGTTTTTCTTCTATTTCAGAGTTAATTTCATGCTTTATGTGTTTAAGAATTTAGCATAAAGGCTCACAAAAACTCATTTTTTTACACTTGCAATTTACAAACCCTCAAGCACGTTTTCGTTAAGATCTCATACAGATCAAGTTTGGTGTTAGAGCTTAGGTTTTCTTTGTTGCTGTGAGGATTTAATTGTTTTCAAGTGTTTCTGATGCTTACACGGTTGAATCTTAAGAGAGGAGAAGGAAAGATTGTGGTTGCAAGTCCTCAAGTTAGGTCAATGACAAGGAGAGTAGGTTTTCCACAATCTCCACCACAAATTGTTCCTCAAATTAAAGTTGAAGCTTCCACAAGCATGTGACATGAAGGAGAACCTGAAAATATGTCAGAGGATGAAAAATACTCCAGGAAAGCATTCTTTGATATGAAAATAATGGTGAAATCTCTCTATGAGGAGAGAAGCACAAGGATGCAAGGTGAGAGCTCCAATATTTGAAAGGGATATAAGTCTTCAAAAGGAGAAGAAGGAGATGGAGACAAGCCTCTAAATGGTAATGGGAATGGTGAAAACCACCTTTCACACCACCATTATCCTCACCACCATCTTCACCACCATATTCTTCTACAATAAGCACTTCACAAAAACCTCCACAATCTCCAAAGGTAATGGTAAAAATACATTTTTAAAGCTTGACATTAAGTTTGATTTGACTATGTATGATGGAGAGGTAGATGCTGAAATATTAGACAATTGGGTACATTGGCTTGAAGTGTATTGCAGGATACAAATAATCAAGGATTATGACACCAAGATTCAACTTGCTTCACTAAGATTGGAAAGTTCAACTCTTATTTGGTGGGAAGCCAAAACTCAAGAGGACATGAAGAGACATGGTAAGGTCTTAACCTATTGGAATGATTTGTTGCTGCTTTAAGGAGACAATTTTATCCATTAGAATACATGCAAAAGTCTATAAGGGATTGACAAAACTTTAGAAAAGGTAAAGGACAAAGTATGCAAAGCTATACTCAAGAGTTTAGGAGAAGATAACTAATTTTGGGTGTAGATTTGAAATGTCAAGAAACTTTGCTAAAGTACATTGCAGGTTTTCATAGTTACTTAAGACATAATATTCTCATGTTTAATACTTAAAATTTAGATGAAGGATGTGTACAAGCCACACATCTAGAGGAAAGAGGGAAATATGTTTCAGAGGAGACAAGTGAGGATACCTTTGAGTCTCAAGAGAAAGGAAAATGTTCAAGGGTAAAGGTAAGAAGAATGCTTCCATCAATATGGAGAAAGAAAAACTAACATGAAAAAACTGTTCCAAAGATGGACACGATGAAGGTCATTGCTGGGAACTTCATTCATAGATGAGACCCAAGAAGCTTAAAAACAAGGAGAAGGAGAAGACACTTCAAAAATAACTCATAATTTTGGTTATGATTTCAGAGATGAAACAAATATCACTGCAATGGGTTTGAAAGGTAAGGACATTGCAAGTACCATTTCTTCAAGTTGTCTCAATAGTACTCAAGATGTTGAAACAATAATTGAAATTTTCCATGTTAAATTTATTTCAAAGCATACCAAGATTGACACCCTATTTGATAGTGGTTCACAAGCAAACCTTATTTCAGAAGACTTAGTCAAGAATTTGAATTTATAAGCCATTCCTTATGCAAGACCTTATCCTTTAGGTTGGATATGTAAGAATGAAAATTTGTAGGTGACGAGGAAGTGCATACTTAGATTTGTAATCATTGCAAACTTTCTTGATGTTGTTCCACTTGATATTTCTGGTATTAAGGTATGAATGTTTCTACAGTCAATAACATATTTTTGTAGAGAATTTATGGATATTTGTGTATTCATATCGAAGGGCACGATGTTTCGGGTGAACAATTCACCCATATTTAGGAATACACAGGTCTCCAGAATTCTCAACAATAATTTTGGTATTCTTTTGGGTAGTCCATATCTTTATGATAGGAGAGCAATTTTTCATTGCCATGAGAAAAAGTATCACTTGTTCAAGAATGAGATTGAGTACATTATTAGAACGCATAATAAGAATGTTAGTTTGTCTCTTATGCATGATGGAAAAATGAAGAGAATTGTGAATGCTAGTAAAAATTTGGCTTTATTAATGTTCAAGTGTCAAGATGTTGTGAATGAGGCCTTTCAAGGTGATGCATCAAATGAAAATTCTGATTTCATTAAGGTCGCTAATGGTTGTGATAATATGTTTCAGGAGTCTAGCATGTTGCCTCCAAAAAGAGGTAAAAAAGATGTGATAAAATTGTAGAAGCATGAATCATTCTTGAGCAGTGATGTGAAGAAGATGCCGGTGCAGGAGAGTGCAAAGGTCAAAGAGCAAGTGCCAAAGAAATTTGATAAAGAGAGAATTGGGTTCAAAATTTATTCTTGTGGGTTTCACAATGTATTTTATTTGAAATGGGATGCTGCATGGCGATGGCGATCACATTTGGTCAAGATTCAAGCCAAGCACAAGGCAAGACAAGCTAAATATCGTCATGTCGACAGTGTTCGAAGTGAGAAGAATTTCAAGTTGTTTAAGTTTCCTTTGATTGAAGATCGAGGGAACATGTTTTTTTATTCAAGGAAAATTTTTTGTTCTACAAATTCTGGGAAATTGCAGCAAGATGGTATCTACAACAACAAGACAGGGTCTCCAGAATCAAGGAAAAAGATCAGTTTTCATGAAAATCTCAAATTGTTGAATTCATGCAACTTCCAGTGGATTGATACTGGAAGGGTGAGGGGGTTGTACCCTTACCCAAATTTTCAATAATGAAATAGATTATGGGGTCCAAAGTCTTCCAGTGGGGAGGTGTGATTAGGTGCTAAAAAATATGCTAAAAAATTAAAGTTTTCATAATGGTGTGGAACTTGAACGACTGTGTAGATCTCATCATTATGAATCTGACGCAACTCATTTCATGGAAAATCGACGCTGTATTCTCTCATAAACACGTTTTATTCATTTTCCCAAACAATTTTTTTTTTTAAAAAGGATAACTTGATAGGAAAAAAATTGGGCTAGTGGAATGTTGCCACGTGGCCTCTTCTGGTTGGTCGAAAGGTATTTTTTTTGGGCCTACAATTTCCTAACAAGTAGTAGGCCCTTATTGGTTATGGTTTGGCATTTTATCGTTGGTTGGTTGGTGGCCAACCACATGCTGCCATGTGGCCCAATCAGAGGTTACCACGTGGCAGCACAGGGGCCATCAAAATTATGTTTTAAGTCTGAACTTGTTGGGAAACCAGCTCCAAAAATAGAAGAAAAGAGATATCAACGCCTTAGATATAAGCCACTTCGAGGGGGAAACCTCTAATACATTACATGAATGAAAAATTCTTCGATGATTCAAATTACAAAACCTCCTTTCTATATATAGGAGTCCATGGGGCCACAATGTAATCCTAGTGGGGCTACAATGTAATCCTAGCCAACCTAGCAATAATAATTTAAGGGCAAAATAATAACAATATGGGGGTTACAGGGGTACAATAATAAAAATAAGGGGGTTACACTAACAACAATAAGGGACTATACTAGTAATATAGGGACCTAACATGCCCCTCTCCTTCAAAAAAGTGTTGTCCTCAATGCTTGAGTAGCTCTGGGTGCTTCTGTATAAAAGTGACAATTTTTTTACGGGAGCAAAGCCATTAATACCATACAAAAATGTATTTTGTTCTAAATGTAAAGTTGCAATGCGTACCTTTTGTGTGTTTTGCACATTATTGAGATCAAAATATTGCTCCATCTGTAGTATCCATGTTACAGGATCATTTCCATCAAAGTTCCTCATATCCATTTTTGGAATAGGTGGTTCTTCCCTCCAACATTAGAGTTTATGAAATCACGATTAACATTTATTTTGTTCTCATCATGAGTTTCCTCTACTATCTTTTCACCATTAGGAAACATTTCTTGTATCAACTTTGTCAAACCTTCCATGTCTGATTTTAGATCATTCTTCATGTTTTCCATCCTAGCTTCCATGTCATCCATCTTAGATTCCATGCCAGCTTCCATGCCATCCATCTTAGCTTCCATGAAATTCTTCAAACCATCCATCTTAGATTCCATGCCTTTCTTCAAAATTTCCATGTCATTTTTTGTTGCTCTTTGTGAGAGCGAAATTTGTTGCAATTGCTCTTGTAACTTTGATATGTCATGTTTCCATTCTTCATCTTCATGAGTCATAGTAGAGCCTTCTAAAGGCTTAATGGGTGTTGAATTATTTCTAGGGGCAATTTTAGAATCCAATAATGATATCTGTTCTACAATATTCCCTTAGAATCAATTCAAATTGATTCTTCAAAGAAGACTTATGCAATTCGGAAAAAAATACACACCTTTTACTTGCTTTTGAGGAGCTCGATATTGAAATTGACTTATCTCTATACTTACGGATCCTTAATATCTAAAATTTGGCCCTTTAGTAGTCCTCTGAAGCTTCTTTCAAATAACACAGGTCTGACGTAATTTGGATTCTTCAAGGCAAAGTTATGTCCAATCTCCCACAATGACCTAATTATGGACTGGTTCAGTAGAGTGAACTTGTACAACTTTCCACATGTCACTTTTTGCTCCTTTGGCTTTGAAATTTATAGACAAAAAAATATAGTCCGTGTACTTCCAATCAATTTTTATAGAATTCTAATCCGATGATTAGATAGAGAGTTATGAAGATTGTCCCATGATCACCTCTTTGAGATGAAATTCGGGAGCCTGAAAAAGACCTAACTTCCACATATCATATCTCCGAAAATATTGTGAACCAAGCTCTAAAATTTTGTAAAAAATGTTCCTCAGGATTTTAGCTTCAGGCTCTAAAATTTTAGCTTCTGAAGCTTCATAGAAAAAAATTTATAGCAAAAATTCTGCGATGACCTTTTTAAGTGAAATTTAGGAGCCTGCAAAAGACCATACCTTCCACAGATCATATCTCCGAAAATATTGCGGACCAAGCTCTGAAATTTTATGACTATGTTCCTCCAAATTTCGGCTTCACGCTCTAAAAATTTCAGCTTCTGAACCTTTGTAGAAAAAAAATTATAGTGAAAATTGCACGATGACCTGTTTGGAGCAACGAAACCCTAGAATCCAAAGCTCTGATAGCAAATGTTGGGAAACCAGCTCCAAAAATAGAAAAAAAGAGATATCAACGCCTTATAAATAAGCCACTTCAAGGGGGAAACCTCTAATACATTACATGAATGAAAAATTCTTCGATGATTCAAATTACAAAACCTCCTTTCTATATATAGAAGTCCATGGGGCCACAATGTAATCCTAGTGGGGCCACAATGTAATCCTAGCCGACCTAACAATAATAATTTAAGGGCACAATAATAACAATATGGGGGTTACAGGGGTACAATAATAAAAATAAGGGGGTTACACTAACAACAATAAGGGACTATACTAGTAATATAGGGACCTAATAGAACAACACCTCTGTGGATTCGAAACTGGAACCTATTACCAAACAACGCAATGTGTTACCAACCAGACTATACAATGGTGCTTGTAAACCATAGTTCGAAAACATTATTTGAATGTAAGTTGGTGGAAGGTTAGGGTAAGGGGCCAAGTCTTAGCCCCCTCCACCCCCCCATACACCTCCATATGACTTCACATCGGAATTGAGGGCGCAATGGAAGAGGAGCAAGCCCCACCCGATTTATTTTTATTTTTATTTTTAAATTCGACTATGTAATATGAATTAAAAATTTGGATTTTGGGTAGCATTATGAATTTTAATGATCGGATAAATTTTCCCAGAATTCTGGGAATTTGTTGCTTGGTTAGCTGAAATTAGGGTGAAATTGTAGGACGATTTCAGATTTTGGGGAATTTGTGATGCGGTTAGAAGAAAAACTAGGGAGGCTCATAACTTCTTCAGGTTTTGACCAATTTTGGAGGAGAAATAGTCTATACAGACATTTTTGGGTATTCCAGAGTTGATGGAATTTGTTTTGAAGCCATTTGAGCACTATAAATGTATGTAATCACAATTTTGAGCATAATGAAATAGGTCCAAGCCATTGGAAGCTGGATCAAGGAGACGTAGCCCAAGAGGGGTGAAATCCTTCATCACTTGCTGTGTTGTGATTATTTTTATGGTGTATTTTTTTGTTGTTTTCTGCTATTTTAGAGTTAATTTCATGTTTTATGTGTTTAGTGATTTAACATAAAGGCTCACAAAAACTCATTTTTTAACACTTGCAATTTACAAATCCTCAAGCAAATTTTCATTATGACATTTTACAGATCATGTTGAAAACTTAGGCTCTTCTTCTGATCCAATGTTCACTTTGTTGGTCTTCAATGGCAGTGTGATATCTAGCATTTCTATCTTTGGTCCATGTAATTCACAGTTCCCTTTTGACTCTACTATGTTGATGCTTTGGGGGTATTCTTCTTATGCATTAATATTATAGTATTCTAGTGCATACTCTATATGCACAACCCAATTAGGTTGCTTCCATGACAGTGTGGCTACACCTTCAAAGATATTCTCTTTTACTATTTTCATGGCTGAATCTATTCTTGGACACTCATCCTCAAAACTGAATGTTAGTATCAACCCATCAAACAAGTTCTCCCAGTTCATAGTATCATGTCATAGTTCTGTTTCCAGGTACCAATTCATAGGAATTTTCTCCAATGTGTGAATAAATCCATGTACCCATTCTTATCGTGGAATCTCCTTCCATGTTGTAGTGCACAACTGGATATGCTCTCTAGGGTTAGTTTCACCATCATATTTCTTCTTTATCTCTATTTCTACTTGTCCAAACTTGATCCACATTAATCTTCAACATACCTTCTAATCTCCTATGTTCTTCTTGTGTGTGCCCCACCATCTGGGAGGGGTAGATCTTAAGACTGTATCCAAGGCTAAAAATATTTGATATTTCGGTACCCTCTCTTAATAATCATTAAGAAAAGTTTCTACATTACTCAAACCATCATAATAAGGCAGGTTACATACCTCCAATGTCAGCAAAATCCTTTCGTTATTCTTGCACAACGTTCTGTGGAAATTTCATGCAATCCGTTCTTCCAATTCTCTAGTTATTCTTCTGAATATGATGTGCAGGTACTATCATGATCCTAACACAGCTTGCCGTATGAAGTAGGGTTAATATAATCATCTTCCTTGGATGTCAATTGATAGATGTTATCAATGTCTGCTACGATGTATTATTCTCTCACTAGATCTGTATATCTTACTCCTTCTAATGGGTCTAAAGGAAAAATCACCCTCGTAATGCTTCCTTTAGATATAATTTTACTCTTCTTTAGATTGATGATGGCCAGATTGTCAATTTCCTAATCAATTCCAAGTAAACCAAGATAAGGATTTGTGTCATCAACAACTTCTATTACTTCAAAATCAACAATGGTGTGAACTCCTTCAAGATCTACTATGACACCTGATAATATTCCCATAGGAAAGGTCTTTTGTTGATTTGCCAATATTAACTGAATATTTTACCATTGTAGCTTCAGCTTACCGATTATTTCCCATGTCTTCTTTGTAAAGACATTAGCATCATAGCCCAAATCTAGAATAACTTTATCCATTTCATATTCTCCAATCTACGCACTAAGTCTCATCTCTTTTCTAGTTCTCTTCTATCGATGTACATTATTAACTGTGCGCACCTCACTTCATGGTGTATTTTTTGATGCACAAGAATTTATGAATTCCTGAAGCCATTATACATCATTTTTATCTCTTAATAAATTTCATATAGGTCTGCAGAAAAGATCTCAAATTATGTGCTTCATCTGCTGAATTCTGTCTCAAAGCTTGATTTTGTGTCGCTACTTGGTTTTATGTTGGAACTACTGTCATGTCGTAGTTACTAGGCCTTGGATTTTTAGTATAAGTCAAAGCTTCTGCATCCATAAAAATTTGCATCGCTTCCATAAACACTTTATTTTCTTTTTGAACATAAAAAACAAGAAATATCTCTCGATTCTTTCTAACCCATGCACGTAGATTTTAAAATTACTTCTTTCCATATTATTCATCACTTCCAGTTGCAACTCCAATTCTAATAACAATATTAGCAAAGGTTCATCGATCCTTCTTTCAGCCTTCATCATTTGGATGTTTTGTGTGAGATGCAGGTTTCTTTTCTCTTGCATTTTTTCTGTAAGTACAGGGAAATCTTTAATTAATTGATCAAAATATTTGTAGTACTTACATGTTGTAGTAGGATTCTGGAAATATCTTGCAAAATAACCTACTTGGATGTCGCTACAGAAAATGATCTGTCCTCTTCCTCAGCCAACTCCACCTCCTCGACCTCTTCCTTGATAATCTCCTCGACCATTGCATTGTCCACTGGCCTCATGTGCACACTCCTATGGTTGAATTTTGTAAGAATCAACAATGTGCTCCATCATTAGATCATAACTTCAGAAATTATTCTCATCATATTCTAATGACTTACGAATTTTTCAAAACAGGTTCGTTGGGGTCAACACATATTTCTGCAACAAATAAAAATCTTCAGGGCGATGTTGTCCTGTAGTTCTTCATATCTTGCACCACTGACTAGATTCTGCATTCAATGGATTAGGTGCTCTACTAGCCAAGTAATCTTTGAAAATATGGAATTGTTCCTTAGAATGACCCTCTTATTTGCATTTTGTACACCACACTTCTTCTCTAACTTCTTTTCCCTTCTTGATATCCTACCATTACAAGGCCAAGTTTGTCAGTTGACTCTGAATATGTTGCATACTTGCATTAGTGTCCCCTATCGATGAAGCTTACAACTTCATGGAAATTTCCAAAGCTTTGACTTGAGTTACTATCTTATGTTGCGTTAACAGAAACCTGATATGTGGTAAGAACGCAACTATAAACCATTCCTTATGCTTCTTTGGGGGTATTTTGAAGCTTACTTGATCTAATAACACTTTAAACCTTTGATCAAGCTCCCAAACAGACTCATTACCTTTCTGTTTGATATCTTTTAACTCAGTAATGCACTGCGATTGAGACTTCAGCTTCATGAACTCCCGTGTCAATGCTTGCTTAATATCTGTAAATGTACCATTGTGAGTGGTTGAATACTTCATGTACCACATCAACGCTCTATTTTGCATCATCATAATGAAATGATCCTTCTTTATATCTTTTTCATTGATCTGATTTTCTGTCCATATAGCTTTGGCTAGAAACCAAAACTGTTATGGCTCCTTTGACCCAGTTCCTCTAAAAAAATGTAGCTTAATTTCATCAACCATACCTCTTTTTGGGGTGTAAGGGGGAGGGGGATGGGTGGTAGGAGAGGTATGGGGATCAAGGAGACCACCAACACCCTGAATACTACTAGATTTGGGATTCAATGAACTCTCAAGCCGGAAGGGGGTATACCACAGACTTTCCTGGGAGTTCTCTGGGTAGTTTTCTTCTTTTTCACCTTCAGATTCACTCAACAGAGGGCTATAATTAGTATCTAGGAAGGTATACATATCTTCTTCGTGATATCTCTTTATGGTATCTACTCTATACCTTTTTCCACTTCGCATTATACATATTTATTTCTCAGATTTACTTCTTCCTCCAAACATAAGTAAGCTGTCAGTCTTATTGCATCCGCAAAACTCCCTTTTCACACAAAACAATCTTAATCCAGAGTTTAAAAGAATTCAGATATCTACCTCACGGTATTTTGAAGAACTTCGCTTTGATTTGCTATAGGAAACAATCGAGTCTACTGCAAACTCAGTAATAAAACCTCCCAAAATGCTATTAATCCAAAATTTGACATCTCTTAAAATATTTTTGTTAGTGCACTTGATTTGTTGTATTAGCTCAGGAGTCCATGTTGTAGGTTCTTTGTTCTTAAAGAAATCCTTTCTTTCAGTCAACCTAGACACCCACTCATATAATCCACTAGAGAATGATACAAAGAAAATTTAGTAGTGCTTAGTGAAAAGATACCTTTATAACCATGCTTCATATGTTAGACAAGGGTTTTTGTTTTCTTGATATGCAAATTATCATTCCTTATGACCTATCCAATCTTGAATTTCCTTCTTCGATGGGTGCCACTTCCACATATCCCTCAAATAGATCTTGATCCCGGCAAAAAAACCATTTGTTTGATTGGTTGCTATTTACCTAGGTTTGATCTATGCTGTGCACCAACAAAACCCTTGATCACCGGCCCTTTCGACAACAACCTGCAAGCAAATTGCATTCTCACCCGAGGTGACTATGGGTGGTTCAAGAACCAGGTTTCTGTAGCCTTAACAGACTGTGTGATGTGTCTAATCTACTATGTTGCTATTATATTTTAACATACATAAAATGAATATGTTGTATAAAACCATTTACTTACTTCCTTACATAGAGAGCACCATCTAGGGACAATCTTTCCCCTGCGTTGGACAAAATCCCATGAGGGGACCTTGTTCTAGAGGATGCACCAGAAATACAAATTTGTTTTTACCGGACCCTTTAGTTCCCACAGGGATTTGTACCACCACTCCGACTCCCCCTAGCCTTTCTGAGTCATTAACCATTTGTATCCAAAATTTGGGGAGAAACGACCCGATGGAGCATGGACCCATCTGAGTTCATCCCATCTCTCCTGAATCCGAATATTGGAGTTTTGAATATCATTGATAAACCCCTGCCACTCTGTGAGCCACCTGTCTTTGAGCTGAAGGGCTTCCCCTTTAGCCATGCTTGCCTCCATATCGTTGACTGGCCTTGGATAGAAATCTGACTTAAAGTTCTAAAGCCCCTTTGATCCATATGGTCAATGAGATCTCTAGACAGGGCATATCTCCCCGAGCATCCCACCCAAGGATCACGACCTAATATTACTTGAGAACCATCCCCAACATGACATCCTAGACCTTTTTCAATGATCTTAACCTACATTGTAGTAGCTTTCCAGACAATTGATGTGTTTTTTTTTCCTTGTTCGACATGCGCATCCATTCCAAAATTGGCATAGGATCAATATATTTCCTCTTAATGACAGTCATCCAAAGGTTGTACAGAGTGATGAGGCACCAACTGAATTTAACAGCAAGTGAGGCTGTGAAGGAGGGGAGCTCCTTAATTCCCCACCCTCCCCAAGATTTTAGACGCGCTATCTTCTCCCAAGACACCCATGGAATAACATGATCTTCCTTTGATCCAGCCCATAGGAACCGACTACAGATTTTATTGATTGTGGATAGAGTACTTCTAGGAACCCATGAGAGATCAACCCAATAGACTAGAATAGCCAGAGCTACAGATTTGAACATCACCAGCCTCCCTGCTCTAGAGAGCCATTTGAAACTCCGGTGTTTCATCCTTGTCTCAATCTTGGAAACTAGCCAGTGCCAATCCTAAATGCAATAAGAGTCCAACTTTAGGAAGAAGCCCAGGTATTTGAAGGGGTCCTGCAAAGTCTTTGCTTCAAACTGAACAATCTCAGAGATTCTTCCCACTTCTACTATTGACAAGCCAACTATTGTGATTGTGGATTTATATTGGTTAATGTAGAGACTTGTAGCCTTCAAAAAAAGATCCAAGAGCTCCTTTAGACAACGACTGTCTTCCAAAATACCATTGCTGAAAAGAAGGATACCATCAACAAAGAGTAAGTGGGTGACAATAAGGTTAACAACTACTTCAATGCCTTTTAGAACCCCCCTTCATTTTGCATCATGTATCATCAAGCTGAGTCCTTATGCTGCCAGAAGGAAGAGTAGGGGAGAGAGGGGGCATCCCTACTGAAGTCCTCTTTGAACATTGAAAAAATTCGAGGCGGCCCCATTGATTAGGACTGCCATGCTTGAAGAGGAAATGCACCCCATTACCCCATTGATGAAATCATTCCTGAAGCCAAGATGGGTTAGAAGGAGCCGGATATACATCCAACTGATTCTATCGTAAGCCTTGGAGAGATCTATTTTGATTATAGCTCCTTTTGTTTTTCTCTTTTTAAACTGTGGAGAGTTTCTTGGGCCACCCCCACTGCCTCGTGAATTTGTCTTCCATCCAGAAATCCGAACTGCTCCAAAGAAATATTCCAGGAAAGGAAAGGGTTAAGACGATTTGCTATCACTTTAGTAATGATTTTATAGATGCAGGTACAAAGTGATATAGGCCTGAAGTCATAAAAAGACTCCAGATGTTCATTTTTGGGAATGAGAGCTAGGAAAGTGGAGTTGAAAGGTGGATAGATAGATCATGATCTTCTCGATTCTTTCACCACCTTCAGTAAGTCATCCCCCAAAAACTCGAAAAAATATTGGAATAATTCCACTGTCAAACCATCCGGTCTAGGGCTCTTTTCCTTCTGCATTGCCTTAAGGATGTCCTCCAATTCTTCCTTAGAAACATGTTCCATGATACTGCCATTTCCTTCATCGTTTATGTATCTCGGGAAAAATTGGGCCACCCTAATAACTTCAGCAATGGAAGCCTCCGAAGGGGCTCTGAACAATGATTTGAAATGTTTCACTCCAAGGGCTGAGATTGCCTCAAAAGAGTGAGCCATCTCTCCTTCTTCCGTATGCATACCCAAAATTGTATTGATATTTTTCCTTCCTTTTGCATAGGTTCTGAAAAAAAATTGTGTTCTCATCGCCAGCTTGCAGCCAAATAGCCCTACTCTTAAGGTGCCAACTCTCCTCTCTAACCAATAAAATTTTATTCCTTGATTCTTCAAAACTCTTTATGCGGTCTCTTGTTTCAGTAGAGACATGTCCAGCCCCCTCCAGACTTTCAAGAAAGTCTAGTTATTCATTTATCTTCCGAAGGTCTTCGTCCTCCTTAAGTTTCTTGGCCTTTGCCCATTCCAGAGTAGCTTTTTTCATATCCTTGAGATTCTCCATAAAATGCCTACTCGAATTTCCTGGTTCCCTTGGCCGATCCCTTCTCCACATGGCATGGAACAGGGAGATAAAAGATTCATCTTTAAGACATGTAGGGTTAAACTTGAAGGGATCCCCAGGCTTCTTGTGAGGAACTTTAATTTCGAGAAGGATGGGCAAGTGATCACATAGCCCACCCTCCCCTACCCAGTGCCTGAAAAATGAGGTTCGAGCCACTAGATATTCATTAAGGAGAAAGTGGTCCAGCTTCTTGGCCACCCTGTCCTCCCCAGCTCGTCTGTTTCTCCACATGGGTCGAGGCTTAATCAAGGTTTCATCCACCAAGTGTGTGGAGAAAAACTGGTTAGTGAAGTAATCTGTAAGCCGATCAACATGAGCAGAAGGACCCCAAGACTTCGACAGGGCTAGGGATAAATTTAGGTCTCCCCCCAAAATGAGGTTGGGGTTACAAATATAAGAGTTTGCAAATATATTATTCAAGCAATGCATCCTCTCCAAATATGGCCCACAAACATTGAGGAGGAGGATAGAGTCACAAATCTCATTTGAGTAGACTTCCATTGCTAGGGAATTTTCAAAGCCCCATGAGGAAATTTCCTTCAACCGCCTAGACTTGATTCCCAATGCCAGTTCCCCTGATCTTCCATGGGCATCCATCACCTGGAAACCCCAACCTAGAAACATCCTTGAAAGGGATCCTACCACTTCAGACCCTAGCCCCAGCATTTCTTGAAGCATAAGGACATCAGGAGCATAGGATTTCATCAGCTCTCACAAAGCTATTTTTTTGGGTTGATTAGCTAAACCCCTACAGTTGTAGGAGAGAATGATAATCTAGAACCCAGGGAAGGGACCTGTGCTACTCTAAGCACCTCGGAGAGGGAAAGTTACTTCCCATCAGCAATATCTATTTTGGCCTTGACTTGAGCCTTAGAGAGGTTAGGTTTCCTACCTCTCATCTTCCTAGAGCCAACCGAGATAGGGTTAGACTCCAGACCACTGATGATCTCCCCTTTCCAAGGTTTTTTCATCAGGGATCGAAGGTTATAGGGAGGTTTCTCAGGGATAGAAGGAAAAGAGGAGGGAAAACCAATAATAGCCTTAGGGAGGGGGTCAATAGGAGGGAGATGGACCGATGTTATAATGATATCAAAGGAATATATAACATCATGCATTTGAAAATATTCCATTTGAGGAGGCCTGGAGGGACCTAGCTTTATACAAGCAAAAATAGAAGTGTATATAGAGGAGAAAAGGGAAGGAGCAGAGACCAGAAGCATACCCTCCAGAGAGGCTACGACGGTTCCAGCGTCAGGTGGAGGTTCTGCTACATGAGGCGGGTCCTGAATATGAGCCAATGCTTTAGAAGGTGGTTGAGTTGCCTTTTGATTCTCAAAAGGGATTTCATTTTCAGTGGTTCTAGGACCTTCAACACCATCCATCATTTCCCCATCAGAATTATTTGTCTCTTAAACCCCCATGGGTCTCATTGGTCCTCGTGATATCCATTTTTGTTTTCTTCTTCTTCGGTGCCCCAGTGGGCAGTCCTTTGCTAGGTGGCCATACTTATTGCAGCGATGACATCTGAAAGACATGTGTTCATAATCTAGAACTTGGGAGTATTCATAGTCCTTATAATTTAGGCGCATTTCCTCTACTAACCCTTCCTTGGGGTTTAAGTTGACCAAAATTCTTGCAGAGCTCAGATCCTTGGTCTGCTGGAATGACATGTATGCTTCCAGATAGTGGCCCAAGGTGTTTCAAATAGATTGGAAGGCAGATTCCATCCAGAAAGGTATAGGAAGGCCTGGTAGCTTTACCCAAACCGAGGTGTCTTCAATTTTTTCCCTCTGTGCGTCAAAGAGTGGAGTCCATTTCTTGAGTAAGACGAGTCTCTTCCCAAAATTCCAATTCTTTTCTAGCACCCACTCTAAGTGTTAATTCTTCTCGAATTTCATCATAAACCACCCCTTGGCAAGAGTTTGGATATCTATGGGGTGTCCTGGGGCATCAGTCCATTTCGAAGATGTCCATTCTAAGATGTAGCTTGCGGAATATTTCCTGCCTCTGAATCTGCTAACAAGGATAGTTTTCGTCGCTTCCATTACTTTGTCAATGTGTATATCCACATCGAAAACAAAACATGGGTACTCTTCCAATCTCCTAATAAAATTATATTTTTTCCTTTTCTTTCCTGCAACCATACCTCTTCCACCTTCCTCACCTTATAGTGGCCTTTGAGTCGCATCTGGAACTTCAAGATTCGACGCCCTTCCTCAAGATGATTCAAACCCTCCCAGTCAGATACTCCAGTTCCTTTAGGGTCTTCTTCAGGCCTGATAGACCCAAGAACCTACTTGTGGTTGTCTCCTTTCTTAGGGCTTGAACCCCCCCCCCTTGATTCCCCTCTTTGTTAGAAAAATGACTGACTCCTGCCTGTCCCAACACTGATTGTCTCCGCCCTCTATGGTTTAACCAAACCCTTGGATACTTCTGGCCTAGAGCTTGCCGCCTCACTACCCTGCGAGAGGAGATACTTTTCAAGGGAGGCAATGCCCTGCCATTGGGGGGGGGTGTCTTTGCACAATATAAAATTTGCGAGGAAGCCCCCTACCCCAATCCACCTCTCTGTGGCTTTCTCCCAAGAAGGCTTTGAGCCCTGTAGAGCCCAAAAAACCACAACTAGCTACTATATCTTCCAATCCACCAGAATGATAGGGGATTGATGAAATACTTGGTAGAGACACGTTTTTCTGAGGGAGCTGGTGTGGATCACCACCAATATTCACAGGGATTGACGAGAGCTGAGTTAAACCACGGGCAGGACCTTCCTTCCACACGCAATTGAACATGCTATATAGACTTTCCTCTAGTAATGCAGCGCTGTTCAATAAACCCCAGGCGCCTTCTGGAGCCTTATTCTTCTGAGATGAATCACCCAAAGCCGAAAAAAATGGTCCAAGTTCTTCGTCGACCCCTCCTGACCCCAGAAAACAAGAAAATCTTCCGGCGATGGTTCAATATCCATGGAATCCCGTTCAAAACCCATATTTTCCCAGCGCTTTAGGGCTAAAACCACTTGTTCGACACCGTAAAAACCCTATAAAACCAACCCTCTCGTGCTCACACCGCAAAATAGCAAGGAGGTTAGGGTTAGTGAATGCGGAAATGACCATCCTAACCCTGCTTAACCCATGAAAAAACCGTTGAAAATTGTCTGCTGCGTGGCCGGCTATAGATTTCTCGGGTGTCTGCATGACTCTGACAAGCTTGGACGTCTGTTGCCCCGTATGTCGCCTCGCTGTTGGGCCCTGCAACCTGCCTCAGGACCACCAGAGACAAGCCCTCCTGCCATGATTAGGGTTTCTACCTTCGAAGAGAATCCATCATAAAATACACTTTTATAACACACAACTATAAAAATTACTTCGTAACAACTGATATTAAGAAAATAGACAAGAACACATAAGAACACATAATATCTTCATAAAAATTCTTATTTTCTATTATGATGGATATTTTCAGTACAATTAGCTCTCCGACCTACACAGTCAACTCGAGGTGGTCTGCGCACTAAGCTGCAGACTCTTCCAAGGTCTCTACGCACTCAACTGCATAGCCTTTCCTTCGCTACAAAAGATAGATACAAACTAGCTTGTAACCATAGAACTTACAATGATCTAATGATATTGTATAACATTACATCCTTTTATATAGTATTACATCGTTACATAACCATGGTCCAAATACCATGGGCTCCATACAACAAGTAAATCTAACCCAAACTCGTTACAAAAAATAGGGGCTTTGACCCACCCTGAAGCCCCTAAGATACCACGCGGTATATCTAAAATGATGTGCTGCGCAATATACTTCATGATTCTCTCCTCAAAATGCAAATATTTAGCCAAAATTGAGGCCAAGTTGGGTTGCGTCCAACAAGCCCTCAACACTTACATGTGACTCATCCCGATTCACTCAGCTGCTCTACCCCTTGATATTTTCTATTATGTTGTTGAACTTATGTAGCACCTCTGCGAACTGCTTCTCCTGACTGTAGAATTCTTCCAAAATTGCCTCTGTGACTGGTCCTACAATATTATTTAGTGCCGCCTCTTCCTATTATCGAAGCTCCTGGAGCTTCCTATCCACCTGTTGCGATACCTGGAGAGCATCATCCTACCATGGATGTTTTCTCTCTACCAAAAAGTGTTCTTCCTTCCTCATTTATTCGATATGCTTATGAAGTTCCTTGCCGTCACTGATCCTTGCGAGCTTATGTGAAACTAGAAAGTTATTCATTGCTATCTTGATTTCCTCCAACTGCTTCTGATTTTTTTGCATATCTTCCTTTATATTTTGTACATTTGGATCTTCCTGCAACGAAGTCCAAATCCGCAAGGTTTCCTCCAGTAGTTTTCCACAGTCTGTTATTGTTCTGGAGATTCATGCAACTACATTCTTCAGGCCGATCTCCCTCTGTTCCCATACTTTTGGTGGCATGCATTAGGGGAATTTTGAGGTTTAAAATGGGCCTCCTAAGGAAATGATAAAATAGTAGTGGAAATAATAAAATAATATTTGATTACATCATCAAATTTTAGACGGAAAAAAGGAAAAAACTATTTTTTCAACTCGTATTTTCAACTTATCTCCCTATGGGTTTTCTCAAATTTTGAGCGGAAACACTCGTTAGATGAAGAATTTTATTTCCCATCAAAGGAGTACCCATGTTGAATATTTTCGATAGACACTGCTACATGAAAAATGATAAATACATGAAAAATGTGATTGTAAATATGTTTTTTCATGTATTTCTCATTTTTCGTATAGTAGGGTCCATCGAAAGTATGCAACATGGGTACCCTTTGGATGAGGAATTAAATTTTGCATCCAATGAGTACTCCCGCTTGAAATTTGAGTAAAAAAATTGAGAGATAAGTTTAAAATACGAGTTGAAAAAGTAGTTTTATTATTTTATTATTTTTTAATATTTTTACCTTTTTTACTCCAAAAAAGGTGAATCAACCCCCATGGTTGAAATCATCATCTTGAATCCTATTGGTTCTTATAAAGTTTATTTTTTTTGTACCTTTTTCTTAGGAGGCCCATTTTAGACCTCAAAATTCCCCCAATGGTTGGCTGCAGCTTCATGTGCATCTCCCTGATCTTGATCTCATATTCAAATTGTACTTTTGCAGCCTTCTTCTTGGATTCCTTAACAACAAGGCCGATATTTGTGACCTTGTCTTCTACTGGATCCTCCTCATGAACATCCATGTCCGAAACTTCTCTACAAGTGGCTCCGATCACTTATTTCAGCCTCTACTGTTACTTTTCTTCCTGGTCCTTCTCCTTTATTTCCTAATCTAGTTGTTTCTTCAACGCAAATCGTTCTTGTTCTATGTGAATTTTTAATTTCAATGTGCACTACTCCCACTCCTTTAGCTCATGTGTAATAAATTGATGTTGGTCATGCAATAATGGAGTTGGCAGTGCTGCAATTTTCATATTGACCTTTTCCCAATTTTTTTGTTGCTACTTTACTTTAGCTTGTCGAACTGCAGAGCTCTGATAGGTATCTACATGATCCTCATCCAAAATTTTGTTTCTAACAATCTCTTTGAATAGATTGGTTGGATTATCTACATTGGTTTCCTAGCTGTCTGTGCTAGAAGTTTTAGCTCTAAAATACTCTGCTAAACTCCTGTCAGGAGTGTGCCATAGCGATCCTCAAATTTTCCCCATGATTCCTCTGCCACTTCTGGAAAATTTTCCCCGATTTTCCCATATGTCCCCATTAGTAAGGACCAATGGAATTACACCCTTCGACTTATCAACCTTCTAATTCTTCTTACTCGTCGAGGAAGCTTCACTATGCATCTTCATTTTTCCTTTATCTGTCGCTGTTGTTATCACTGGAAAATCAGACAAGCAAAGGTGACATTATTTAATGTCAGGCAGAAGGATTTACAAGGCTAAAAGACATTAGCGAATTTGAAGTATTTAAAAATATCTAAGGTCTAAAAGGAAAAATCAAATTGCACACAGAAGGAACAAGTTAAATGCGCCTTTGCGATAATTATTCGATAAGCGTGCCTTGCACGACTTTTCCTCAAAATCCACATGGCCTTGAAAGTGGCAGAAGTCACTTTCCAGGACCACAAGGCACACTCCAAGACATTGATACCACACTTGAGGCCGCCTAAGAATAGCCGCCCAAGCCTCCTTAGGACCTCAAGGGAGCACACAATGGAATCATTCTCTCTCTTGGGTCACCATCCACAATGTATCAAGAGAGGGAAGGAGGATTTGAATTCTCCTGTAAAAGGCCACCAAGAGATGAAAAATATGAGAACACATTGGTATGTTGGCTATAATTGTCCTAAGAAATACCAGCAGTGTGTGATTCGGAGCAGAGATAGAGGGGACTCAGTTTTTGGCCATCCAACAACTCTAGTCCACCATAGTAGAGAGAGGGAGACTTTGCGCCAATGCAACTCGGAAGTAAAGACATCCTAGCATCGAGACTTGGAGCTCCATAGTTCCAAGGGCCCCTTGGCAAGTGGGTTAAAGTTTCATCCTCATTTCCTACTAGCACTCAATAAGAGGGGACGTAAGCACCGCAATTTGGATTATTGAAGTTGTTTGACTCTATTTAGAGATTTTGTTTTATTTGTTTTAGTTTTAGTTCAGTTTTTATGTTTGAATATGCATGCTAATTCTCTATCTAGTATGTTTATGTTTCAGCATGTTCCACTAACTTGCTTGACTCCATCTATTTTCTTCTTGTGACCGATAACTTAAGAGGGAAAAACCACCCCTCTTAGGCAAGTGTGATTTGGTACATTCGTGCACCAAACAAACAAACAAAAGATTGACGACTCCACTAAATTTTATTTCCAAGTTTATGTGGTTGTGCCTTTTTGCAGAGACCTTCATCTTTGCAGTGGAGTTGGGCTGGAACAACCCCCTTTATCTCCTTCACTTCCTGGTTCATCCCTAGTGACAGGGTGAAGTTGAAGAGCTCCCAAAAATTTACTTTGCAGGAAAATTGCGCGGCTTTCTTACAGATAGGCGCGATCCAGTGCACGCGTTCAAAGGTGACCTGCGCACGGCCTTCGTGCCTATTTCAGCTTTTTCTGCGCGGAAACCATAAGTTGGATTTTTTCCACTATTTCCATATTTTCTTGCTTGTGAAAAGTGACTGGAAGCCCATAATACATTTTCCAACACTGGTTTAGGTGCCTTGCAACTTGTTAAAGCTCACCTTTAACTACTCTTAGTAGTTTAGGTGTTAATTTTATTTCAAGTTGGTTTTCGCAAACTTAACACATAGTTTAAGTAGGAGGAAAATCAACTTGTATTCCAAAATAATTTATGTTTTACAAATTTAGGTACCAAAACATCTAGTTAATTAGCTAAAAGTAAGTGGCCCAAGTCCACGCATGCTTAGCTAGTTCTCTTTCATTTTTACAGTGTAAAAGTCATTAGTTTAGTTCAATTTTTGCACTAGGATTTCAGGACCAGGATCGAATTGTGGGTAGAAGAGAAAGTAATCTCTGCTACCTTTGCACCCTTGGGTGATCCTAGGCAAGCATATGAACACTCCCTATTAAAAACTCACCATTTCCATATAGTTGATCAGATAGATTAACTAAGAAAAATTGAAAGCGGCCCATATCCACACATGTTTTTCTTTTGAGCAATGAACAATAGAACATAGTTTAAATAGGGGATTTTGAAAAGGATCATCGCATATCCACACGTTCAAAATATGTGCTTGTTCACCTTTTGTTCACACACATCCACACCCTAAGTAAAACAAAGACACCTAAAACTAACTTAACAAAACTCACTAAATTCTCCCCATAAAGGCTACAAAATAATATATAGTCTAAGTTAGGACCAAGGGGGTAGGCATCCAATAAGCCGCCTTGGTCAGTCTTCATCTTGAAACATAGAAGTTGGCTATTTAGGGAACTTTGAAATTTGCCTGTCCACCAAGGACAAAGAAAACCCGAGCGCATCAAAGACTCGATTTAGAGGGGTTAGGCTTAGGCCCGGTGCATGCAGTATCAGTTGGGGCTACCTGACCCGGATGATACTCGGTACTAGTAGTTGAAATATGAAGAAGACCAAGACTTGAATGCTCACGTGGGATGGCAGTGCTTATTGGCCAAAATTACGACATCCTTTCCCTATAGGTAATGGTGCAGGCAACACTAGATACTATACCCTTAACTTGGTGGATTTTCTTCGGTTGACTGGGGGCATCGCCAGTTCTTTCGGGATGTTGTGCTAGAATTCACAAGATATCTTCTCAAGGCCCAGTGACATTTGAGCATGTGAGGTCGATTAGGTCTTCTAGGATTTGAGTATCATACAAAAACAACAAAAAACCATGTTTTTTGATTGACTGATCACATAGGATTAATATAAAGGGAAAATTTATTTTATTTTTTCTTTTTTTTATGTATGTGATCTGAGTTTTTCTTTGATTCTAATATCTATACTCTCAAATATTTCCAAAACCATACCTAGTCGACACCATAATGGACCCAACGATACCTCGTCGATCTAGACGTATTTTGGACCTCCCCCCATTACCAGGAGGGGTTCCAGGTATTTCGCCATATAGGCATGAAAGACAAAACATGGCCACCATTATTGGTTCATCCTTTGGGGCATTTTTAGTTGGGAACCCTAGTCAGTCTCCCAATGCCACACCAGTGAACACTCCCACAGGGTCACCACACACTACTCCTCCCACAATCCCTAGCGGACAAGGGAGTGCTACCCATTCGGGAAGCTAGGTGAATGCACAATAGGGTACGTCACAGAAAAACCCTATTCCTAACCAGAATATTGTGTTTTCACAAGTCACAATGGCTACAACCTCATAGTCACCTTTTCTAGCTTCGTTAAATCTACCAAATTTAACCAAGTTGACAAACAACCCCATTGCACACAACCCCATATGGCCTCCTATGCCCATGAAGCTCCCTTCGTACATTCCAAAGTTCAAAGGAAAGCAAGAGGAAGACCCAGGAAATCATGTTATGACTTTCCACCTATGGTGTTCGTCGAACAGTATCGTTGAAAATACTATTTGACTAAGACTATTTCAACGCACTCTAATCAGTGTAGCAACGAAATGGTATGTGGAGCAGCCCTCTGGTACACATGGAACCTTTAGCACCCTCGCTACTGCGTTCTTGACCTATTTTCAGCTACCCATCCACCACAATTTCAGAATGGATTTACTAACCCACTTTAGGAAAACCCCTGTCATGCATATCTTGGGCCATCTCCTCGAATGGAAGTGGCGTCGTAGTTTGTGCAAAGCCAAACTCGATGATTGAGTTTTGTTAGACCTATTCCTGAAAACTCTCATCATAGAGATTTCAAAGGATGTGGCGCAACAAAAGCCCATATTCAAAGAGGACGCCATCAGTAAGGCCCAACAACTTGAGCTAATCTATACGCAGTCAGGGTATATTTACAATATCCTGCCGAACCCCCCGTGCCTGCAAACTTACAAAGAATTTCCAGGCACGTCAAACTCTGCAGATGGTTTAATTGGGTCATTGACCCAAAATCACCTAAGTAGTAGCATTCATTACCCTGGTTACATGTATGATTCTACCTAGAACATACCACAACCTAGCTACCAAAGTCATCACATGCCTCTGCAAAATTTGACTAATAGGGTGTCATCGTACCACCATCAGCATGGAGAAACCTATCCTTCAGCTTAGGGGACCTAGTACATATATAGACATGTTGATGGAAGAGCTCCCCCCCAACATCCATTTACAAACCTGGGACTGCAATACGCCCAATCTCCAGCACAAGACCCGCCCATGCAGGATAATGCACAAGCGAACTTTGTGCAACCATCCCAAAACCAACCGTGCCAACCATACAACCAGGAGAATCCAAATTATCCTTCTAACAAGGTTAAAGAAAAAAATAAAAAACAAGCCTAAAGGAAATCTTGGACAGGGGGGAAAAAATTAGCAACGCCCTCCACAATATCAAATTGGAGGCAACTCCAATCGAAATCAAAACCAGGAGACAAGCAACCCCCAAAGGTAGAACAAGAGGGAAATTATTCAGACTGACCACTCTTGTTCGATTTTTGGTGAGTATGGCCATTACACTCACCACTGTCCCGACCTCCCTGAGATGAAGAAGATGCAGAGTAATCATGGACAAGGGGGATAATCCTAGTAGACAATAGTCATGCAGGAGCCTTCCCCCATCAAGGGACAATTAGCACACAACAACAAACTCCCGACAATTCCGCAAAAAATAGCCACGAAATATACATGACTGGCGAATAAATGTTTTTTCAGGCACGAAATCGAAATTACGATGCCCCACCAGACACCAACGTGTCAGGGGCTAGTACTAGTGCATCAACAACACCTTTGACCATATCAAAGATGCATATTGAACCTCTGCCAAAAATGGCTAAGGGACCAACTAGGCGGGCATGAAACTATTACAAAGAGGCCCATAACTACAACATCATGGATGATCTAGCTCAATATACAACCACTATGTCAGCTTTGGAGGTGTTACAATCATTCCCAAAGCAGTAGAAAGCCTTAATTTATGCTCTAGGTGCCATCAACCCTGCCGATTTGCACCTGATGGCTTTTGATTTAGACAAAACCACCCCTAGGCTTCCTTCAATGGTCACCTTTCAGATACCGGTGTCAGTCTAAAACATCACCATTCACTGATGTATCATTGATGAAGGTGCATCCACATGCATCATGTCAAAGAAGGTTTGGAAGAAGTTAGGGTCTCTCGAACTAAAGCCATCAAACATCACGCTTAGAGCATACGATGGTTGCCCTTCAGCCCCCATCAGTCTCTACCAAAACGTCCTGGTCTACTTAGCCAGAAAGATGGTCCTTATAGACATTGAAGTATTAGACACCCAATTGGACTACAATATACTCCTTGGCCGGAGCTATATGTACACCATGTAAGCCATAGCCTCCTCTGTCTTCCAAACTATAATGTTCCCCCATGATGACCACATCTTTATTGTCGACCAGTTGACACATAGTGAAAAGCAGCCCCTAAAAAATACTGATGTAATTCTACCCTATGTAGACACATCAGCTGATGAACT
The DNA here is from genome assembly GCA_034641835.2 of Pinus albicaulis. Taxonomy (NCBI): domain Eukaryota; kingdom Viridiplantae; phylum Streptophyta; class Pinopsida; order Pinales; family Pinaceae; genus Pinus; species Pinus albicaulis. Next base: position 737,929,727 of record CM076581.1, read on the forward strand.
TACACAATACCAGGAATCTGGCCCTAGCCATTTCAAACCATCATCCATCCTATGGTCATTACTAGGTGATCCCCCTGTTATCCCAAAGCCATCATCTGGCATCACATAGGCCCTGGTGTGCATGATGTCCACATCAAACACCGAATCTAGTCAGGACATGGAGATGAGCAATAATGACACTGAGTCCTCGGTTATGATAGCCTCTCTAGCCTAAGCCGCCTCCCAAACTCCTTTTCTCTATCCCCCAACTAGTTTCGTATCCTAGTAGGTCTTGGCCACAGTGGTATTGCCAAATGTATCTTTTGAAATACCAGTTTGGTACCTCGTTCCCCCTATTGGGACAGGAACCATATACATCACCTCTACAGAGTTAGTGCCCCTTAGTCTCGAGGAGGCCGCACCCGTTCAGGATATTGTCACAAACATCCCTACACAGGTAACTCCTACCGCAAAACCGATGATTACGACCAAGAAAAGAGGAAAGAAGGTGGAAATTCCCACGACACAACGAGAATCACCACACTGTGCCATATGTGACATAGTTGGACACCCTACCCACATCTTCCTAGAGTTGGAAAAACTAAAACCACTCTTTAGCTCTGTGGTAGGCATCACGGCTCCAAGTTCCCATAAAAGGGAACCTACCACCAAAAGCCAAGGAAAAGCATTGTGTACCAACCACACATGCACTATCTACAACAATTATGGAAACTATACCCATCCTTTCCCAGAGATCCCATGATATAAGGATGCCTTACATGCCATCGAGCAATCCTATAAGAAGGATCCCTCCACCCAGTTTCCTGGAGATGAAACTCGTGCTATTCTATACTTGCAGGAGGAACGACAGTCGCCAGAAAGACTCCCAGCCATCCCCCCTCCTCCCATTGAGTGCTATGTACTCTGTGATGAGCGCGATCATTTCATCATCGATTTCCCAGCTCTGGAAATGTTCCAGCGATGGTATCTAGTTCATGTATTATATCGCACTGACCGTGAAACCCAGTATTCATGTTAAATATGTGGTGGCAATCACTCAGTGCGCCATTGTCATTACATACCTAGATTTCGTGTAGCGCTAGCTTGTATGCGATCAACCATAGTCCACCTCTGCCAAGAAGATGACTCAGACTCAGAATCTATGAACAGCTTGACAACCCAAGAAGATGTGATGAGCAGATCCATCCTCTTTATGTCAGCTGAAAAGCGACCATCCAGGGAACCCTTAGCTACCCCCAACCACTCTCTGCAGATAAGAAAAAAATGTGCGTTATGTAAAAATACCAATCATGTGGTCTCCACTTGCCCTGACTTAGAAGCGCTATGTCGCTGGTACCCTGTCACGCCACCAAGTGAGCAGGAAGAGAACCCCATATCTAGGCTAGTTTTCCTAGTATATTAGGGAAATAACCATGAACAAAACTGTACCTATATCCCTACATTTCTCCCTCTAATTGATATGATACATACATTAGAAAAGAAAAGTGACGATCTCCTCAACCGGTATAGAAGGTATATCACCCCCAGGCCAGCAACCCCATACCCACCTCGATGTAATGGGAAAACTGGGACGATGCATCAACCAAACATGAACTAGGTCCAACCTAGGATAACATGTAGACTATGCGACCTGGTTGGCCACTGATTCAATCAGTGTAAAGAACTGAAGCACCTAGAAAACAGTTTTCGCACAGTCTCTTCTCTCCCACAGAGAATTTTCTCCAACCAAGAGAAAATCACACATACTTATTGCCGGATTTTTTGACACTGTCATCATACAATTAAATGTGAAAATCTCCCAAAGCTTAGAGTGGCAAGAGCAACGTTGAGTCTACACTCCCCAAAAGAGCTAGACACACCCACGCCAAAAAATTTGAAATGGAAGCAAAAGCTCTCATCTTCTACCACATATCCTTTCCAAGCGTACACAACTACGACGAAGAGTAGTGTTGATTCCCACACAATCTACTTAATTAGCACAGTGGTACCATGCACCATCTGCACTGGCCATAACCATGAATGAGAGGCATGCCCAGTAATGGAAACATTTAGGCACCTCTGCACTAGGAACAATTTCCACCAATAGGAAATTGACCATCCTAATAAGGGACCCAACCTTGCACTCACGCAAGCTCCCATAATGGAGATTATCCCCCCACCAAACGTCGATGACATGATACACCATATACGATTCATATCCTCATGTATCCAAACTATGACTTGAGATGTCTGCTCATTTGCCATAGGTGTCAAGTCCGCTGCAACTATGAGAGTAGTTGTACCTACGACAGTGGAGACCCAATCTGTCTACACTCTGTCGACCACGTCTGGTTCCACCACGTCGATGATGGAATCCTTCTTGTGTCTATCAACTAGCTTCGTGCGGATTGAACCCCTTCAGCACAACCTTGCGCAGGATCAATCCCCCTTAGGATCCCTATTCCATTCAGATGAGGACATCCTAGAAGCCATGATGGAGCTAGATTATCCATGAGATGCGATGCATCACTGTTCATTTTTTATCCCCAAAAAAAATTTCAGTTCTGACAAGACAAAAAAACAAGAGATGTGTTTCCCTGTGACCACACACAAAGGGGAGAGGGAGAAAGGAAAGCCAGTCATGACTATCAAAGAGCTTCAAAAGGGGACCCATCTGCATCTCAGTTCAGTAGAGAAGCAGAAAATGTAGCTGATAAGGCTTAAATAGTGAACAAACTTCATTTCCGCCACCCCTCATCTCATCTACCCTCTTTACCTGCATTTTCCCTCCCTTATCCTTCATTTTCCCTTTTATAAAGCCCCTCGTTGCATTTCTTTATCAACAACATCGCCCCCCGCAAGTTTTAACCTTTACATCTCAAAAGACTCACCGAAACCTATCTCGCTGTCGATGCGACTTACTGGGATCCATCCAACCTTGATACACTACTCGCATCCACATGCAAACCTTCATATTTTTCATTTTCTGTGCCTTCCACCTTTTCGCACTCACCAGTTTTTAGTGTGTCGCATATCGCAGTTTGCGGATTTCACCACTTACCTATCACAAGACTCGCAAGTTAAATATTTTAGCTTGCGATCTGACCCAGTCGCCATCACACTTCACAAAAAATACCACATCAAAAAATGACAATTATAAATTTTTAAATATCTGCCAACCTCTATCTGTTGCGATCACCGATGCGCTATATCTCATCACGTACATTACAACTTTATGCTCCATTGCGCCTCACATATCTTGAAATTTAAATCATATTCTCGAAACATATCCTGTCCCGATTGCGATTTTGTGATGCACTTTGGGCCCCACTTCCTCACCACGTCATCAAAGTTTTCCCCACGTCCTTTGTCTCACCCTTGGTAGTAATTAAAACTGTTCCGCTGTGTGTTATGTTCCGCACATCCCCTTCTAAAGTCTGGTCTTTGGTTCTCACTAGTCAAAACACAACATGAGTTCTTGGTGGAGCAGCGCGGCTATGATTGTTCAATTTTTCCATTAACCTCTGCTGGAGAGTGGAGCACGCGTGGTATAGATGGATTTTCCATTTCGGTTAAGGTGAATCATGAGAAAATGGAGTGAAGGCCTTTCGTCAGTAGCTGAAATCAAGTAGTAGTAATCATATCGCTCACCAGTTTTTCAGCCACTTGTCACCACTTTGCTAAAGATCTAGGTTATGGCCTCCTGGGCTAACTGTTTTATTCCTTGTTACTGTTAGATATTGATGTTTTGCTGTTATGTTTTGATTTCTTTGTTATAGGAGTGATTGCTTGAGGCACGCTCTGATAGTTTGTTAGGATATTTTGGTTTCACCTATGTGGGTTGATCCTGGCAGAATATTTGGCCAGAAGCCCTCAGGGAGAACTCTATATGTAGTGAGTTCTAAGATGAAGAAAAGGTTTTGGAATTTTGGAAGAATTTTGTTGTAGTTTTGTATGATTGTGCTCCCTATGTTTTGAGATACATATTTGGGAGAGTTTTTTGGACTAAATAGAACACAGAGCTGATATTTGGATTCTAGATGGAGTAATGAGCAGTATGTATTTGTTTTCTTTGTTATCAGTAATTTCCTCTTCATGTGTAAACATTTTTCATGCTATTCTACCTTGATGGTTCGTGTAATGTAGCTGCTAGTGATCTGCAATTTTATTCATGAATTCATATCTATATAATGCCTAGGTGTTAGCGTTCATGTAATTAATTTTGTCGTATTACCTTAATTCACACTCCACGAACCTCTTTTGTTATCCATATTTCATTTATATGTGTTTCCTCTGAGTTCATAGGGGACAGATTCTTAAATCTCTTAAGCCTATCTCTTGTGGGTTCCTTCTCCGTTCTCCCTCAACGCCTCCACATATTTTCAAGATTTATGCTCATTGTTTTATACTTGACCCATTTAAAATTCACTAAGCCTCACAACCTCTTGAGCCCTCTCACAGCATAAGGAATTCACATGAATCGACTCCAATACCTTCTCACTCCATGAACCACCAAAACCATTGTTTCCTCATTCCATATTTTGTCAGAGGAATTTCATGCTACTGTCCACTTTTAACCTTTGATTTTAGGATGTCCTAGGAACTGGTATTTTGCAATTCAAGGCTGTCTCTAGGAGCTACAACATATTTTTGGCGTCATTTCCGGGGAACAAATTTGAAAAAATTTCCCTGGGATATGACATTATCTTCACCCTTCAATCAGGTGAGCACAAAGGGTTGAGAGTTGCAAAGCCCTCACCATGGAGACTCCACTATTATCCAAGTTCAAATCAAGTGTAATCCTGGCTTACACTAGACCTCATACCCGATCAGATACTTCTCAGCAGATAACCCCTGCTGTATCTGATCCTGAAAATATTATATTCATGAGAATCTGGAGGGAGAAGTAGCCCATCTAGGCTGACCTACCCTCATTTTCCATTGAATATTCACCTTCCTATTCTTAGAAAGATGATATCTATGGTCCTGGCTCCACATCCCGTGTACTTGAGTACCCTCCAGAGACCTTTGTTTTAACTAATTCAGACGTAAAAGACGAAGAAAAATCCCTTGATATTTCTTTGCCTCCTTTGCATCCTACTCCAGAGGCTAAAGAAGTGAAAGAAATTACAACACTCTAGAACTCATTACAGATAAACATCCAAACCTTTGCTTAGTATATACTTATTGTACCACAGCCAAATCATCCTTAGAACCCACCACCGCCCTCATGGCTGTACCGGGCTTTCTCCTCAACAAATATGCTCCATTGGCTTTGCCTCAAGGATTGCATGACATGCCTCAAGATTATCTAAAGCTCTTGCCTCGGTTTACCGGGGAAGACAATACCTCTACATAGAAACACATTGAAGACTTCTGTGCCTTCACTAAAAATGTGAATGTAGAACACCTAGATGTGGTGTTTAGGATTTTCATCCAATCCTTGGATGGAGAGGATCGAAAGTGGTTCAAATATCTTACTAATAATGTAGTCACCACTTGGGAAAAAATGGATAATTCTTCATACTAAAATGGGCAGAGAAGAGGGACTATGGATATGTCCTCATAGAGTTCAATGCTATGAAAAAGAGACACAACGAGGATGTTACAGAATTCATAAAGAGGTTCAATAAGATCTACAACAATCTCCCCATCGAGATAAAACCTCCCCAAGCAGCTGATAAGGTGGTTTTTGTAGGAGCTTTCGAACCTGAGTTTGGCTTCACCCTAAGGGAAATAAATTCTACATCCTTAGACAAGATCTAGACTGATGCACTAGAAGTAGAAGAAAATTTCGCTTCTACAGGAAAATTCAAAGGGAGGACAGAGCATGACGACAGGAGAAGGAGTAGGGGGGAGGCTTCTACCTCTAATCAAGGAAAGGAATCACCGGAGTATAAAATTGAAGAGATTAATAAGTTGATCAAGAACCTCTCGAATAAGTTAGTGAAGCTTGAATTGGAGGCTAAGAATTATTGTCCTCATCCTAACAAAATGGTTCCAAACCATGGGTTTAATCCCCAATACTGGAAGCCCCCTCTATAGTTGTTACAGTAGGAAAGGAAGGAGCAAAAAGATCGCATCCAACCCCCTCTATATTTAAAAGAGGAAATGGAGGGACAAGTCGAGGAAGTAACTAATAGCCAAGAAGATCAATTCCTCTCTTATTCAGAAGAAGAAGAAGGTGAACTCACCCTGTAGGACGAATTAGAGAAAAGGAATTTCCCACAGAGGATCAAGATATTAATAATTACTGCAGGCAGTTTGTGGACTTCATGCAAGCTTAGCTCCATAAGAAGTATGACCTCAGGTCCTCTAGAAAGAGAACCCAAGTGCAGGAACAAAATGAAGAATCAATACCAAGAGGACAAACCTCTTCTATTTCTGCCAGTAGGGGAAGAAGCGTTTAGATGAGTTTGCACATCATAAGGTCACTACTTCCACCTCCAAAAAGCTAGGTTTTGATCATCCCACAAACCAGAAGTCCTCTTCTATGGTCTCGAACCTTCTTGACCTCCATAAAGAATAGTCTAAACAAGTTATTGTAGAAAAATATCCCATGGCATTTAACCTCCAGAAAGAGCTAGAGAAGGTCAAGATCCCAGTTCCCTTAATCAAAATCCTAAAGAAACCTTCATACAAAGCCCAAGTGTCTCAATTCATGCTGCCCCAAAGCGCAGGTCCTCTCCCTGATAGCCTCAATCTCCAAGAGGAAAGGTCCATGGTAGTCTTTGGACCTCATGTAGAAGAGTTGGACTTAGCCACTCCTCCATTCTATGTGTCTCTAGTTATTCATGGCCTATTGCTACACAACTGCATGCTAGATTTTGGGGCTTCACATAACCTATTTCCATTGTCTGTCAAGGAGCCGTTGGGGTTGCAAATCACTAGACCTTATAAATATCTATATTATTTTGATGCCAAGAGGGTAAAGTGCTTGGGCATGATCAAAGATTTGGTAGTAAACTTGGCCCATATTCCGGCCAAAAGTGTGGTGATGGACATCGTTGTAGCTGATATCCCAGCTTGATTTGGAATATTTCTATCCAGATCCTCGGGATCCAAGATTGGAGGGTCGATAAAACTAGACCTCACGTATGCCACTATTCCAGTATTTGGCGGAGAGGAAAGAAGGTTATACCGTGAATCCAGATTTGTGAAGATGGTAACCAAAGTAAATGGTTCTGCAAATTCTCCAGTATATGGTAAGGAAGGCAAGTTCTCTTGTCTCATGCTTGAGGAGGATGAAGATTTCCTACAAGAAAAAATATTTTCCATATGGTACAGAAGAATCCCATGAGCATAGAGGAAAACAAGATATGGACATTGCAATTTGATGGATCTAATTCACGAGAAGGAAATGGGGTTGACGTACTCTTGATATCCCCAGAAGGATGCTTGGTTCCACTCTCTTTTAAGCAGGATTTCAAAGCCACAAATAATGTGGCTGAATATGAAGCATTGCTGCTGGGGTTGCAGACAGCGCAGAATATGAATATACAAAACCTCTAGGTGTTTGGAGATTCAGAGCTATAGTGAGACAAATCAGGAACCAATGCCAAACCAAACACCCGCGGCTCAGAGCCTACATGAACGAGGTATGGGATTTAATCGAGAATTTATTTTTTGCATTTAATATGCAGTTCATGCCAAGGGACAATAACATAATGTTAGAATCACTAGTTGTGGCTTCTAGCAATTTCTGTCCCTCGCATAATCCTTTGCGCAGATATGAAGTTGAAGTGCGGTACCGCCCATCTATTCTGGATAACATAAAGCATTGGCAAGTATTTGAAGATGAAGAGCGGGTCCAATGTTTCATGGAAATGATAGGTGAATTTTCAAGTATGGGGATCAATTCAATCCCTGAAGATGACAGCGAAGAGCCAAAAAATAGGTGGGAAGAAACACTGTTTAGACACTGTGTTCTGTAATTAAAGGGTAATGTCATCCCCGGGGGGCTTGTGCCATTGGAGAGATTGTTTGAAAAGAACGACATCCCAGTAAATCCTAGCAAAAAGACCCTCAATGAGCCTAACAGGGATGTGAATATTGGGACAGAAGAATATCCGAAGGTGATAAAGCTTTCGAAAGGGGTCCCGGAAGAATACCAAGGTCAGTATCTCAATCTGTTCCAATAATACAAAGACGTCTTCACCTGGTCATACCAGTATCTGAAGACTTTTGACATAGATATTATACAACATAAAATACCTTTGAAAGAAGAAGCAAAGCCTCATAAGCAGAAGCTAAGGTAGATAAAACCCCTTCTCCTCCCAGCTATAGAGAAGGAAATAAAGAAGAATTTTCAAGCCAAGATCATTTTCCATTTAAGATATTCCGAGTGGGTGGTGAACTTGGTGCCGGTAAGGAAAAAGAATGGTGAAATCAGACTCTGCATGGATTTTGGCAATCTGAACAGAGTCTCCCTCAAGGATAACTATCCCCTCCCAAAGATGGACCACATCCTACAAAAAGTGGTGGGATCTTCCCACATTTCCATGATGGATGGCTTCTTAGGATATAATTAGTTGGAAGTGCTCCCCGAAGACTAGAAGAAGATGACATTCACCACGTCTTGGGGAACCTTCATGTACGCTTGAACACCCTTTGGCCTGATAAATGCCGACGCTACATTCCAACGTGCAATGGACATCACTTTCATAGGAGAGCAAGACAAATTTGTGTTGATTTACCTTGATGACATCACCGTATTTTCAAAGAGTGACACTGAACACATCGAGAAACTTTGAAAAATGCCGCAGGTGTGGTTTGTCTCTGAACCCTCAAAAATCCATGTTTGCTTTGCAATTGAAGGAAAGTTACTAGGGCACATAGTAACTAAGGAGGGAGTGAAGATCGATCCAAAGAGGGTAGAGGTGATAGATAGCATCCCTCTACCAAGAAACAAGAAGGAGATCCAGGTGTTTGTAGGAAGAATTAAATTCCTTAGAATTTTCATTCCCAATTATGCCAAAATTGTCCGAAACATCACTGGGATGTTGAAGAAGAACAATGAAGTTAGATGGACCCTTGAATCTAGGGAATCCTTTAATAGGATCAAATAGGACTTTGCAGAAGCTCCAGTGCTGGTCGGTCCAAATTATGGGAAGCTATTCATGATCTTCTCTTTCGCATCTCCTCACACGATAGATGCAATACTTTTACAGAAAAATGCTGAAGGACATGAGTAGCCCATTGCATTCTTCAGCCAAGTCCTGCAAGACGCCGAGCTGAAGTATGATATCTTGGAAAATCAAGCCTATGCCCTGGTCAAATCTCTAAAGTCATTTAGGGTATATGTATTACAGTCTGCTATAACTGCCTATGTTCCCCAACATCAGTAAAAGATGTTTTGGTACAGGGCGATAGTGAGGGAAGAAGGGGTAAGTGGATAGCCAATATTTAGGAGTATGAACTGGAGATAATGCCCACAAAACTCATTAAAGCCAAGGGCTGGCCAAAATATTGTCTGAATCCAACTGTCAAGCTCTGGGTATAAATCTGTCTATGACAGGAGGAGAGGCACAGAAGGGCACAGGTGCATTTTAGGGCATAGAATCCTCTACTCAAAAAACACACATGAAGTACCTTATCTCCCCATGATATAAATATATAGTGGAATATATTTTATCGCTGAGATGTCCTCCTAACTATGATAAGGCCAAGTACTGCAACTTAAGGCTAAAATATCAAAAGTATGTCGTGGCAAATGGGCGACTTTATTGGAAAGACCCGACAATGATCCTACTATTGTGTTTAATAGAGCAGGAGGTGGACCAAGTGATGGATGAATTCCATGAAGGGTCTGTGGCGGACACTATAGCTTGTGATCCACCACACACAAGATCTTGAGGGCAGGTTTCTTCTGGCCTAAACTGTTCGGTGATGTACATGCTCACATCTGGGCATGTGATAAGTATTAGAAATTTGTTGAAAAGAAAAGGTATGCACCTCTCTCGTTGATCCCAGTACATGTTCAAGAACCTTTTAAGTAGTAGGAAATTGATTTCATAGGAGATATTCACCCGGCTTCTAGCAATCAACATCGATGGATCCTTATTGCTATAGATTACTTCACCAAGTGGTTCAAAGCCATGCCCATGATAAATGCTATAGATTTAGTGGTGATCAAGTTCCTCGAAGAGAATGTAATAGCCAAGTTTGGATGCCCAGCTAAAATCATCACAGATAATGCCCAAACATTCAAGTCGGCTAAATTTGTAAATTTTTGTCAGCATTACAATATCTTGCTGGGATGCTCCACTGCATACTACCCATAGGGAAATGGGCTAGTTGAATCATCTAACAATATGTTGATGAGAATTCTAAAGAAAACCATCAACTAAAATCAAAAGAACTAGGTCTCTCATCTCAAGCTTGCACTCTGGGCAAACCGCATCACAACTAAGCGATCTACAGGAAAATCCCCTTATGAGCTGGTGTATGGCAGAGCCGCAGACTTCCCCATTCAGCTTGCATTCCCAGTGGCACAGTTATTACACGAAAGCGAGGAGGAGCCAAATGACCTCGTTCGAAGAATGAATCAGTTGGTGGAGCTAAATGAAACCTGGGAACAGGTAAGCCTTAGACTAGCAGAGTATTAAGAAAAAATGAAGGGCTTATTTGACCAAAGAGCTAAAGATAGAGAAATCCAAGTTGGGGATTTAGTGTTGCGATGGGATATCAGGCGTGCAGACAAAGGGAAGCATGGGAAGTTTGACCCCCTCTGGTTCGATCCATCAGGGTGGCAGAGGACAAAGGCAACAATACTTTTGCGCTAGAGAACCTAGAAGGAGACATACTTGAGGCACCCGTAAATGGGCAGTTCCTTAAGTTTTACTTTCATCATCGATGAGGGATGATCTAGCTCACTGTATATATATTTTTCACTTATATGTCATTTCACTATACTCCTCTTTGGTTACTTCCCCCCTCCCCATTTCATCTTCCATACCATATTATAGTGTTTCCATTTTGTTTCATAGATTGTTTTCATTTTCCATTTCATCTTCCATATCATCCTCCACTTCATCTTTCATTTTGTGTCCCCTTGATCATTGATGTAAATTTTTGTCTAACTAGTATGCATTTGCAACTCCATGTACTCAATAAAAGCACATGCATGCAGGTTTGTAGGTTCTCAACGCACTAAAGAACAACACGTCATCCCTAGATGGAGCCAATGTTGGCATGTGACCACACACAAAGGGGAGAGGGAGAAAGGAAATCCAGTCTTGACTATCAAAGAGCTTCAAAAGGGGAGCCACATGCATCTTAGTTCAGTAGAGAAGGGGAAAATGTAGTTGATAAGGCTTATATATTTAGCAAACTTCCTTTTCGCCACCCTCATCTCATCTACCCTCTTTACCTACATTCACCCTCCCTTATCCTTCATTTTCCCTTTTATAAAGCCCCTCGTTGCATTTCTTTATCAGCAACACCACACCCCACAAGTTTTAACCTTTACATCTTAAAAGACTCATCGAAACCTATCTCGCCGGTGATGCGACTTACTGGGACCCATCCAATCTTGATACACTACTTGCATATGCATGTAAACCTTCATATTCTGCATTTTCCGCGCCTTCCGCCTTTTCGCACTCTCCAGTTTTTAGCGCGTCACATATCACAGTTTGTGGATTTCACCACTTATCTATCACAACACATGCAAGTTAAATATTTTAGCTTGCGATATGAATCAATCGCCATCGCACTTCGCAACAAATACCACATCACAAAAATACAATTATAAATTTTTAAATCTCTACCAACCTCTATCTGTTGCGATCGCCGATGCACGATATTGCATCGCGCACATTACAACTTTAAGCTCCACCGCACCTTGCATATCTTGAAGTTTAAATCATATTCTCGAAACATATCCTGTCCCGATTGCGATGCGCTTTGGGTCCCACTTCCTCACCACATAATCAAAGCCTTCCCCACGTCCTTTGTCTCACCATTGGTAGTAATTAAAACCGTCCCGTCGTGTGTTATGTGCCGCACATCCCATTCTAAAGTTTGGTCTCCGCTTCTCACTAGTAAAAACACAACATGAGTTATTGGTGGAGAAGCGCAGATATGATTGTTCAATTTGTCCATTAACCTCTGCTGGAGAGTGGAGCACACGCGGTACAGATGGATTTTCCATTTCGGTTAAGGCGAATCATGAGAATATGGAGTGAAGGCCTTTCGTCAGTAGATGAAATCAAGTAGTAGAAATCATACCTCTCACCGGATTTTCAGCCACTTCTCGCCACTCTGCTGAAGATTCTGGGTTATGGCCTCCCAAGCCAACTATTTTGTTCCTTGTTACAGTTAAATAGTGATGTTTTGCTGGGTAAAATCCTGATTTTACCTATTCTGTTTTGATTTCTCTGTTGTAGGAGTGATTTCTTGAAGCATGCTCTCATAGTTTGTTATGATATTTTGGTTTCACCTGTGTGGGCCGATCCTGATAGAATATTTGGCTAGAAGCCCTTAGAGAGAACTCTATATGTAGTGAGTTCTAAAATGAAGAAAAGGTTCTGGAATTTTGGAAGAATGTTACTATAGTTTTGTATGACTGTGCTCCCTATGTTTTGAGATACATATATGGGAGAGCTGTTTGGACTCAATAGAACATAGAGCTGATATTTGGATTCCAGATGGAGTAATGAGCAGTATGTATTTGTTTTCTTTGTTATCATTAATTTCCTCTTCATGCATAAAAATATTTCATGCTATTCTGCCTTGATGGTTCGTGTAATATTGTAGCTTCCGGTGATCTGCAATTTTATTCATGAATTCGTATCTGTATAATGCCTAGGTGTTAGCGCTCATGTAATTAAATTTTCTGTATTACCTTAATTTTTTCTCCACGAAGCTCTATGGTTATCCATATTTCATTTATATGCATTTCCTCTGAGCTCATAGGGGACAGATTCTTAAATCTCTTAAGCCTGTCTCTCGTGGGTTCCTTCTCCGTTCTCCCTCAACGCCTCTGCATATTTTCAAGGTTTCTGTTCATTATTTTATACTTGGCCCATTTAAAAGTTAGTAAGCCTCACAGAATCTTGAGCCCTCTCACAGTATAAGGAATTCACATGAATCAACTCTAAGACCTTCTCACTCCATGAACCACCAAAACCATTGTTTCCTCATTCCATATTTTGTCAGGGGCATTTCATGTTGTTGTCCACTTTTAACTTCTGATTTTAAGATGTCCTAGGAATTTTTCTTTTGCAACTCAAGGCTGTCTCTAGGAGCTACAACAAGATCTATGCGATCGAATCAAAATATTTCACTAGTACAAAATGGCTAATAAGTTACTAAAAAAATGACTAAAATTTGCATATAAATGACTATTTTTTGGTCGATGACCAATAGTAGCTAATTTACAGTACCTTATAATGCGACCAACTTTTAGTCGTTTTTAGCTTAGTCATTAATTGGTTATCTCAATTTTGTTGTCTAGTAGTATATTTGGTTATTGATTTGGTCATTAATTTAGTCACTGATTTGGTCATATATTTTGTCATTGATTTGGTCATTGATTTAATCATTAATTTGGTCATTAATTGTCACAATTAATGACCAAATATACAACAAAATATATTAGTATATAATCACCCGAGAAAATCAATTAATGACTAAAAAAATATGACAAAAATGTTGGTCGTGTTATAAGATACTGTAAATTAGCTACTAACAGTCATATATATGCAAATTTTAGTCATCATTTGAAACAAATTAATGACCAAAGAAATATGACTAAATTTTGATCATGTTATAAGATACTGTAAATTAGCTACTAATAGTTGTATATATGCAAAATTTAGTCGTCATTTGTAATCACAAATTTATCATTTGCAGTAGTCATTTATCTTTTTTTGGTAGTTTCATATTTCATTATATAAACGACTAATTTAGTAGTTTATATTCATTTTATTTACTTTCGTTAATAATCATTATAAATAACTAATTTAGTCATATATTCATTTTATTTGTGTTCATAATTAATCAATATAAACTACTAATTTAGTAGTTTTAAATTGATTTTGTGTTCATTATTAATCAACATAAATTAATTTGTATGATTTAAAAAATGTCATACAATGTGCATGTTCATCTAATATGAAAACACAAAGTTGCATATATTAATTATAATATTAAACAATATCAAGTGAAACTATAAATAATTTCAACCACATAAATTATATTATATGAAATGTTAAAAGTATTACAATATGAGTTTCCAACTTAATATTGGTTGGACTACAATTTACACATGAAATGATGTTTCATCACTTCAAAACGTTATCATTGTGTTGCTAAGGTAGTGCAGGTGAATTCACCAACTCTGAATGCTTGACCATCAGTCTCCATATATATTTCTTATGTGGGATATTGGCTCTAAGGGTATCACTAGACTAGTTCTCTTCTCTCTCTCTTTTTGCATTTGTCACTCCAATGTTATGGCTCTCCTCTTTCTTCAATTCTTGCTTTTTAACATCAATACTGAGTTCATTTTCTGAAAACAAAAGAAGATACAATGTAGAGTGTAAGACATGAAAGACAATGAACACTAGAATATAAACTAAATTAGACTATAAATAGTTTATACGACATACCTCAACATCAACAATGTCAAAGCCATTTTCCCCCTTACAATAAAGAAACTCTAACAAATTTTCTTTAGTGGGGTGATAGTGGCCACTATAATGTGTCTAGATGACCTGTATAAACAAAGCAAATAAAATTTCACCATATATAGAAAAGAACACCTTAGTAAATTAGTATTCAACCTTCAAGGAAAGCTTAAGAACAATTATGTAAACTAAGTTATATGCTAAAAATCTCAAGCTATATATAACTTGTGAAAGCAAATAATGTGAGGTGTGATGTTTAGTCTTTATCGCTTTATTCACAACAACATTTCATTTTCTAATGCACAAACTTGGTCAAGTATATAAACAACATGTGCTCAAATAACAACATGAAAGTAAACTATTATGATAGTCATTAAATTATTTTAACACAAAATAGCTATAAAGATTCCAATCAATATCATGTAATACTAATTTCATCTTCAAGCTTTGGTTGTTGTTTAAATGGACATGATACCAGGTATTTTCAATGTCATCGTTAACATACAACAAAATCAAAAGAAACTTCCAAAATACAATCAAACAATAAAGAGAGGATATCATGGAACGAAAATTTCTATATTAAAAAAAATTGTTTACTTGTCGACTGATGTTGTGTTTGGAATTCCCAAAAAAATTGCTTGCCCAAAATAACCATGAGGTGAAATAATCACAGTTACGTTAAAAACCATAGGAATTACTACTAGAAACATTTCCAAAGTCGATGGCTCAAGTGCCTAAAGGATCTCTAACAACAACTGAATCATATCCAAGACGTGCTATGCATTGTCTCGCCATCCTTTTTCCAATCAAATTTCCTGTAACCTGCCCACAACAGAGTCAAGTAAAAATCAAACGAGCACATTGAATTTTTTTTTATCTTTTATATCTATAAAATTTGAATTTTATTTATTTCATCAACATATTAATTCATATTTAAAGCCTTCCTGACATATGAGAAGGTATCAATCAAGTAGGACATCAGAAAAATTGACCTCAATGAGCTCCTCAAACAATTTCTTTTCTTTCTGTGATATCTTGGGTAGAAAAAATAACATATCTACAAAATAAAAATGCATATATTACTTATCTTCAAACTTTGTATATGGTGTATTCTTAAGCAGATTTTTAAGATGTTCCTCTGCCTTTACCAAAGTGAACTTTAGCTTGGTTAAACTATGTATCCTTTCATTTAGCATCAATTTCTGCAAGATAAATGTCACACATTATTCTTTCACATTTCTTAACATGCTACATATGAAAATTGAAATTCACATAAAACCAAGAACAAACCATTTTCTAACCAAAACAAACAAACAAACAGTGCCTCTAATAAAACTTCATTATAATATTAGCAAATGAAAAGAGAGTGAACCATTTTTGTTGTTTGACTTTGATATTTTTGTTATGAAAGTATCAAGCTTCAGGAACCAACAAATGTGAGGGAAGTTGTAAATGTGAAAAAAATAATGTTGACCTAATTTGTAGACTTCTTCAAAATGACATGAATGATGTCATTTCGGATGTGGTAAATCTCATAATAAGAAATGGCCACATTGGATGTAAATATTAAGTATAAAAATGTTAATTTTGGACAACTAGGTCCAAAATCCATGTTGTGATGCTCAGATGAAGATGCCAATATTTTTGTTGGACTCCTCTTTCAGATAGGTGCAAGATCGATCTAAAGATCATCTTGATCCGATGAGCAGAACATTTATTTTGAATTTATTCAAAATATGTGTTGGTCGGCTTGAAGGTTTGAAGCCCCAATAGTTGTGTCACACACCCTCATTGATGGATATAAATTGATCAATGTTGGAGGACATTTTCACTCATCACATTCTCACACATTTCTCTCTCCTCATATGATTGGTTTTATCACCTTAGAGGCTCTTCTCTTCACACATGGGAAATTGCAGCAAGGAGAAAATATGTTTTCGGCCTAGGGTTTCTACCGCAGCGTTGAATTTGGTCAACGCATGGTCAAATTGACTTGAAGCTCTCCCAATATTTAGATTTCCTCAATCCACATTTTTTGGTGTAATTCCCGAGGTTGGACGTTGACTTTGACTTGGCTACGTTGACATTGTTGCTGCTGCTATTTGCGTTGATCGTTGACTAACAACGTTGAATTTCATTGACTTTTGGGGTTGACTGATCTGGCTATCCTAGAGGGTTGTGTGACACTTCTGGTTGGCTGACCATATTGAGGCTTTGCTGGTTGAAGGATCCTACTAACCGCCGTAACACACCAACACACATATATATTTTTTCCTTGTCTTCTGTCGATATACTGGTATGTTCTATCAGCATTTTTCTTTCTTTTTTATGTGATTGCTAGCTGATATTGGGATAAAAAGTAAAGTTTCCTCAAGTATAAAATATCTACAAAAAATTACATGGTATTAGATCTGAGGTGAAGACAAATCCCTAGTTTGTAGCAATCACTGAAGAAGAGCATGGGTTCCTCTAACTACAATGGCTTTAAGGCTGATGATAAATTGACTGGGAAGGATGAATTCAATGCTAGGAAGATGTCATTAGATCTTATGTTGGAAGACCAAGATGTCATGGACTATGTGCAGGGTAAAATTCAAGAGCCTCCATCCACTGCAACTTTTGCTGCCAAAACAAGTACAAGAAGGGGGGAATCAAAGAAAAGCTGATGATAAGGGACTCAATTCATAAGAGTCTGGTTGCCTGCATCTCTGAGCTGGGCACATCCAAGGAGATGTATGATAAATTGGTCAACATGTTCAAGGCCAACAATGCGAATCAAGTTATATTATTTAAGAATCAATTGAAGAATATGAAGAAAGGGAGGGATGAGTCTGTTCAATCATATTTTTTGAAGCTGACCGAGATCAGGAATAATATGTTGGCTATTGGGGAGACAATAGCTGATCGAGAAATGTTTCTCACTGCACTTGGATGTCTCTCTTTCGAATGACATGTATTCAACACTACCATTCTCAATAACAATGTCATACTTGATTTTGACGAAGTATTATCGAGATGCGTAAGAAGAGACAAGGATGAAGGAATATGAAAATGAAGGAAATGTTGCCTTCGTTACTCATACTAAGAAGAAGAACTTTGGTGGTCCAAGGAGCAAAAGAAGAGCAGGGGCCCAAGGAAATAAAGGAAAGTGTTACAATTGTCACAAGCCAGGTCACTATGCTAGAGAATGCCCTTTAAAGAAGGATTATCTTGATGATGATGTCAACAACAAAAACCATAGGAATGAAAATCAAAGGAAAAACAGGTTCAAGGGGAAGAGCAAGGCTCCCTCCGACGAAAATGGGAAACCTTTAAAAAGGTCGAGAAATTCTAGGTATGAGGAATCAAATTTTGTTGATAAAATAAATGAATTCATTCTTGTATTTGCCCTATCTGCTGCATCTCCACCCGACACTATGGATGTCTGGTTGATAGATAGTGATGCCTCAAGGCACATCACTGGGTTCAAGGAAGCACTTTCTGACATGGTTGAGAAAGATGTTAATCTGAAAATTATCCTTGGAGATAATCCCACATATCCCGTGAAAGTGACAGGTACTGTGACCCTCCACTTGTCTCAAGGTCAAGTCCTTCATTTGCAAGATGTACTATACATACCTGATTTGAATAAAAACCTTATGTCTATTTCAGCTATGGAAGACAAAGGTTTCAATGTGGCAGTGATTGATGGGAAGGTGCGTATCTAGAAGAAGAGTTTCAAGGAAGCTATCACGATTAGGTTTAGAGTTGATTCACTCTACCAGGTTGGAGGAAGTCCAGTAGGAGTGATGACATGTGATACTACCCAACATACCGATAATGGCACTGAATATGAGATGAACGAGTTCAAGAACTTTTGCAAAGAAGCTGGCATTAAGAGGGATACCAAAACTATCTATACTCTTGAGTAGAATGGCATTGTTGAAAGAAAGAACAAGACCATTGTGGAATCTTCCCATGCCATGCTATGTGACCAAGGTCTACCGAAGTTTTTGTGGGGAGAAACTGCGAACACTACCGTGTACACACAAAACCAATGCCCGCATTCTTCTCTGGACTCCAAAACTCCCAAAGAGTTTTTCTCTGATAAGAAACCCGACGTCTCACATTTTAGAGTTTTTGGATGTCATGTTTATTTTCATGTACCAAAGGAGAAGAGGAGCAAGCCGGAAGCTTATGGGAAGAAAGGAATGCTTGTGGGCTACAACAAAATTTCGAAGGCCTATAGAGTCTATGTGCCTGGTCAAAGGGAAGTGGAGATATGCCATGATGTTACCTTTGAGGAAGATGATTACCTAAGGAAAGGAGTCAGTCTTCTGAGATATGAGGAAGATCATGAAGCAAGGCCTAAAAATCAAGAAGAACCGAAGGATGAGACGATGGCCGATGCTGAAGGACCGATGGACCCGAATGATCCACCTCCTTTGATAAGGAAGAGACCATCATGGCTCAGGGACACTCTTGAGGATGCCAAGGGACATATGGCCCCAAGGGGGACATTCTGTGAAAGAAAGAAGTCGAATAGATACCAAGGGTATCTAGCAGCCATGAGTACTACCGTACAATCTGAGCCTGGATATTTTGAGGAAGTCGTAAAGCATCAAGTCTGGAAGGATGCTATGCACAAAGAATATGAGTCCATTATGAATAATGATGTATGGGATGTGGTTCCAAGACCAGAGGACAAAGTAGTTGTCACCTCGAAATGGCTATACAAGAACAAGCATGGATCTGATGGAAGTGCTGAAAAGTTCAAGGCAAGATTCGTTGCCCCTGGATTCTCTCAAAAGGAAGGCATAGACTATGATGATATATTTGCACTTGTGGTCTGATATATGACCATATGATCTATCATAGCCCTTGCTGCCACACAAGGATGGAATCTTCATCAGATGGATGTGAAGATCACATTTATGCATGGTGTGATAAAGGAAGAGGTGTATATGGAGCAACCTTTGGGGTTTGAAGTCCAGGATTGGGACACCCATGTTTGCAGGTTGAAGAAATCCCTCTATGGGTTGAAGCAAGCACCCAGATCTTAGTACGAGAGGATAGATAGCTACTTGATGAAGCTGGGCTTCACTCATAGTAATGTTGATCCAAACCTTTACTTCAAGGTTGATAGAGAAAAGCCTCTCATTTTGGTGCTGTATGTGGACGACCTCTTCTTGACTTGTGATGACCCTCTCATTCATCAGTGCAAGAGGGAGCCCTCTGCTGAGTTCGAAATGAAGGACCTAGGACTGATGCCCTACTTCCTAGGCCTGGAGGTCTGACAGAGACCTGACGATATTTTCCTTTCTCAAGGAAAATATATTGTGAAGCTTCTGGAAAGATTTGGAATTGTGGACTGTAAGTCCGTGTCGACACTGATGGAGATCAACTTTAAGAATTTGAGTGGTAGCGCTGGTGGGCCTGTGCTAGAAAATTCTATAGAGTATCGTCAACTCATAGGGGACCTGATGTTCTTAACGAACACCTGTCCGGAAGTATGTTGTGGAGTGAACAATTTGAGTCAACACATGGTTGATCCTCATAACTTTCACTAGGTTGGTGCCAAGAAACTCTTGAGATATCTCTGGGGCACGATAGACCATGGGCTGAGATACACTATCGAGAGCATGACACTCCATGGATATATTGATGCCGATTGGGCTAGTAGTGTGGTGGATCACAAGAGCACATATGGATGCTTCTTCACATGTAGGTTTTCTTCGAGCAGGAAGCAGAAGTTGGTAGCCTTGAGCATCGCTAAGGCCGAATACATTGCAGCATGTATGTCCTATTGTGAAGTCACTTGGCTGTGAAAGCTCTTCAGTGAGCTATTTGAGCATGTGCTAGGTGCCACCATTATCCTTTGTGATAACCAAAGGAGGATGCATTTTTCAGATATTCCCGTGTTCCATGATTGATCCAAGCATGTTGAAGGCTGGTACCACTTCATCTGGGATATGGTACAGTGAGGCACTGTAAGGCTCGATCATATAGGAACTGATGAGCAGGTTGTAGATATTCTCACAATGCCCTTGGGGAAGGTCATGTTCCTAACCTTTCATGAGAATATTGGTATCATGGAACAACCCTATTCTGAGGGTCCTGTTGGACGATGAGCTCTTGGAGCTCTGGGGGGCTTTGAGGATAGATTCTCGGAGCTATAAACAACCACAAGGCTAGGCTTGTCGAACCTTGTTGGTGTGCTTTTTCCCCACCATTATGATGATTGAGTTGGTTTAGCTCTCATGATCTGTGCCCCGTATGCATGCTACCCATTGAGTCCCAGGCTCATGGGAAGTACCTCTCATTTGGCTAGTGAGGTGGGAAAATCTAGAGACTAGTAGAAAAGACTGATGGACATCAGAGATTGTCATAATCTCTATCTAGGATGGCACGTGTCCAACCACTTGATATGGGATCAAGTCTAGTGAGGTTTCAGAACTCTAATTAACTTCGGGTTAGTACATGAATCTCTTGAGTCCAAGTGAGGATTCAGATCTCCAAATGACTTCGGTTTAGATAAACTAACTTCGGGTTGGTATGAGACTCTTTTTGAGTCCTATAGAGGTTTCAGACCTCTGGGATGAATCTGTCAGCTGGGGATGATGTCTTTGTGACTGACCCACTTCTGTTCTGAAATAAAGAAGCCATCAAATCAAGTTACGACGGGATGACGTGTTATGGCCCAAATCCACCTTAGGCTGAAGTAAGGCAGAAAAAGGACAACACCAAACCATGCTCAGCCTCATAGCTAGCCCTACGAGGACAGGAGAGGGCTCTCTCCAGGTCAATCTCAATGAAAATATTCAAAGGGGCTTGAGATGACTAAAAAAACAACTGATATTAGGCTAGATAAACAAATAGGAGGGTTTGATTTTGGTTTTTTGGGGTTTTGTTGGAAAAAGGGGAAAGGCAATTTTTGGGCTTGGGGATGAGGCCAATTTCTTGTAGAGTTCAAGTTGGGGCGAGGTAGGTAGCGGATTTGATGTCTGAGATCAAATGAATGGATTGAAAATACTGCTGAGGAGCTGAAGAGGGCAAGAGAGTGCAAGGATCCTCTTCAAACTGAAGAAAAACATATAAAACTAAACAAAAGTCTAAGGCAGAGCACCAGCAAATCAATGAATTCTACCTCAGTTACTCATTTGTTTAATTCAGAAGCAAAGAGAAGGGAAATGGCATACATATAACATTAATGAAACTTAAAATAACATGAGAAGAACATCATCAAAACTTAGAAGCCACAAGGATCCCAACAAGTGCTGCAAAACTCTGGTCTTTCCTTTGCCAAAAACTGAAAATGGATATACAATGGAGTGCCAAACTTTTCCCAAGAGTCCAACCCTGAAAATGCCTCAAAAGATATAATATATAGACCATCCTAACCCCTTCCCATGCCTCTAGGGGTAGATCTCATCCTTCTAGGAGCTGTTTCAACCAATTCTAAACATGGAACTGAAATCTAGGCAGCCAAACAACTTGCCTCTATATGCTAGGAAACTGATCCATTCACTTAATTTTCACTTTTTAGTGAATGAATCCTCTAGAACAAGTAAAAACATGAAAAATTTACATCATAGCCACAAAATTACATCAAGATAGATCAATAATTACATCCAAAAGTGAAACTAGTAAAATTGGCCGAATTTCTGAGCTGAAAAGTGAAATTTGGGCAAAATTCCTCTATGCGCCGTGCTAAAAAACTCAATGCGTCGCGCCACTTTGAGCCTGTTTTTGAGGCACTTCCTGAAGTCCAAATTGAGCTCATGATATCTCGTTGGAAATCCCTGGATTTATGCTATCCAACCCAAGTGGAAGTTTTCAATTTGGAGTTCATTTTCCCCTCCAAAACTTCAATCTCCCAAGACTGGTTCCTGCTGGTGCAAAAAGTGGCAGAAAGGCCATTTTTGGAGTGTTTTTGACCTTTAAGACCACCCAGAACTTCATGAAATATCTTAGCCATTCCTGAGCATGCATAATTTACCATAAAAAACCCAAAAATATCAAATTTTCCTCCAGAAGATGTCCCAATCATAAGCGCGCGTCGGGTGGTGCGACACGTCGGGCGGAAAAACCTGTTATGCAACCAAAATTTTCAAAAATGACAAAAATTTCTCCAAATTTGCTGAAATTTAGAGTGAAGGTCTCCCATCATGTTCCATGCTCAGATAAGGAAGCTTCAGCCAAGATTCGGAGTGGATCAGGCCTTTTCCGATGTTTCAGTGCTCTTCTCAACCTCGCTTTCAGGATCTTCATCCTAGCTCTGCAAACGTGTGTGCGGGCCCAATAGTGATTCTTCATATGTCTGAGCATGTCTTTGTCTCTATTGGCCTTCGCCAAGAGCTTCTCTAGATGAATGTTGACTCTCGTAAGGCAAGTCTCTTGCTCAAATGGTGTCATGTCACCTGGTCTCTTCCGGGCTAATTCCCGGTCTTCGCGGATTCTCTGCAGCTCCATGAGTGTGTGCTGATCCTCCAGTTGTTTATTCTGCTGCTCCAAGTAATTTATAACCCACTGAGATCTCTGCAATTTCTCGGTCAGCGTATCAATCTCAGCTTTATGCTCCTGGATGATTTCTTTCAGCTTTGAGCTGGGAGAGCTCGAATCAACATCGATGAGTATAAAATCAGTGTCTTGGCCTCCTGAAGGGCCCTCATCGTGCATAGGCCTCTTTCCTCTGTCCTATACCTGTGATGATGTAGAAGGCGATACCCCTTCCACGCCATGTGGAGATAGTGCTCGCGTTGTTGATGAAGGCAACGAGACCCCTTCCACCCCTGGTGGAGATAGTACTCGTCGTGCTGCTGCAAATAAGGCTCTGTGGCCTCTCTGATATGTCACACACAGTGGAGCACTGATAGGCTCAGTCTCGGGAAACTCAAAATGATGTGAAGGCTCTCCCTCATCATGAACAATCTCGGGAGGAGGCTAAGGGGCTGCAAAGAAGTCACGGGAAATGAACTCATCCCATGCGATGCCCTACAATCCAAGCTGATGTACTACAATGATTTTAATGAGTGCATAATGATAAACGCTGTTATGTTGCTGCTCTGGAGTCTTCTTCTACACCAGGGTAGTCATCCACTCTATGTTTCGACACATGAAATATGGAATACTCATCAATCTCACTCTCGTAAAATGCATCAAAAGTCTGATATGGTATGCATAAAGACGTGAGAATCTACCCTCACAGCTGAAGTATCTAATGATGAGTTTCATTAATAGCGCATAGGACTCTTTCAGAAACCGGAACAGGAATACTCTGCTCAACTGCCTCAAATATCCAGGTCTGATGTAAGGCTCATAATATGCTCTATCCAGCTGTTGTCTCTTATTCCACTCTTCACCAATGTTCGGTATCCCGGTTGCCTCAGAAATAGTCTCTGGTGTCAAAGTGAAGTTCACTCCAGCAAGGTTTACATGACCATCACGCAAATGTAAAACAAATAAGTGAACCAAATCCTGATGGTGCTGAATCTGAGATATCATCTCACAATATCGAAAACATGAATGTTGCTGAAAGCATGTCATTGCAAGCAGGCAGGCCTGCAATTGAGCCAAAGAAGTGGGCTCCTCCCTGACGTGCTTGCCATTTTTATGAGACCTCCTCAGTACATTTAGCTCTACGGTTGAATCACTGTCCTGCTCATATCCCTGCTCATATGATGAATCTGTCTCTGACATGGTGCTAAAAAAAAGGTGTTTGACAAGTATATGCTGATATATGTATGGTGAAAACAAGAGTTTGTGTATGTTTTAATGCCAAATGTGCCACATATGTAATGAAAGGCTGCAAGGAAATATCACAATGGGAAAAAGGACTGTCAAGTGAGATTTAAGTGTGAGGACAGTCACTATTTGGGGGACTTAGGGATTTGGGGATTTATAAGTGATGTGGAGAAAGGGATAAGTATAGGGAATAAGGGGATTTGGGATAGTGAAATGGGAATGAGTTATGGTGATGGGGGGTATTTTTTTAGGAACAAGAGTCAATGAAATGGCAAAACATTCCTGAGTTAAGTGGAATCAAGGATAAAGAAGCAGCCCTTGAATGTTGTGGAAATTAGGATTTTATCAATGAAGGGAAGTGGTGGCCAGTGATAGGGTTTGGGAATTTAAAACATGGGAACAAAGGGTATAAGGGATATGAGACAGCGGGAATAGGAGAAAAAAACTGTGGTATGATAGTGTGACAGTGAGGAAAGGGAGAATATAGTGGTCAATAGCAATAGTATAGCACCAAACAACTTTCAACACCTCTTTTCAAACCCTATGGAGCAGATTTTAATATGGATATAGGTTTATATTTTCACCATTTCAATTCTCTGATGTCTTCGCTTCCAAACCACAGCACACATAACTAAAAATCATTGAACAAGCTTTGTCAACTTACTTGGAGAAAATTGAGCTGAAAGAAATTGAGTTTTTATGGAGCGGAAATGAATTTTGGCCTTGGGGGCTCTATGCGCTGCGCACAAGCCCAATGCGCCGCACTCTGTGGGTGCACCACGCCCTTTAGAAATTACACTGTGTATTTTGGCTCTATGCACCGCGCTGTGTGGGTGCGCCGCGCCCTATCCCAATGCGCCGCGCTGAAATCAATCACACAGTCTGCCCTTCTAAAACACAATTTCATCCCTCCAAATTTCAAACTCGACTTTTCTCTTGGATTTTCTGAATATCTCTTGATGCAAATGAATAAATAACTTTGAGAAATATCTTGAAAAGAGATGGTTTTAATTTTTGCTTCTCAAAACCCATTTCGTAATGTTTTTGGCTTTGGCACTTTTTGCATTTAATACAACTTCTGTCTTTTTGTTTCCTCACTGACTTTCTGAGCTTGAAATGATGTTTTCTTGGTTGATTTTTGCAGGGATGGTGGCATTGAACTTCGGCAAAGGAAAACCAGAGTCTTCTTTGAAGTCTTCATGGCGGAAAAATTTTTAAAATACATATTTATCACAAACAACTAATTCGGAAATTTCTTCTTCAAAACAGAGTTTTGAAGAAGAAACATCCTCGAGCATATTTGATGATGTAAATCTTGAAATGAAACTTGTTGAAAACATCCTCATGGCCTGCGGGAATTATTTAACATTACTGAAGACTAAACCCTAGACCTAGAAACTAAAATAACTCTTTTTTGACCAAAATAGCATCTATGACTATAAATGACATGAACTAAACTTTGATGAATTTTGAGAAATTTTGACCAACCCAGCAGGTACAAGCATGAGGGAAAATGAGAGAACAAAGCCCTTCCGTCAGAAAATGGCATGCCCCTAACGGAATGAAGATGAATGAGCGGAATGAGACACCTAAACAATGAAATTCAATAAGAGAAATGATCTCTGACGGAGGGATGTAAAGCTCGACTCTAACATGATGCATGATGTTCGGATTGCACAAGTGGATGGAGTTCTCCCTAGTTGAGAGTGATGTTAATTTTGGACAAATAGGTCCAAACTCCATGTTTTGACGCTAAGATGAAGATGCCAATATTTTTATTAGACTCCTCTTTCGGAGAGGTGCAAGATCAACCTAAAGATCATCTTGATCTGATGAGCAGAACATTTATTTTTAATTTATTCAAAATATGTGTTGGTCAGCCTGAAGGTTTGAAGCGCCAGTAGTTGTGTCACACACCCTCATTGATGGATATAAATTGGTCAACGTTGGAGGACATTTTCACTCATCACATCCTCACACATTTCTCTCTCCTCATCTGATTGGTTCGATCACCTTGGAGGCTCTTCTCTTCACATGTGGGAATTTGCAGCAAGGAGTAAATATGTTTTTGGCCTAGGGTTTCTACCGCAGAATTGACCAACGTTGACTTTGGTCAAAGCATGGTCAAATTGACTTGAAACTCTCCCAATATTTCTATTTCCTCAATCCACATTTTTTGGCACAATTCCTGAGGATGGACGTTGACTTTGACTTGGCTGTGTTGACCTTGTTGCTTCTGCTGTTTGCATTGATAATTGACTGACATCATTGATTTTTTTTGACTTTTGGGGTTAAATGATTTGGCTGTCCTAAAGGGTTGTGTGACACTTCTGGTTGGCTGACTGTATTGAGACTTTGTTGGTTGAAGCATCCTGTTGACCGCCATAACACACCAACACACATATATATTTTTGGCTTGTCTTCTGTCGATCTACTGGTATGTTCTATCAACATTTTACTTTCTTGTTTATGTGATTGCTAACTGATATTGAGATAAAAAGTAAAGTTGCACCAAGCGTAGAACATCTACAAAAATTTACAAAAAACTTGTGTACATGGCATATATTCTAATAAATTACATTGCAATGACTACCATGGGCCTCCACAGATTATAGGTCCTTAGTATGTTAGTCTTGATGATGAAAGAGAGATGGCAATGATAAGTATGGCTGGTCCTAGTTTGTATGGTGGATATCTTCAAACCAAGGTCGTCATCTCAATGAACCTAGGTTATAACATGGTAAACATGGATTTGGTCTTCACCCAATTTCATTCCATCATAATTTTTCAAGACTCAAGAGGACATAATGGTCCTTCAACTTATAATAATGTTTCTTTTGAGGTTATAGATAAAGCTTATCCAAAGAAAATGAATTTTTGGGCTCCAAGAGAGATGTATAATTTAAATGATAACAATTATATGTTTTTTCCCCAAGATTTAAATGTAGGGATATATTTTATGGGTTTTACTAATAGATAGAAAGAGAGAAATAGTCCATGAGGAGAATCTACTCGTCTCCTTTTTCATTAACATTGTCTTAACTGCACATGACTGAAATACTGGATGTGATAGTTAGAATTTTAGGACGGCTTAGCTTGTACTTATTTAGAGATCTTTGAAATGGTCTTAGTATGTGTTTTTTTAATGAATATATGGATATGAGCTTATGCTCTTTGCATTCTGAGCTCAAATTTGATGTGGAATTAAGTTAAAAAGGAAATGCTCTTTGAGTGCTGGATTTAATAGTAAGACTTTTAGGACGACTTAGCTTGTGCATTTGGAGGTCTTTGAAATGGCAATAGTATTTGTTTGTGTAAATGAGTAGATGGATATGAGCTTATGATTTTTTCCTCCTGAGCTCAATTTTATGTGGAATTTAGTTGAAAAGGAAATGATTTTTGAGTTGATGTTTGAAAGTCTGGAAGAATAGATTTTGGTCCCCAAATATTCCCAAAGGCATTGGTCTTTGTATAGGTTAACTATCTGCTAGAGAAACTTTCAGATAAAGTCTTGGTGAGACATAATATATTTTAGAATAGTGAAGCAGGTACTAAAAAGGCTTCTATATCTTCTTCCTTTTTCTGAAGAAATAGATTTGCAAAGAACCTCCCCCATATTCCATGGAATTTCTAGATGAATGGAAGATCAACTATGAACTGCCAAGGCCACTAGTAACCCCAAAAGGCCCAATGGGAGTGGATCCTCAAACCTCTGTGGACTTTGCACAAAATTTTCCTACCAATAAAGCTAATGCTTTGGGTTTAAAAGATTCTATAACTTCTGTGCAGTCTGATATTACATTCATCTCACAGTGGATTTCTTCTTTACTATCTGTTTTATTTGGCATTGATTTCTTTTACACAAAATTGATTGTTGCAGTCAGAGGGATTTTTCCCTAAAATAGGGTGATATTCTTCGAAGCCTGATACATTGGTTTCGAAATACATTCTGGAAACATACCACAGCTAGACCATGACAAATATAAAACAAAACATTCATCACACTCAGGATTGTCACATTCACTTTTATCACTCGAAACCAGGTTGACTACATTCTGAGCATGTGGAGTAGAGGGGTATTTTGATGGGATGTCTTCTGAAGCAGAGTCATGCATTTAATTAGGAATTGGTCTCTTCATTCTAGGTTCACAGGGTATAATCATCCCAAAATACATGGAGGATAGCTAATCCAGACATTGCTACCACTGGTTTCATCTCTTGTTTAATTTCTTTAGCCATACTTTCAGTTCCCTTGAATCTGTGCTTAGTTGCTAGTTTTCATATCTCATAATGGAATACCCTAGTATCTATATGAGCTCTATCGTTTGACGTTCCAGCTGTACTCTTTGTGGATCAATTCTTCCATCCACAACTGTAGGAAAATACATTTTCTGGTAAACAAGGGAAACAATAAAGTGATACAGTGGGAGTTGTGACCAGTTTGGGAAGGGAAGTTGGATAAATGGAGGCATATGGTAGGCAAAGGAAAGGGATAAATGGGAATGTACAGAGGATTGAAGGGGGACTAGGTAAGGTGAGAGGGACATGGATGCAAGATAAGGGAAGGGTGATAAGATAGGATGGGGTAAGAGAACTATGAAGTGGAAGATAAGTGATATGAAGGCACGAGCGAGAAGGGAAAGAAAAGGGGAGTGGGAGAGTGTTAATTAAGATGAATTTCCCAACCATAATATATTACTTCCCCATTTATGTGGGACAATACCATTGAGTGTTGGGAGTGTCAATGGGAGATGACAATGCTAACCTAGAATATTAATGACAAAGGAGACCAATAGAAGATTAATGACAAAGGAGACCAAGGGTAGGGTCCTTCATTTGATGTCAGAGATCTTGTTAGAGATCCTGTTAGAGATGTAGGGGGACTACCCTACATATACAGTTGATTCATTAGCAATTTATATATAACTTCCTTAGTTATCTCCATTTTCTGGTATATGTTGTTCTTTGCACTTCATGATTACATATGGAAAACTAGGTTTTTCCAGTAACCATGTTATCCTTGGTGTTTATGTTTTGGATTAATGATAACCTGTTATCCACTATTTTTCATAAGGATAGAACATGTGATTTTTCATCATTCATCTAGGTAGCATAGTGATTCTATCTTTCCAACTGTTGGGAATATGAAAATCTCTATTGGGAAAGGACACTTTTGTGCACAAGTTTCAAGGCATCATGCCAAAGTAAATGATATACTCAGATGAATATTGCATCTTGTAAACCCATAGGAAAACCATCATCTATGGCATCTAAGGCACTAAATAAATTTACTGATTCATTGGAAGAACACTTTTCCTCATAAAACTTAGGAATACATACATTTGAATGCTCATTATTTTCAGAAGGAATAAGTAGGAGCATGCTGAAATTTCATTCATCACATACCTTTTCTCGACAAGGTCCTTTAAAAAATCTCTCAAAAACACTCCCACTCTGTGCAGCCATGGTCATAACTACTCTATATAAAAAAGGATATATCTGTCAACTCACCCAACAAAGGACCCCACCTAAGGCACAAATTTGGAATAGCATTTGGAGCAGTAAAGAACCACTTAAGTTTTTAAAAAATTGTTGGTTAATGACCCAAAGTTAACTTCGTACTACCAAAAATCGCTGTAAAAGAGGTGTAATTTGTCCCTGCGTATGTGCAACTTGTAGAGTAGCCAAAGGAAAACTCATCTTTTTTAACATCAAAACTAATTTGGCTTGAGAGAAACATGGTGATCTTTGAAGACAAACAACAAAATATGCATAGTGACAGAATTTCACCTTCAGTAAAGACACTGCCACATAAGGAAATTATGGCCAGAGGTATAGGGGATATTCAGTGGACGCACTACTCTGTACAAAATAAAGAGTAGAATTGACCTCTATTTCAATATTCCAGGCTATCCCCTCTAGGTGCACTCACCCATCCTATGAATCTAGTTGGAAATTGAGGATTGGTTATGTGAAAATTAAAGAATGGATCAAACTTCAACACCATCACATTATCTTTTTTGATGGTTCATCGGGAGAAAATCCATGAGAAGCAGGTGAAAGAGTCATCTTTGAATCCAAAGTAGAAGTAGAAACTGACATTTTCTTTAGGGTGTCAACAAAGTGACAAATAATAAATCTGAAGCCTTGATCTAAGAGTCTCCCTCAGAATCCCACCCTCTAAAGCTGGGTTGGGTAATAGGACCATTATAGAGACAACAAGAGGAAACTAGGGTTCAACGAGGGTTCAATTGATAACCACACCAAGGACTAGAATCATGGTATTTGCTGCAACAAGCCAACCCAGTACGACACCATTGGAATAGGTCTTATTTGAATATTTTTTAGTTTACAAGCCATGTTTTGTTTGGTTCAATTCCTTCACAATATACCAGAACTTCTACCCAAAATGATGCAACTTTTGGTGCCTCTAAGTTGGTTCTTGTGTCAGAGAAACCTCCAGAAAATGCACCAGCAAAAAAAATGTCCAAAAACGTATTATGACAAGAAAAACATGGCCAAAAAACTAAAAAAGATGTACAAACAAATGAGGAAAATGATATCTCATGGAAAAAAAGCCACATTAATCTATAGGGTCTCATCCCAATAGCCAAAAAGCATGTTTATATGGTTCAATTCCCTCACAATCTACCATAACTGCTACCCAAAATGCTACAACTTCTAGTTCCTCTAAGTTGGTTCCTGTGTCAGAGAAACCTCCAGAAAGTGCACTAGCAAAAAAAATGTCCAAAAATGTATTATTACAAGAAAAACATGGCCAACAACCTACGAAATACGTACAATCAAATGATACGAATGATAAAAGACAACTAAACAATACACAACCAATACTATCTACAACTGTCGGAACTATATAAGTAATGGACATATATATATTTGTTATATTTATAGGTTAATGATTAATCATAAGAAACTGAACAAATTGCATTCACACAAATAAGAAGGACAAAGGAATCAACATTTAAGAAATTGCCTTCACTTTCCAATAGCATGCTAAAATATTTGTTGGATAAGCATAAGGAATTTAGGCAACTCCATGGGGATAAACTAAAATACAACGACTTCCAGCATTTCAATATAAATGATAATGTGGCAAGAAAACTTGCTTAACAAATATCTCACCAAAGTAGTAAGTGTGATTAAGCAACAACTCCTATATACCTAGGAGATCACAAAATGCTGCAATAACCTGAGACTTTGTTGAAGGTTTTTAAGAATTGCTTCA
This sequence comes from Pinus albicaulis, assembly GCA_034641835.2. Taxonomy (NCBI): domain Eukaryota; kingdom Viridiplantae; phylum Streptophyta; class Pinopsida; order Pinales; family Pinaceae; genus Pinus; species Pinus albicaulis. Next base: position 737,961,308 of record CM076581.1, read on the forward strand.
GAAAGAACATATATTGCCTTCAGACAAATATTTGGAAAGTGACTTGAAATGATTAGCTTCTGCAATTTGGACAATATTTTAATTATCATCTAATAAAGCATGGGTCTTTACTATTAAGCAAGGTGACTCTAGACAATGGGTCTTCATTATTAAGCATGGTGACTAGTAGAAGAATTCAGTCTTGAACTCTATATTTTGTTGCCAATATTTTTTATTTACCGAAAACTCTAATAGTAACACCACTGCTTTCTTTCCTTCCTCTGTATCCCATGCTAGCGCACCCAAGGGAATGCTAGATTTGTTTTCACTTTTCATCAAGCGTGTTTAAGAGGAACTAGTTTTGACAGGTGGCAACTAGACATTCCTAAGACAGTTGAGGGAAATATGCCCATCTTCGGGAGCATTTACATCACCAATTTTTTGCGATGTGGGTAACATCCCAACAGAAAAAGAGATGTCCCTAGTAGTTTCCTTGTACCGCATGGACAGGGAATCACTAAATTCTAAGCCAACCCACTTTCATTTTGCATATGATGGTGGCCGGATCCATTCAAGGTGGGCTGATAATGAGCATAGATCCATTGATTGATCCATCAGTGGATGCATCCCTTAGGGGTGGGACGTATCCTTAACGCAAATAGGTCCCATCCAAGATATAATGGAAAAGGATAAAAAAATGCTCATGCATATATGAGAATGGACTATATCATTTATCAGTGACATAAATAGAAGTTAGAACACATAAAATCATAAAAGTATTTCATCTAACACAGTTATGTATGAATAATTGAATCTTCGACTCCTACAGAAATTGTCACATGTCATTTTTGATGTATGTATGAGTAATTTTCAGGGTAGGTGTGGGCCCCATGTGTGGGTGCACATCTCGCATATTTGATAGTGGAATGACAACATATCCTCCCAGGTTGGTGGGTGTTGGGGTTCCCATGTTTTGGCCGACTGGATTTAAAGGACTAGTTTCCTTATAACTAAATGGGTTGGTTTGGATGGGTGAAAATGGGACTAAATTAACTAAAATAAAACTATCTAATTTAAACTAAATACTGATAAATAAATTCTAACACTAACCCGGGTAATTATATGTGAATACAACTTAAGATTGTTCCAATTTAATAATAACCATGAAAATGTATTATTATTTAAATTGAAATGTGCAGAAACAAATAAAGATAACTCTGTTTAAGAAATTAAACAGAGTTGTATTAGCATATTGCATTCATCATTGTATACCATCTACATATAATTATGAAAAATAACGTTTCAATTATACTCAGAAATGATATATAAAAGGAAGCATTGTGAAAAAAAATATATATAAATGATAGCAATTTTAAAATGAATACCATAAGACAAAATAAATCAGCAGTGAAAGGATAGAAATACCTCATTCATCCTGAAGACTTTCAAATGCAATGTGATACTCTAATCCAGTAACTCTAATGCAAAATCAGATTCCAAGGTACATAAATGCAACACTTCAAAGATACTTCCGCATGAAAATCACCAGATGTGATCCTTTTTAAAAATATATAAGACAATGGAGTACAGAAATGCAATCTCCAAGTCAAAAATATTAAGATCCAGGACCCCTCTCTAAATGCATGAGAAGGGTTTAAATACTACTTAACTAAATCTAAAAATAGTTTATTACAAAAATTAAGGATTCGGTTCAATGACCGTCCTTTTCCTAGGCTAAAATACAATGAAATTAAAACTAAATCTATCTATCTATGAACTTGATCTTTAAACTTGCAGGCATCTAGCATAGTTTTGAGAAGATGCGGTTGACCGACTTCAGAATTCAACTGTCCTGAAAAGACAAAGTCAGCAAGCGTAGGAGCAATATTCTCTGTAGCATTGATAATACAATTAAGCGCACTGTGATGACTGTATGGCTTCACCAAGTACATCCAGTATGAGTCCTAATTCAATCTTGTCAGCCCTTGGATGGATTTTTCTCTTTCTTCTGCCTTTTGCCTCCATTCTGTTTGCAGTTGATTTTCCTGTGGGAGATATCCTGGAACAGTTTCTGGAATTAAGTTAGCTTTGTGTAAATTATCATTTACACAATCAGTGAGAGTGTTTGCCACTGTAGCCGCCTCATCTGCTGCCTTTTCTGCCCTTCTGATTTGTGCATCCCAATTATTGAACAATATTTCTTTATGGTTTTCATTAACAATGGGTGCACCAGCTTTCTATTTTTACCCATAGTGTTTAGTGGAGGCTTTGTATAGACGTTTTCTCCTTCGTGCCTGCGTTTTACGAGTAAATGAGAGTAATGACATAAGAAAGGTGATGAGACTGTTTTAAATGTGAAAGTGGATGAAATATAATATTTTAATTGTGAAACGACTTTCAATCCAAACACAATCTCATTTACCATTAATAATCAATCCAATCATTTAATTTAATCATTAAAGCGCATAACAGATTTGATATATGGGAAGATTGCCTTTGGACAACGCGCCTACATGAATCTGTGACATTGCGATCTGCGATTTGCTGCGCAATATCGCAATATCGCAATGTCGCAATATCGCAATATCGCAAAATGAAGCCATCGCAGTTATGTAAAATAGCGCAAAAGTGGAAATTGCGCAATAGTGCAAAAGCGCACATCGCAAATCTCGCAAAAGCGAAAAATTGAAAATAGCACAAAAGGTATTCATTAATCACTTCTGTTTTCTGCGCTATGTGATCTGCGACCAATACGTTTATTGTATAGGCTTTTGGGGTCGCATTATCGCAAAAGCGCAAAATCGCATTTTCAGTTTTATAAAAGATATATATCATTTTGCTATGGATGCGCTATTTTGTTTAAAGAGCAATTTTATTGTAATTTATCATAAACTTAAGTGTTTCTTAATTTTCTTTCTAAGGGATTTCTATAAGTTTATGATAGAAAGTTTTATTTGAAAAGGAAAACAAATCCTAATTGATTTTTTGGATTTTTTAACTAAGGGTCCCCATTTATTTAGTATTATTACTAATAATAAATAAAAAGGGGGGTTGTTGCTGGTCACAACAATTGGCGATTCACTGAAAGAAACAGTTATCTCTGAAAAAATAAAATGAACATTCTATCTTTAGTAAGTAAAGACTTTTAAAGATAATGAAAACTATCTTAGGATAATTCAAATAAAATGTAACTATGAAAAAGAAATAAAAATCATTTCATAATTTCTTTCTAATTCCTTAAGAATAAAAACATTTTGGGTTATCTTAAGCTTTGATTGGTGTTAATAATGAAGTAAGTGGATCTCTCCAAGTTTTGGTTTTATAATATACTCTATTGCCATAGGTATTGCCTCTGCTGCCAGCAAACGTTCATAGTCTCGACAGGGTTACCTTTAAACCATTAACCATTCATTGTCCCATCCAATTAAAATTATGAATTTTTAAAAGATAAATTCATAAGACCTATTATCTCATGTTTTTTTATTTTATTTATTTTTTATTTTAAGAGCCATTGTTCTGGTTTGGTAGCCAGTTAATAACAATGCCATTCACTAGTTATAATTAAACTGAACAAGCTGGCTCGTGATGAGACCCCTTGTCTTATATTTATAAGCCATTACCCTGTTTTGGTATGCAGTATTGGTAATGTAAGTTTTATTACTCCTTATGAACATGGTAAGTCGGCTCGTAATGAGACCTCTTATCTCTTAAAATTTTCGTATAATTTCTTAGAATTACATTCTAAAAAAAAATCACAACTTAAATGGATGGGGTGAAATAGTTTTATCCTTAAGAATCAATGGATGACAATTTTCAGAGTTTTTTGAGTTCCAAAACTTTTGAAAAATCTTTACTTTTACAGATAACCTTTCTCTGCTTAATAAAATTATGATGATTTACATTCTTCTCAAGTTTTCAAAAGATCATACAAATGATTGGAATAATCTTTCAAAGTTTAACATCTTATTTTAAACTATTCAAAAACCGTGATCATTACTTTAAAAATTCTTATTTACACAAAATAAATATTTATAATATTCTTCCGAAGAAATTTTCAAAAATAGTAAACAGTCAATCAGAGACTCATAAACAACCTTTATTTGCAAAAACAAAAGCAATCAAAAACTTTGCAGAAAGAAATATGTACAGATTAAGAAGGGGTTACCTCCTTATGAAAAGAATTTCTTCAAGATAAGCCCATTTACAGGAAGAGATTCTCTCTTACCTGTTAGATCTTGGAGTATGAATGTATTTGAGCTTATCTTCTCAATGATCTGAAATGGTCCAAGCCACATTTTCTGAAATTTGGTATGTTTACCTTTTTCTTCGTGTGCTTTATCCCATTTCAGAACAAGATCACCAATTGACAAAAATTTTGAGCCGGTAGAACTTGCATCAAAAGAAGATTTTACAAGCTGTTGATGTTTTTCATGAGTAATTTTTGCTTTATCCCTATCCTCTTCAAGTTTAAGGATTTGATCATATCTCAATTGAATGGATGAAGAAGGATTTTCTTCAATAAACTGCACTAGGGCTAATGATGGAAGAGTTAAATTTGATGGTATCACAACTTCTTTTCCATAAACCAGATTGAAAGGTGAAGTCCCTATTGAAGCTTTTTCAGTGATACGATCAGCCCATAATGCAAAGATTAAATACTTGTGCTAATTCTTTTGATTTTGATCAATTGTCCTTTTAATAATTTTGATAAGGTTTTTATTAGTGGATTCAGCCAAACCATTACCTTGTGGATAATAATTTGCTGAATATTTTAATTTAAAACCTCTTTTGACTGCAAATTCAATTAAACTATTTTCAGAGAAGTAAGATGCATTATCAAAGACAAGAGCTTGAGGTACACCAAACCTGGTTATGATGAATTGATCTATGAAATCAATAATTGCATCAGAATTGGCTACCTTCAATGGGATTGCCTCTACCCATTTTGTAAAGTAATCAGTTGCAGTAAGGATGTACTTGTGTTGTTTGGAAGAATGAGGTACTATCTCACCAATAATGTCAAGACCCCATTGTTCGAATGGTTGCTCAATAGTTACTGGTTGCAAAGGAAAAGCTGGTTTCCTTTGTCTTCCACTTGCAGTTTGACAAATTTGGCACTTCCTTATGTAATCATGCGTATCTTTAAAAAGGGTAGGCCAGTAATAACCAGCGTGAATTATTTTGTGAGCCATGGTATCACCTCCAAAATGACCTCCTGCTGGTCCATCATGCAATTCTTGCAAAACCTTTTCAGCTTCAGTCTTCTCCAAACATCTTAATAAAATTGAATCATAATTTTTTCTAAATAACACATTATCAATGATCTGGTATTTAATAGCCTTTAACCTTAAAGCGTGTTTACTCTTATAGCCGAGATTAGAAGGAGCATACCCATTTTTCAAGTAATAGATAAGATCAGCATACTGAGATCCAGAATCTGTAACATTTATCTGACTTACTTGAATATCTTGATTTGAATCTTGATCTTCTGGTATGTTATGAGCTCCTGCCAATAATCTGCAAAAACCTTGTCCTCTAACAATCTTAGCTGGTTTAATATCAATATCATATTCTTGCAAGGCTGTTACCCAGTTCGCTCTCTTTTCTCCTACTTCTTTTTGAATTAATAATTGCCTCACTGCAGAGAATGGGACAATGATTTTTGTATGTGTCTTCAAGAGAAAAGGTCTGAAATTTTTGATTGATTTAAACACAACAAAGGCTTGTTTTTCAACATCGGAATAATTAAGCTCAACTCCTTGCAGATTTGAGCTAAAGAAAGAAATTGGTGCTTCGATTTCTTGATCATTGAGTTGTGTTAAAACGGCTGCATAGGATGTTTCAGTGGCCAGAGTATACAAAGTAAAATCTTTAGAAAAATCCGGGGTATTCAATGCTGGTGCATTAATGATCGCTCGTTTGATTGAATCAAAAGCTTCTTTTTCTTTATGTGCCCATTTGAATATTGAATTCTTCTTGATCATATTTTTCATAGGTAAAACAATTAAAGAAAAATCGGGAATAAATCTTTTAACAAAATTGATCTGTCCAAGAAATGATTGCATGGATTTTTTGTTATGTGGTAAAGAAATATCAGAAATTTCTTTCACTCTATCTGGATCAATATATATACCATCTTTTGACACAACAAATCCTAAGAGTTTTCCTTCATCCAAAGCAAAGAAATATTTCTTTGGATTTAAGGAAATACCAAACCTTCTACATCTTTCAAATATTTGTTTTAAATCATGTAGATGATTGGCTCTCTTTTTTGAAAATACTGTTATGTCATCAAGATAAACAACAACTGATTTATTGATCAAACCTTTGAATGCTATGTCCATGGCTCTTTGAAAAGTTGCTCCTGCATTTATTAGACCAAAAGGCATTTTCTGATAAGCATAAGTTCCCCATTTTGTTCTGAAAGTTGTTTTCAATCTGTCATCTAGATGAACTAAAACTTGATTATAGCCTGAAAATCCATCGAGAAAAGACATAAGTTCAGAACCAGCTACCTTTTGAAGTATCTGTTCCATGGTTGGCAATGGGAAATTGTCTTTTAAACATGCCTTATTTAAATTTCTGAAATCAATACAGATTCTTATATCACCATTCTTCTTCCTTACATGTACCATATTGGAAACCCAATTGGAGTGCCTGACTGGAAAAATGATTTTGGCTTTTAAAAGTTTATTAAGTTTTGATTTGATTTGAATTTCGAGATTTGGATGGATCTTTCTCAACTTCTGTTGAACAGGTTTAATATCAGGAAGCATTGGAATTGTATGTTGAATAATCGAAGTATCATACGTTTTTAGATCATCATAATTCCAAGCAAAAACGTTTTTATACTTGTTCAGCAGTTTAATGAACGCATTCCTTTCCCCTGGTGTTAAATTGAGTCCTAAGTTAACGTTTTGAGGTTTAGAATCAGAACCAAGATTTACTAATTCAAACTTCAAAGTAGAGCTTTGAAGTTTAGTATTAACGACTTTCTTGAATCTGTCTCTAATGTCATATAAATCCTCTAATTTAACAACATATTTTGGAATGGGATTTTCATTACCTTTTGAAGCAATTTGTAAATCATGATCATCTTCGTCAATAATTTGTTCATCATATGATTTCTCTGAAGTCATGAAATTTAGAATATCTTGATCATGATAGAATACTCTCCAATTTGTAATATTATCTGGAACAGATGGACGAAAAATCAATTCTACAGAAAACCTATCAGGACTGCAATCTTCAGCAGGTAGGATTTTAGATGCAACATTAGCTAACAAGTCAGCTGATGTATTCTGATTCCTAGGAATAGGAGAAATATTGAATGCTAAAAAATGAGTGGTGAGGTCTTGTACTAGGGTTTGATAGTGTTTAAGATGTCCTGAAAGGCAATGAATAGTATTCCTAACTTGTTTTATGACAATTTCGGAATCACCAAAGACTTTCAAGTATTTAACATCTAACCTTATAGCTTTATAAAGTCCTTGAACCAAGGCTTCATATTCTGCGGTATTGTTTGTACACTCAAATTCTAACCTACATGACAGCATGGTTTTTTCTCCATCTGGATCAATTAAGATGCATCCAGCTCGAGCTCCATCACTAGACTTTGATCCATCAAAAAATAACGACCAAAATAAAGACTTATCTATTGGCTTATCTACAATTATATCAGAAATATTTACAATTCTAGAAGGATCAGATTGTGAAAAAATTTCTATTTGAGAAACAAAAGTATTTACAGAAAAAGGTGATTGAGGTGCTTCGAAGTTTCCAAGAAATGATTCAGCAGAATAACCTCCAAGAATATTGTTTTTGAATGCCACAGGCTCATTAGGTTGTTCGAATTCAGTGACAGTGTGCGTCATATGTTTTTCTCGTTCAATTTTAATTTGATTTGGTTTCCCTTTGTAGGGGAGCCACATATGCGAATAATCAGTCGAGATATAACCATTAAGTTTCGCAGACCAGTCCCTGCTCAAGATTAATCCATAGAATTCAGGAATATCAGCAATCAGAATATCAATTCTTTGGACAATCCTAGGATCTGAGGCTAATCTGATAGTAACTGAATTGATTTCTCCTACCACTTGGACTTTAGAGCGATCCAAATGAACGATATGAACTGCTGATTTCTGTGGTTCAATATTCAATTTAGCACAGACAGAAGTAGGCATTATATTGGAGGAAGCTCCAGAATCAATCAAACAATTGTGCAGATTTTTATTGTACATCTCATAAGTCAAAAGAAAAGGAGGAGTTTGAGAATTTGATTTTTCCCCAATGAGCACAGTACCAGTAGCATCTACCTTATCTGGTGGCTTACCAGTTCCTCTCGCTGCTTTTGCAACTACACTGCTTGGTAAAGGAGAAATTGGTGTAGCATTTAATTCTTTCAATAACAACTTTTGCTGGTGTTTTAGTTTGCTGAGTTCATGTAAGGAAATATTAGCTTTTATCTTTTTCATGTCCTCGACAATGTTGTATTCCATAGGATCCGACACTAGTAAAGTTTTCGCTGTTGATGTAGGAAGATTAGAAGAGGATGGCTGATTTTAAGTAGGTAATGGAGAAGTTTTCTTTACAGTGGGTTTGTCTTTGGTACTTGGAGTTGTAATTTTATTTTTAGGAACTGTTTGCACTGGTTCCGCTGTGGATTTACTCCTAGTACTTACAGGCATAGCTTCTTCACTATGAGAATTAGGGAGAATAAAATCCCACATTCCATTCAATTCAACTATTTCTTCATTTTCATTTTCCTCATCTGATACTATAGATATATCTTCTTCTTCTTCCTCTTCTTCTGATTCTACATTAGAAATTGCATTAGGAGGTTTAGATTCAACTTGGTTTCTTCTGAAATTTCGGAATGGTTTCTTGGTAGAAGTTTCAGCCACTTGTTTTTTAATTTCAACCATTTCATTTGACATGGTTTTAAGAACTTTCTGTAAACCTTCCATGTCGTATGGATCTTTGGCCTTTTTCTTTGAATCATCTCTGAAGCTGACCTTCTTTGATTTCCTTTCTTCAATAGCATTTTTCTTTTCCAGAGAAGTAATACGTTTTTCCACTGCAATAGCTTCTTTCATATTCTCAGCTAATGTAGGCTTTGCAGCTCTGTCTACGAAAATTGATATGTTTGAGGGTAAGGCAGTTATATACCATTCAATTCTGACTTGTTCAATAGGTTGTGAATCTGTATGAATTTTGTTCAAGAGTTTGTTGAATCTAGCATTGAATTCTTTTATAGGTTCCTTGGGCTCTATCTTCAAATTTGAGAGATCATTGAGTAAAGTTGCAATTGATCGGTCATCTCCAAATTTCGTCAAAAAATGATATGCAAAAATGTCCCAACTAGTTATGGATCCTGATGGTAATGAAAAATACCATGATCCTGCTACTCCCTGAAAAGTATATGGGAATAATCTAACTACAACATCTTCGTGTATGACTCCATTCAAATTAATAGCCAGCATAAAGTTATTGATATGTTCTTCAGCTTGAATGTTAAGATCTGGGCTAAACTTTGGAAGCCATTTTCCAGGATTGTCTGGTAAATCATGTAAAGGTGTAGCCATGTTGACTGCCCCTGGAGTAGACCATGGTCTCTGTGCCATTATTGGAACAACTATCGGAGGGATAGTAGAAACTGGTGGTGTTTGAATAGAAATTGTTGAATTGGAACAATCTTAAGTTGTATTCACATATAATTACCCGGGTTAGTGTTAGAATTTCTTTACCAGTATTTAGTTTAAATTAGATAGTTTTATTTCAGCTAATTTAGTCCCATTTCCACCCATCCAAACCAATCCATTTAGTTATAAGGAAACTGGTCCTTTAAATCCAGTCGGAGCCACCATACCAAACGGAAAAGGAGCTGTCTTAAGGTCCCGACCAGGTGGTTTTCCCCGATGTTTGAAGCAGATATTTTCTAGGCTTCAACATTTTTGGCACTAGAAGGAGGGCCTGAGCTATGAATGGAAAGTAAATCTCTATCCACAAGCCATTCTGAGAGCAAAAAACCCTCATTAACTTCTAAAAAATGAGTGGTGAGGTCTTGTACTAGGGTTTGATAGTGTTTAAGATGTCTTGAAAGGCAATGAATAGTATTCCTAACTTGTTTAATGACAATTTCGGAATCACCAAAAACTTTCAAGTATTTAACATCTAACCCCATAGCTTTATAAAGTCCTTGAACCAAGGCTTCATATTCTGCGGTATTGTTAGTACACTCAAATTCTAATCTACATGACAGCATGGTTTTCTCCCCATTTGGATCAATTAAGATGCATCCAGCTCCAGCTCCATCACTAGAATTTGATCCATCAAAATATAACGACCAAAATAAAGACTTATCTGTTGGCTTATCTACAATTACATCAGAAATATTTACAATTCTGGAAGAATCAGATTGTGAAAAATTTTCTATCTGAGAAACAAAAGTATTTACAGAAAAAGGTGATTGAGGAGCTTCGAAGTTTCCAAGAAATGATTCAACAGAATAACCTCCAAGAATATTGTTGTTGAATGCCACAGGCTCATTAGGTTGTTCGAATTCAGTGACAGTGTGTGTCATATGTTTTTCTCGTTCAATTTTAATTTGATTTGGTTTCCCTTTGTAGGGAAGCCACATATGCGAATAATCAGTTGAGATATAACCATTAAGTTTCGCAGACCAGTCCCTGCTCAAGATTAATCCATAGAATTCAGGAATATCAGCAATCAGAATATCAATTCTTTGGACAATCCTAGGATCTGAGGCTAATCTGATAGTAACTGAATTGATTTCTCCTACCACCTGGACTTTAGAGCGATCCAACTGAACGATATGAACTGCTGATTTCTGTGGTTCAATATTCAATTTAGCACAGACAGAAGTAGGCATTATATTGGAGGAAGCTCCAGAATCAATCAAACAATTGTGCAGATTTTTATTGTACATCTCATAAGTCAAAAGAAAAGGAGGAGTTTGAGAATTTGACTTTTCCCCAATGAGCATAGTATCAGTAGCATCTACCTTATCTGGTGGCTTACCAGTTCCTCTCACTGCTTTTGCAACTACACCGTTTGGTAAAGGAGCAATTGGTGTAGCGTTTAATTCTTTCAATAACAACTTTTGCTGGTGTTTAAGTTTGCTGAGTTCATGTAAGGAAATATTAGCTTTGATCTTTTTCATGTCCTCGACAATGTTGTATTCCATAGGATCTGACACTACTAAAGTCTTTGCTGTTGATGTAGGAAGATTAGAAGAGGATGGCTGATTTTGAGTAGGTAATGGAGAAGTTTTCTTTACAGGGGATTTGTCTTTGGTACTTGGAGTTGTAATTTTCTTTTTAGGAACTGTTTGCACTGGTTCCGATATAGATTTACTCCTAGTACTTACAGGCATAGCTTCTTCACTATCAAAATTAGGGAGAATAAAATCCCACATTCCATTCAATTCAGCTATTTCTTCATTTTCGTCTTCTTGATCTGATACTATAGATGTATCTTCTTCTTCTTCCTCTTCTTCTGATTCTGCATTAGAGATTGCATTAGGAGGTTTAGATTCAACTTGGTTTCTTTTGAAATTTCGGAATGGTTTCTTGGTAGAAGTTTCAGCCACTTGTTTTTTTAATTTCAACCATTTCATTTGACATGGTTTTAAGAACTTTCTGTAAACCTTCCATGTCGTATGGATCTTTGGCCTTTTTCTTTGAATCATCTTTGAAGCTGACTTTCTTTGATTTCCTTTCCTCGATAGCATTTTTCTT
>CM076581.1:738680680-738768500 GCA_034641835.2 Pinus albicaulis
ACCATTATATTCTTCTACGAAAAACTTATGTTTTGGTAGCAGTCAATCCATTTCAGTTTGTTCTCAGTAGGCGAGTGATTGGGGGAAAATACAATAGATGGATTGTGATTTTGCAGGAATTTGATCTTGAGTTTATGTTTGCCAAGTCCAAGAAATCATTTGTTTTCGCGGAATTAATCTCCGAGTTGCCCTGTGGAGAAGAGATAGTTTATGATGAATCCTTCCTGGATGAACATTTGTTTTTCATCTCTTCACAGGATCCTTGGTATGGGGATATCATTGTTTATCTTCAGACTGCGAAGTTTCCCTCTACTTTTCCGAAAGATGAGCGTCGTAAATTGCGTCACTTGGCTAAAAATTACTTAATTATGGTGATTCTTTATACCGTCGAGAGGTTGATTCAATCCTGAGACATTGCTTAACTCTCGAAGAAGCTGAGGCTATGCTGAATGATTGCCACAGTGGAGCTTGTGGTGGTCATTTATCTGGTCTTGCTACAGCCCAAAAAATCTTGCGTGCTAGATACTTTTGGCCTTCGATTTTCAAAGATTGTATGGAGTCGGTCAAAAAGTGTCATCCTTGTCAAGTCTATACTCGAAAAATGCACGCTCATCCAGCTCTTCTTTTTCCAGTCATTATTGTTGGTCCCTTTACAAAGTGGGGTATTTATTATCCTACTTGTAACCTACCTTTGGCTAAAGGTCACAAGTACATTATTGTAGCAGTAGACTACTTTACAAAGTGGGTCGAGGCTATGCCTACTTTTGGGAATGATGGTGAGACAGAAGCTCTTTTTCTTTTCAACTAAGTTATTGCTCATTTTGGTATTTCTAGAGAGATTGTCACTGATCATGGCAGTCATTTTCAGAACAACATGATGGCCGAGTTGGCCCTAAAATTAGGTTTCCGGGAGGAGCATTCGTCTCCTTACTATCCTCAGGCCAATGGGCAAGTGGAAGCCCTGAAGAAATCCTTGAAGACCATTCTTCAAAGGACGATTGATAAAGCTCGATCCAACTGGCATATCATGCTGTATCCTGCACTTTGGGCACACCGGAAGTCAGTGAAAACTGCAACTGGATTTACTCCGTTTCAACTAGCTTATGGGCTGGAATCCATATTCACCATTGAATGTGAGATTCCTTCTCTAAAGTTAGCTGTTGAGCTTCTTCCTGACACTTCTAGCCTCGAAGAACATCTCCTTCATCCGGAACATCTTGATGAGTAGCATCGGGATGCCGCTACGATGAATGAGGCGCATAAGAAACGAGTCAAAGTTCAGTACGATAAGGCGGTCAAACCTAGAGTTTTCTCGGAAGGTGACCTCGTTTTGGTTTATGCCCAAGAGAAGGATGCCCTGGGCGTAGCAATGTTTAAATCTATGTGGTATGGCCCCTTCATTGTTAAAAAATTCCTTAAAAAAGGAGCGTATCCCTTGGTTGATTTTGAAGGGAATGAGTTGGTGGAACCCAAAAATGGGCTCTATTTGAAAAGGTATTATGCCTAGGCTTCGGCCTGGCATTTTTCTTTTGTATATAGTTAGTTTTGTTTTGTACATATCTTGTTTTCTGGTCTTTGATGTGATGGTGATGTTTTTGATCTGCTTTGGCAGGTTGTGTCGAATGTCATGAGTCATTATGGTTTCGCCGATGGTGCTAGTAGACACACCCGGAACTTGGCTTCCGCGGCTTGGATGCTTCATTATCCATCCGGTCAGCTGTTAGTATCAAGAGGAGTCTGCATTGGTCCTGATTCCAATAATGTCGCAGAGTACACTGCAGTTATTTATCTACTCTCGGAGGCAATATCTTTGGGTGTTGATTCATTGCTAGTTTTCTTGGACTCCCAACTGGTGGTGTCACAGTTGAACAATACTTATTGGGTTCGAGATCCATTCTTACTACGGTTGTTTTTGAGGGTACGTTTGTTACAACGATCATTTCAGTTTTTAACATTCATTCATATTCCTCGTACAGACAATTGGATGGCAGACTCATTAGCTAATCAAGCAATTGATTGGCATATTAATCATTCAATTTAATCATCAAACATCATGAATTTTTTATACATTTGTCACATCACATCATAAACCGCTGTATATATATATGATCAGAGTGTTCAAAATTATACAAAATTTTGGATCCATATGTCATACAAAATCAGGGCTTATGCCTGATCATGTTCAGTATCAAAAATATACATTCATCCAGTAATCATGTATATCTACTCCTGTGGCCCCTGCCCAATATTTGTATTCTTATAGAACACGATGGCAGTAGCGACACGACGGAATAATTGCACCCAGTCACGTGGTACTCCCACTACCCGTCTCTGGATAGCCTCAAGTAAATCTTCCACAGCAGCCATAGGCACTTGGCGAGTCAAACCCTCCAAGTTCCTCTGAATAGCATGGAGGGTCCTTCTTGGGTCTTCAGTATCTGCCTCGCCTCTGCGGCGCTTGTGCCATGGGTAGCCCTCAGGAGGGACTGGTCCAGTATCTGTATCATGGTCATCATAATATTGTAAGTCATTTTGAATCCAATCAAAAAACATGTTTTGTTTTCACATATTTTCACATATATTGAAACAATCATCAAAAAATCATATAATTAAAAAATTTCAATCTCACCGATTGCACCCCATGCCGCGCCAGGTGGAAGGACGAGGTCTGGATCACCGCGGAAATCCATCCCGTCATAGGCGTAGTCCTCCACTGCGATGACTTGTTCCTCCCACCATTGGAAGCACTCATTGTCCCAGGTGGTTTGGGGAACTTCACTTCCCCCCAGTCTCTTCATCAGATCAGCCCATCAGGAAATTCTTGGGTCTCTTGGGCTTTTGATGGAGGAGATCACTTTGGGTCGAAGCCCAGGAATATTCTCAAAGAAGAAGGTCATAAAAATGGTTCCATACCTGAAATGCTTTGTTTTAGCTTTCCGGATGGAGGTTAGTTGTTTCTTCATGTTGATTAACAGAGCTGTACACTAATCATACAGTTGAACTAGGCATTCCACAGCTATGCTCATCTGGGTCCTGGATGCCTGATGCAAGGAAGCAGATCCTGCTACACTGCCGATGGTAAACAGGAGAATCTTCATGTGCAGATCTCTCAAATCTTTTATGGCAATCTGAGTCCCTACTTTTTGGGACCTCTCTACACAGTAGACGTGGACATAGTCATCCACCGTAAGCCCTCCCAAAGGCTTGCCGTGCAAATCTACTGGGTCTCCCCTCCGTGAGAGTCCAGTAATGATGTAGATGTCTTCCACCTCTATGTGTATAGGCATTTGGTCTATCACGAAGCAATATTCCTCCGGTTCCCAGTAATTTACCAGCATTTCAAGCAACCAGACGTTACTTTTCATGTTTGGCATTTTGAAGAATTTTAGCAATCCACAATTTCGGAGGATGTCGAGCGATTGTTGATCTTTCATCACTTCATTATCAATTGCACTATGCTCACGTTCCCTCCAAGTGATGGTCATCCTGAAAAAATTCATTTATTTGTTCATTAGATGCATTTTTACATCACGGACTGCGCATACGTGAATTCCCTTGCAGACAGTCGCGTATCATACACAGGTTCGTCCACACAAACCCGCGTATGCGTAGATCCCTAAATCAAAACAAATGTTTTTTACTGTGAAATTTCCAAATTTTAACTCTATTAATGGACAAAATTGATAATAATGATGGATTAAGAGCTTACCTGACTGATCCGACGAAGTTTGACCGCTGATTGCTCTTGTTTTGACGAAAGAGGGTTTTTTCTCCAGAGCTTTTTTTTCTCCAAATCAGCAAGTAATAATGAGGAAAATATGAGGTAACATGTGTATTTATGCCCAGAAATTGAAAATTTTTGCAAAAATTTGTTATGCCTATTTTTTTTCAATCTATCTTAAGCTGCATAACCCGGGTGCTTGTAAGTGTCAAGATTGGGTATTTGTACATTTTTACATTTTAATAAAGTTGAGATTTTTCCTAAATTTTTTATCCATGACTGCTGACCTGTCATGGCAGTATATGATCTTCATCGGGCATATAGGTTAGAAATCATATTTCTACTGCATTTTGCATACTAGCCTCCCCATCTGCCAACAGTTTGCCATAGGGCTTGATCCATCAGGTCATGATTATTTCACCCATTTCACTCACCGATTATTTAATCATGACTTGGTGGTAGAGCCTTCCTTTACATGGGCTTCCTAGTTAGTTCCTTGCTAACACTTGTTTCCCATGCTGCATTTTATGTAGGCTCGAGAGTCCTCTTTAGTCCCGCCATGACTTATGTGTTGAAGCTTCATTCTTCTTCTTATTCACTATCATTTTTTCTGGCTATTACCCTAGAGGCTCCAGTGTCATTTGAGTTGTGTCATCGCATTGAATAAAAGAAGCATTGTTTTATCCCGGGGTTTCACGCTTTCATTTGTCCCGATTTTTAAGCTATATTTGACCTTAATTCTGCATGTTAACCATTGCATGCACTTAGCTATCATGACTTGACACCCTTATTACCCATGGATGGAACATTCCTTTGATTATCGTTGACCAGTTTCCGCCACCTTGCATTGGGCATAGGATGGTTCCTATTCCATGAACTACAGCATCGGTTTCCTGATACTCATTCTATCCATTATACTATAGCATTCTTTTATTCTTTTTCAGGCTTATTATATGAAAAAGACAAAAAAAAAAAAAATATGACAGAAAGAGCAGGAATGGGATGTTACTTCATAATTTGATGGCAGTACAGTATCTCTTTGTCGGCCTTGAACAAAGCACATACCGTTATATATTTCCTTCATTTGGGATGGTTTTAGTTTTGACCTAGGTTCATATGTTACCTTGTTTCACTGGTCAGTCCTCCTCCGGTTGGTTATCGCTTCCAATCATATGGAGAGTTTTTTTTTTCCTCTTGCATAGTGCTGCATTTATACAAGGTCATTATTTACTCAGATGGTCATCACGAGCCTGGTTTTGTTCATGGGAAGTTCATCCAGAAGCTGCCATTCCACGGCCCTTGGACTTATTATTCATTCGGCCTTCCTGGTATGGTCCATATCTTCTTATATCACATCATATGTTTGGTCTTTGCTCGTGCCGGTTTGAGAAGGTCTCCACTGACTTCTTGCTAGTGGGTTTGTCTCTTATCGACTACGATATATTGCTCTGAGAGTAAACCTAGAGCCGCACCCTGGCCCTATTTCCATCATTGATAGGTGACCTTGTGCTCGGAATTTGATCATCATTGTGGGTCTTTGACTGAGTGGGTTTCCTCGTGTTCGACATCAGCATACATTATCACACTTGGGATTCGTGCAGTACCTTGATTTCCATTTGACCCTATCGGTGGATATCCCGCCTCTGTGTCAGCTTTCATTATTGGTTGGTTCAAAGGGTTTCTTCCATGCACTAGCTTCATCTTGTGCATGTCAGAAACGTACTTTGTTTTGGTTCCGTCACTCTGCTTCATCCGATTCCTTCCAAATCTTGGCCTGCAGGTTACACTAGCGCTGGACTGATGTGGGATGCCTTAATGCCTTCCTTCCAGCAGATATTTTCCCATCAACTCCGACTCATTGCTCTGGGAATAAGATCTAGAGTCTTTTATCAGTACCTTAGGGTTTGCAGTCATCAGTGGCAGACTCTTTGCTATCGACAGTGGGGATTCATTATTGCCTCCTGATTGGTAGATTCTTCCAAGTGTTCGACTTCAACTCATTCATTCGCACTTTTTAGATTGTACTGGGGCACCTTGACACACATTATCATTATCGGTGGGTCGTCTCGCGTTTTTTAACGGTATACATTATTGACCGGTAATCAAATGATTTCTCACATGGTCGACTTCAGCTCATTTATTCCCATGGTGTAGAATTGTGCCATAGTGATCGGTGAAGACCTCGGGTTGCATCAGCATGTTTCGGTTCACTTTTGACAGTCCATTCAGTTTCTACCAGTGATGTCATCCACCCTTATATGTTGTAGTGTCAGTATAGCAGCATCCTATATGTTGGCTCCCGAGTTGCGTGATTGTACCATGTGTCCCACCCCTTATGATTTGTTACTTGGATATTCCGTTACTTTTGTGATCAGACATATATTTTCAGCATCATTGATCAGTTTTCTATATGTGATACTTGGACATTGATTCCGACTTGTACTTCTGGGCCATGCTCATATGATTCATTGCGTACTTTCAGTTCAGCTATACTTGTATACATTCTGGATCTATTCTGTACTTTCTATATGGATATATTTTTTACTGAGCATGGGTATGCCCACATCAGACATGAGCTGACTCTCTGTTTTCTTTCATTGGTTTTTGGCAGGCTGAAATCTGGGGAAGTCCTCTCTTCTCTTCGCGAAGTTCTTTCTATGCACATAATACATTTCGGCCATCATGTACCCCTTCTGACCTCATATACTAGGGGACATCTGTTATAGCATCATTTTTCACCCTCATGTGATTCATGATTGTCTCTTTGGCCTTGGGCACCCTTGCCCACAAACTTGAATAAAAGTTCATAAAAAATAGTGTTTAAAATCCCATATGCAGATATGCCCAGAATTTTCCACGTGTATACGCGAGTCCAAAGATAATTTTCCGCGTATGCCATTAAAATCATTAAAAATATATATAAAAACCCTATTTTCGAGGCTGGGTTGATGGTTATTCCTGTAATTCAACCACCCCAGCCCATGGCCAACTATTTCCAACTGATTGAAACTACTTTGAGGGAGTATAAAATCCCCTCATATGCATGACCTAAAGGGAGGGAGAAAAATTATAGACATTATACTCTATTGGAGCCCAATTCATGTCTGATTTCCCGTGCTTCCTGCACTTCCCGGGTATTTATAGGAAACCCTTGTTTCCTGGAGATGTTCATCAGCTTATATGTCATCTCGTGTGCATAAGTCTTGGAAGAATATTAGCGAGGCAAGGGTAGGACGGATCCAGACGACGGTATGTTCGAAGATCGTGGAAGGATTCAGGTGATCTCTCCACCTTTCTATTATTGTACATGCTATTCGTAATGAAGAAGAACCATCTTGTTTCCGAATTCACGTGTTAATATCTACTTATATATGTGAAAAGACTGTTAATCAAACATTTATTATCATTTATATGATGTTTCACATGGATTATACTGACATTCAGGAAAGATATATGCTGTACAACTAGATTTCTGTGCACGTTTCTTCTTGAATTTCAGGTTGAAGAGGAAGAAGAGTTGCTGGGGGTTTGGACCCCATGGGATCTACATCAAACCTAGGATCTACGGGTGAGTTCTACAACCGATAATATCTAGTTTTTAGCATACAAGTTTGGTTGTGTGAGTCCTTCTTGAATAGTATGCCCCGATCTGTGGAGGTTTCTGACCCAACGACCTCTAGGGAGTTATTTCCCGAAACATTCACTAAGAAAACAATCAAATGAATCACATGCCTATAAAAAATCTAAGAGATCAGTCCACACACAAATAGTAGATCCCTGCACTAAAAACACTATTTGGTAATGAAATCCAACATCGTAGAATTTTAATGCAGAAATGGCAGTTGGAACAATTACCTTGAAAACCTACTTAGTGAAATAGACCGGTGCAAGTTTCTCCACTTAAACCATCTCGAGTGAAGATAACCCTCCGGAGAGTCCAAGTGAGTATAGCCGATGTTTTCTCCAGGTACAGTGGGACTTCCCCTCCACCGTCACCTTATGAAATAATCCTAAATTTTATGGCCACTAAGGTCACCAACGGGAACACATATACCTAGGGGGACAGTCTATGATCCGATATACACGCAAGGGAAGAATAACAAGCTCAATCCCCTTGATGTTTCCTTGAGATAATCTAAGGTTTACCGACAAGTGACCCTAGGGACCTCGACAATGGTCTATCCGAGGTTTACCGTTTTTAATACATGCACATCTTCTATCATTCCCAATGAGATATGTATGATTACCTCACTGGTTCGGATATGATCTCATGCTTTACTCCTCTAGGAGGATCTTCTGAGAGCATACACACTACAATTTGATTTTCCTACCACAGGGTCAACTAATTTTTTGTTTTTAATGTCTTGTAAAGTTAAATAAAACCTATTCCAAGACACTATCCTAAGACATGTTGGTGGAAAAGAGCCCTAGAAAATATAAAATTTCCAGATTGATTTTCATTAAGTGCTAGTTTTAATTGGCAATTTCTTAGGACAATAGCTATGGAAATGAAACTTTGATGATGTTTTAATAACCTGACTCAAAATACACTATAGTGCATCTATATGATAAACAAGCCATTTTTTTTCAATGAAATCTAACTAGAGGAAAGAGTTGAGAGATTTCAAAAACTTTCAAAATATCAATTCTTTTTTTTCCTACATGAGAAACTTTGAAAAGAAGACAATTCAGAGAATTCAATTCCAAAAATACCTTTTGCTCAAAATGAAATTCCCTATATCATTAATATAGGAAACAAAACAAACTTCTTCCAAAAGAAAATTGAAAAGTTTTAAAACAACAAAATTAAAAAATAAAAGAAATTTCTAATCTTGAACTCTATCTAAAAGTTGTAGGATGTCTTAGCTCAGTTTGTAATCTAACCAAGATATTCTTACTTATTTCAGCAAGAAGATAAAGCATCCAATAACAGTTTTAAAAACGAAATTCAGATCTTATCTATCCAAAATGTTTTCTAAGTTTTCTAATGAAAACAAAATCAAATTTTCATAATAGTAATGATTGCATCAAGTTCAATGGCTCAACAAAACACTGACATACCAAGTAGCTGATGTATATAGAAGTTTCTGATTCAGAGCAATGTGAGGATAAGGCAACATTTACTCATAAAAGAACACTAACTGAAAATATCATTTTAAACATCGAATTTCTACAAGAAACTTTTCACATAAGTCTTTGAAAGTAAAGACAATTGGGTAAAGAACAAAAAATCAAGTAATGGGATGCCAGAAAACAGAATTTCTACTTTTTCTAAAATTTTCCAGGGGTTTGCAGTTTTTAATGGAATAAGGTACGGTACCACACTGTATTCTACTAAAAATTGCGGAGTCTACCACTCTGTTCCTAAGAAAAAAGTGTGGAAGGCAGGAAAAGTAGAGAAAAAATAAAAATAGATATTTACAATCAGGGATCCTATTGAGTTTTCTACGCAACCAAGTTTTGAGCTAATCTCAGTCAAATAAATCTCAAAGAAATCTAAAAAATCAAACTGAGAGTAAAAAGAAAACTAAGTTCAGATAATTCCCCAGTGGAGTTGCCATTTTGTTAGACGGACAAATCCCTCTTGCGAACAAGAGCGATCTCCCTAGTATCCTAAGGATATCTAGAAACAAATAGAAAAATGTAGATCGTTTTCTCTAGATCATTATTCTTAAGAATTATAAATTAACTATGGAGAGATGCTCCTACATGAAGTCCAATTATTTACTCAGTCTTCAATCCAGTCATTCCAGAAGGTATCGATCCAGCGTATAAATCTGCAATCAAAGACAAGAAAACAACATCAAAAGCATCTACAAGATATAATAATTCAAAAGAAATAATCTATCTTAGTGATCAAGGAATCCAAGAATTAAATTATTCAAAAGATAAATGAAAAACTCAATGAGAAAATAGAATCCATTTGTATTGACTTTGAATAAAAGAAGAAACCTTACAACCTTGACGCCTTTATGTTTGTACAGGTTCTTCCGGGGTCCCTAACAATCTTTTTCCTCAGTTTGACAAGAATCCAAATCTCTAAATTAGCATAAGGCTATGGCTATGAGTATGTGATCTCTCTCATGCCAATGATGCCAAATGTGGAGAGTATATTTCTTCAAAAATTCTCTTCTACCAGCTAAGTAGTAAGTTCCCTTGAGATTGAAACATGGTGTCAATTTATAGCAGAATTGAGGTAGTTTCAGCTCCAATATGGAAGGGATAAAGCCCTCTCATCATGGGATTTCATCTCCAAAAACCAAGGGATAGCTCCATTTATGAAGGGGTAAAGGTTCATGAATGGAAAGGGTGAAGCTCGACCAGATAGCGCTTCTAGAAGGCCCCAGCAGTGAGAATATTCAACAAGCTAGGCTTCTAAAACTTACTTTTCTTCTTATTTTACCTTTTACGGGGGTCTGTAGTTTTAATGAGAAGAACGTGCAGGATGTGCCACAATTTTTATAGCAATAAATCATGGTACCGCAGGAAATGACTAGGAAAAGTGCAGAGTTATGATTTTTAAGGTTTTAATAAGCTTTTTCCCAATTCCAAGACTTGATTTAGGAACTTTATGATTTTGGACCTTTAAGGGAGCAATAAATAGGTAATGATGAAACCATATAGATAGCTAAAAATCATGGTGACAAATTTTGGTGTAACACTTGGTGGCACCTTCATCACAAATACCAAAGAGATAGCCTCTTTTGTTAATCTTACTCAATTCCCTACAAGGTAGGTTATAATTGGCTCAAATTCACAATTATTTCCTTTTGGGAATTGAGAAAAGGAACATGGTATCAATATAGTCGAGCTACAAGTGGAGCATATTTCTCTCCCCAAAAATCTAACTACTTTAGCATTTTTGTTATCATTAATGAGGCCTTGCAATATGTATCCGTTGGATGATAAAATCCTTGGAAAATCTTAAAAGGATGTCATAATCTCTTACTCCATGTTATGTTATGTGTGTGTGTGTATATACACTTAGTGCCGAGGCTTCGATTCGATCAAGATTATTTTTCAACTATCACTCTCTTTAGAAATCGATGTTTTTCTAGATATAAAGCCCCTTAGGAAACATTGGTCATCAATCACCACAATCCTAACATTTAGAAAATGACTAGAATATATTGAGAATCAAATAAATTTCAATATTGCTAATATCAATAGTGCATTTTTAGAAAAGTTACAATGATCATACCTAATATCCATCTCCACAATCTAAGGATTATTCTTTCAAAATATTGTTTTACAAACTGAGTCTAACATGTATCCTAGAAAAAAAAACATACTCCTTGGAAGTTGCTTCTACACATTTAAACCAATATTTCACTGACAAACTTGAAAAATTTTGGAGGATATAAACTCTACATTTATGTAACAAGTGAGATCTAAATGGTTTTGGAAAGCTCTAGTTGAGCCTAAAATATTCCTTTTTAGTTGGACTCTACTATAACAAGTCTAAACACCACACCATGCTTCTTTAATTTGGGACTACCTCTGCTCATGTTGTGTCAAGACGATAACCATTACACATTTTATTTCTGGTGCCCAAATAATTACTTCATGGGCTAGGATCTTTGAATTCTCTGCCTCTACTATTAGATACTAATTCAGTTGGTTCTAAGAACTAATTGCTGATTTGCATGGTTGGTCTGCCAATTTTAAAAGATACAAGAAAATCCTTGAAGCATAAGTATATTTTTTGATAAATAATAGTTTTTTTTCACTAAATTCAACACCAATTTTGTTTCATCTTACATTGTCATCCATGATATTATTTCTAATTTTGATGCACAAATTAAAACCAGTTAAAATATGTTCAAAATGAATTTAACCATGTCAAGAGCCTATACTACATTAGGATGATGATCTATACGTAAGAAAGAGACTGACATAAGATCAACCACATTTTGATGAAAGGAGATCTAGGAGAAAAATAACAAATTCCACAGAAATGCGAAGCCATCTTTCCATCACAGATAAGCTCTCCATTGTTTCCTACCTCGATTCTAACACAAGAGAAAATAAAGAACATAAAGAAGCCCCTACTTTCAATCATGGTTGCATCTAGAAAGATGATAATGATGATGATGATGATTCTACTAAGGTTTTTGTTGTCGCTTAGTCTTTATGGCTCTGCTCTTCAAGATAGAAAATTGGCTTAGGTTTTTAAGTTATTTTTAGTCTCTCTTCATATGTCTTATAGATTATGTTCTAAGTTATAATAGTAGTTTCTCCAAGAGTGCTTCCATCCCACCTAGGGGTTAAATTTGATGGGACCCCTACCAATCACATAAGTTTTTTATGACTGTTTTATTTTTAAACTACCCTTCACGTGCCTTTTAATATTTTATTTTACTATTTTCATCTAACTTTTGAAAATTATATTCATAAATTCTCTTACATGAAAATAGTGAATGTAGATATTGTTGCAACTAAATTAGACAATAAAATTTAACTTAAGAAAAATTTAAATACACATAACATGTTTTCCATGTAAGTCACTTCAGTGTGAATCCGATTAAAAAATATATATTTGTGAAGTAAGTTTCATACAAAAAACATAATGTGCATGAACTATATAAATGTTAAAAAGTACATTCAATATCATCATATAAACGAACTAAATTTTGGATACCTCCTAAGAAAAAAAAATCTTGTTTTAGTGTTTTTTAATTCTAGAAAAAGCTAACAGCACCCCCTGCTTTATGTATCCCTTCAAAAGAGGAATGCATATATTAACGATTATAGAAAACGGTCGATATATACAGATTCAATGCTCTACATCCAATATTTGCATCTCTCGTAAAGAAAATTGATTCGAAATAGACAGAAGTATATATGGTAATTTTTTATTCAAAAGGATTTTTTATCATTTGTTTTCTAAACTTATAAAACCATATAAAAGTTATGATTAAGGGGCAGTTCCATGGTCTTCTTTAATCCATTGTTTCATCATATTTTTCAATGACTATCTTCTATTGTAGAACCTACAAATTTACCTGTGGGAAGAAGACATTTTTCCAAGAAATTCAAAATAATGTAAGAAAGTATATCAAGTTAGATCAAAGTCAAGAGGACATGGGATTTTTCACCTATTCTAGGATATACATATAATTGGACATATATAATATTATTATAGAAAGAAAAAATTAGACTTTGATAACACTTATGCCTTTAGAGATGCATAATTTGTATGACGATGGGCCATATGAAATAAGTGAAAAAGACTTATTTAACATACTAAAGATCACCTCCCATCCATTCTAAAAGATATTTAAGATATATTTCAAAAAATTAACTAAAGAAAAAAAACTCTTCGGTGTGCAGTGAGTTAGGTGAACACCCCAGTTGACCCAAGGTGTCCATCCAATGAAGAATAACCATCTAAAATTTGAAGACACCCAACTAAAAATCCTGTAACTTGGGAAGATCATTGGAAAGATAATTTGGCTCTTGATTAGTTGGAAAAGCAAGGATCTCCTTATCCCAATTTTCTTAGTCTTTGTTCAAAATAATAATTAAAAAAAAAAAAACATGCTAAGATATATCTATAATAGTTTAAGGTGTTTAATTCCTTTAAGAAAATATTGAACAAATGATCTTTACAATTTCATAATAGGGAATTGACTATCTCTACAATTTTATAATAGTGCACTGAATATCTATGACATATGGCTAAGGATCATATCATCCCAAATACCAGGCGAGTATATTCATTACCTATTTATGATTTTTTTTTTTCATATTCAGTTTAAGGCTACAACTTTCGTTTCTCTCTTATAATATTTAACTCATTTTAAAGCAAAACCTAGCCACATCTTGGGTCTCATTATATAATGCACAATAGTTCTGAGAGCCTTTTCCATTGCCTTAATTGATGAACTTTCCCAAGATGGGAAAAATATTGAAAACTTCATTTCATGTCAATATGAATTTGTAATTGTTCATTTACAATGTAGGTATAGTTTGATAACTGCATAAGTAGGTTGGTGCTCACCTCTATTGACTCCTAAGTGAACTGCAATAAATAATATATATATTAATATCAAACACGTTTGTATAGAGCATTAGTTATGACGATATTTGGCATATTTATGATGAGGGAAACTTAGTAACCAAAACTACTGACTCTAAATTTAATCCATATGGGTTATCAAGCATGTCCATCTTATATGGGTTCCTTAGTTTGCTAAAAATAGGAAGTTGAGATAAAAAAATTCACTTCTGCACTCATCAACACTCAAATTTAAAAAAAAATGCACTATAAATCTATCTTACTAAACAATATGAAATCAAGCATATAGGAAGTGAAATTTGCAGGTGAAACTATTCTCTTGGAATGAGCTATTTTCTTGTGTTCCATATCACTTGCATATTTGAAAAGACGATGCAGTAATTCAATTAGAGCATAAGTGACCCAGAGAGCCTAAAAAGAGGAAAACTCAATTTTGATAAGAGGTGAATACCACTTGTGGATAGTATCAAGACCAAAAGAAGGTTCATTTTCACTTCATGGAAGCCATTGCCCAACAGTGAAAGAAAAGAAAATAGAAACACAATTCATGTCTTTACATATGGTTTTAATAAACCAGAATATATCCAGCTTAATTTTGGATCTATTAAGCACCAAAAGGAATCAAAGAATCAAGATAAATCCACAGTTCATTTATTTGTATAAATTATTTATCCTTATTAATGTTTTCTTTTATTTTCATTAAACGTACACAAATATGAAAATCACAAAATACGTTTTTTGGCCACATGAGTGTTAGAGAGAGGATGGGAACAAAACATACATTACAATATACTCCATAGTGATTTTTTTAAAGCACCTCTCAACACAAAGACAATTCAATTGTCATCCTTAATGCTTAGGTATTTAGGCTTAGGCTTCAATTATACCTTTAATTCCGAAAATTAAAATTCCATTCATAACATGGATGTACAATGTTGGTAGAACCAATTCTTACAACTTGATATGATGTTGGTGCATATCTCAAGTTTTTCATCAAGGATTCCTATTCTCCAGTGCGATGATTGGATTCTCTCCTAACAACCTTGCTTCACCTTGTAAGTTTCATATACCTCTTTAAAATCATAATCGCCTTCAGGAAGGTGCATACACCGTGACATAGCTAGTGAATTACTTGAACCAACTAATCACAAAAAACATCCCACAACATGGTGCGGAATGACTAAATCCAATAGATCACAAATATGACCATTTTTTTCCCCACAAACATTACAGTGACATGAAATACCCCCTTCCATTTTCATCAAAATCCTCAATTTCTTCTAATTTATAGTACTTGTACTCATTATACCTTCCATCTATGGAGTCTACCAATAAACATGTTCTAGTCTATCAAATATTGTATCATTTTGGCATATATTTTACAACATCATCACTTCTTGTAAAAAAACTCCCTAAGCATGTGCCCAAACAAAATCCTTGTTGACATCAACAAACACATATTTTTATTATTCTCCATGACACTCATCCCCCATAAAAGATTCATATATTCAAGGTTGTGTCCAAATTTCATCTTAGAAAATTAATAAATAACATCATCCTCAACTGCCTAATCATTTTATTTTCATTCAACAACCCATGTAAATTTTTTGTGAAGCAAACAATTGTCTTAGGATTCCCACACCTCTCTACCCCTTAAGAGGAAAAACCAATGTCCTTGGTTGTACAAAGTGAACAAAACTACGATATGATGTCATAGTTGATGAATAAACTTCATCAATAAATTTCTTTATATAATCATGTTTCCTGAAAATAGGTTCATATCCTTTGCTCTATACGTGCTCTTCAATATTGATAACCATTCTACCATTCAAACATATTTAATAACCTTATTATAATGTTGGAAATTCCCTCAAGTACATATTTTTTCAGGATGCACATCCAAAATAAGAAGAAGGAATCAAGGAAATGCAAAAAAATAGACATGTTACTAATAATTTACAAGCTAACTTGTAAGTATTTCTGGATCTGACTCACTTTTGAAAAGTTTCACTCATCGATAGAGACTTGGACCAAATTAACTGGACTTGGCAGCGTGCCCAAAAACATTATTTTTTGTATAGACCTTATAAGACTCAAAAAAAATTCAGACCTCATAAGAATATAAAAAAAATTCAGCTATGATCGCAACTATGTAGTCTCCCATCTTAACTATAAGCTGGAAGTTGTAGTATAATATGGGAAATCCCTTCAATTAATTATTTATTTAGGTTACACTTCGAAAAAAATATTAAGGAAACAAGGGAATGTGAAAAAAATATACGTTTGCTACACACATGCACATGGTGAAATAACACAATAAATAAGCATGTTCTGTTAGGTCCCTATATTACTAGTATAGTCCCTTATTTTTGTTATTGTAACCCCCTTATTGTTATTATTGTACCTCTGTAACCCCCATATTGTTATTATTGTGCCCTTAAATTATTATTGTTAGGTCGGCTAGGATTACATTGTGGCCCCACTAGGATTAAATTATGGCCCCATGGACTCCTATTTATAGAAAGGAGGTTTTGTAATTTGTATCATCCAAGAATTTTTTATTCATGTAATGTATTGGAGGTTTCCCCCTCAAATTGGCTTATTTATAAGGCGTTGGTATATTTTTTCTTCTATTTTTGGAGCTGGTTTCACAACATTTGGTATCAAAGCTTTGGATTATAGGGTTTCACTGCTCCAAACAGGTCATCGTGGCATTTGTGCTATAACTTTTTTTCTACGAAGGTTCAGAAGTTGAAATTTTTCCAGTGGGAAGCTGAAATCCTGAGGAACATTGTCGCAAACTTTCAGATCTTGGTTTGCAATATTTTCGGAGATATGATTTTGTGGAAGTTAGGTCTTTTTGTAGGCTCCTGAATTTCACTTAAAAAGGTCATCGCGGAATTTTCACTATAAATTTTTTTCTACGAAGGGTCAGAAGCTAAAGGTGTTAGAGCACGAAGCCGAAATCCTGAGGAAATTCGTCGCAAAATTTTAGAGTTTGGTTAACAATATTTTTGGAGATATGATCTGTGGAATTTAGGTCCTTTTCAAGCTCCTGAATTTCGTCTCAAAGAGGTGATTGTGGGAAAATCTTCATAACTCTCTCTTTGAGCATCAGATTGGAATTATGTAAAAATTGACTGGAAGTACATGGACTGTAGTTTCATATCTATAAATTTTAGAGCCAAAGGAGCAAACAGTGAGATGTGGCAAGTCGTAAAAATTCGTTCTACTGAACTAGTCCATAATTAGGTCATTGTGGGAGATTGGACATAGCTTTTTCTTAAAGAATCAAAATTAAGTCAGACCTGTGGAATTTGAAAGAAGCTTCAAAGAAATACTACAGGGCCTAATTTTAGATATTGAGGATCTACAAGTATATAGTTAAGTCAATTTCAATATCGAGCTCCTCATAAGCAAGTAAAAGGTGTGTATTTTTTTTCCAAATTGCATAAGTATTGTTTGAAGAATCAAGTTGAATTGATTCCAAGGGAATATTATAGAATAGATATCAGTATTGGATTCTCAAATGGCCCCCAAAAATAATTCAACACCCATTAAGCCTTTATAAGGCTCTACTATGACTCATAAAGACGGATAATGGCAACATGACATATCAAAATTACAAGAGCAAGTGCAACAAATTTTGCTCTCGCAAAGAGAAACAAAAAATGACATGGAAGTTTTGAAGAAAGGTGTGGAAACTAAGATGGATTCTTTGAAGAAAGGCATGGATGGTTTGAAGAATGGCATGGAAGCTAAGATGGATGGCATGGAAGATGGCATGGAATCTAAGATGGATGACATGGAAGCTAAGATGGAAAACATTTGGAATGATCTAAAAATAGACGTGGAAGGTTTGAAAAAGTTGATACAAGAAATGTTTCCTAATGGTGAAAAGTTAGTAGAGGAAAATCATGATGAGAACAAAATAAATATTAATCGTATTTCATAAACTCTAATGTTGGAGTGAAGAACCACCATATTCCAAAAATGGACATGAGGAAGTTTGATGGACAAGATATTGTAACATGGATACTATAGATGGAGAAATATTTTGATCTCAATATTGTGCATCCAACTTTCCATGTTTCATGCTTAAAGAAGGTTATAGGTGAAAATATTCAAGTTCAAACAATATTGCCAAAACTTGATGAGGAAGGAAAAATCATATTGGAACTTGAAGCAGTCACAGAAACAAGAACTCGACAGCTACGGAATCGATCAATTTCAGAGTATCTCATCAAGTGGAAGAACTTACCCACTGAAGATTCTACATGGGAGGATGAGAAGTTTATACAGAAGCACCCAGAGCTACTCAAGCATTGAGGACAACACTTTTTTGAAGGAGAGAGGCATGTTAGGTCCCTATATTACTAGTATAGTCCCTTATTGTTGTTAGTGTAACCCCCTTATTGTTATTATTGTACCCTTGTAACCCCCATATTGTTATTATTGTGCCCTTAAATTATTATTGTTAGGCCGGCTATGATTACATTGTGGCCCCACTAGGATTACATTATGGCCCCATGGACTCCTATATATAGAAAGTAGGTTTTGTAATTTGTATCATCCAAGAATTGTTTATTCATGTAATGTATTGGAAGTTTCCCCCTTGAAGTGGCTTATTTATAAGGTGTTGGTATCTCTTTTCTTCTATTTTTGGAGCTGGTTTCACAACATGTTCTATACATGTTGAATAATTCATGTACAAAGAGTCAAGCCTCAAGCTCTATAGAAAAAGAACATACCCATCACGATATTTTAAGGTAATGACCACCTCCTCCATATTTAGTATTTCTCTTAAACAAATTTGTTATGGTTGGCGGAGGCAAGAAACTGACATAAATTGTTTTGATGAATTTTTTCATGTCTCTACTATCACTAAATAGTGGTATTCTCAATATCATTCATTTACTAAATTACATAATCCAGGCCATACATTCCATCATAACATATAGTCAAATTTTCATTGAGCAAGAAAATCATAATATTCACTACCTAATGGAGCTATGTCTTCTATTTTTCCATTGTAAAACAACGAGATATATGTGGGGGAGAGGCATGGTCTTGAAAGCAAGAACTGAAAAAAGAAATAAAGATTACCCTTACTCAACATACAGTGACATGTGGTAGAAATGTGTTGTTGCAAAATTTTATAATAGGTAGGTAATACTGCTGATACAATAAATAAGTGTCCATATATGTTCTAAACTAAAACTAGACATGACCTTTATTATCTGATAAAGTTGTATGTTGGTGTAAGAACACCTCTCAAAGGCATGATTGTACATCCTTGAAAACTCAAGTTGCATGCAACTCTACAGTTACACAAACGTGAACCTAAATTGGCCTAGGGAGAGTGTTATTAAACCTACCATGACTAGCCATCACAAGAAACTACAATATTTCAACAAACAATGTGCACAACCATAGTGTTGAGTTGTAAAAAGAAACAACCATGGGCCAGAAGATTGTCTCTTTGATCCTTATCCATTTAGTTGAACCTAAAAGGAGAAAAACCTCCCCATATTTGTGGTCCTAAGAGGTTCCGAATGGACTTTATTAAAAATCCAAAGGCATAAAGGTAAATAAAAAAAAAATTCAAGCCATTGGGGCTCTGTTTATTGGTGAGGTCGAAAGATTATTAAGCCATATGTTGGGGGTTCGTTCTGGTTGTGGTGTTTCTCTCCTATATGTCATGTATCAACAAGAGATGAGGATGGATTCAAGTTACAAGTGATTTTTTTAGAATAGGTACTTCTTAAACCTGGCATGGTGGCACATATGATTAAAGGAATTCTATGATGTATGGAGTAGGGCCCAGTCTTGGGGTACGTTTCTTGAAATAATCGTTAAATAAAAAAGTACAAAATTCCACAAAAGCATCGATATGATACATTGGAGGAGCCTGAAATTGTATTTCAATAAAACGAGAGCCTAATTTCTCCTATATCCCATCAGCATGGTGTTCTAATGTTGTAAAAAGCCTCCCTTCTACTTTTCCCTCTTGGTAATTTGATTATGATCGCTTTTGAATTTTAGTGGTATCAATCAACCTTGTTACCCAAAAAGGAATATTTTAACCAATTTATATTCCTCAAGATGACCATACTATAATGATTCTCACCCTATTCACATAATGCATCAAACATGAAAAATGAAAATCAAATTATGACTTAATATCTTCACGTTCTTGCATGGTAAGGGTTATTTTTTGGACCTTAGTGAACCAAACATATAACACACAATAGAGCTGAGCACTTTTAATTCTTGTAGATAAAGTTTCTATCAATCCAAACCTCCCTTAAGAAAGTCAAACTTCCCTTTCAAATCTATTTTGATTAAGGGGTGGGTAATTAGAGTCTTTTTCATCTAACATTTAATATGCTTAAAATTCAAGATGACTAGTTGTTGATTTTTTTGTTTCCTAGCTCAATATTTTGGTGTTTTTCTATAGTCCAACCTTTCCTCACTACTATTTTGTAGTTATTGTTTAAATGTTGGAATCTAATTTTTTATTTATCTCACATAATAAATTTTGTAAAACTAAAGCAAAATCAAGTTCTTGTGGTTTTCCATAAAAATAATCAGGATGTAACAAGAATGTCTAATTTAGTGTAATAAGTGCTTCGTCCTAAAATAAAACCAATGCAAAAGAAGGATCCTTAATTCATTTTAGTTTGGATCCTCCATGAGGGTGTAATAGTGGCCTATGTTCCCATTAGATATATGAATATGATATGTATGGTCACCACTTAATGTTATTTGATCCAAGTCTAAATTGTTAATTTTTGTTAAATAAAGCCCATTATGTAATTAACATTAAATAAATTTAATGTATATGTATTAAATAAGGAAAACTAGGTATTTCACATTTTGTGGCTATAAATAATGAGAATAAAATCCTCCTTTTGTGATCATGTATTGAAGCACAAATCATTAAAAGGATGTCCCCTCAAAGTGCCAAATGAACAAGAGTCAATCCTTCCATAAAAGGATCCTTGTAAGGTGTTTCCCTACCTAAAGGTTATCTTGATATATCATGTATTGATGTTTTTCCTACCCATTATTGTACAAATTTTGTGTGATTACATTTTTAGGTCTAAGGTACACTGCAAGTAGTAACATAGAACTTTCTAAGGCACAATTAGGAAAAATATTTCCACCTATTTTTTTGCAGATTTGAGCCATGGCAACCATATTAGTTTCTTAGTGTTTTCCTTAATAATTATGACAAGCCAACATCATATATGTATTCTACTCACAAAACTACATGATTCCAAGGCCAAAAAATTCTAAAATTGGAGGTTGGATGAAGGAGGCATTGCAGTGTGTAATATTCCCCATTTTAGGGGCTTTCAATGATGGCCTTAGATATCGAATAATGTATATCTTTTGATAGAGCCCTCACATTGTAGCCATACCAAAACCACTTGAGTAAAAATTTCCAAGGTTTCAATTTGGTATATATACCACAGATCAATATTGAGCACACTACATCCCTTTACAATTTTTTTCTCCCACACCCTAGTGGAACCAACAAATGGCCATCATGGAAGTTTTACCAATATTTAAAGTGTGTATGAGATGTTTCGAGGACATGTAAATAGAGGTGCCACCAATGGAAATATCGCTGGTGATTAGGAGAAATGGGTCTTAGGTCATGTGCTAGTGGAATATTTTCCTCACATGACACAAAATTATAATGATTTCTATGAGCCAGTGCTTAGATAAAAGCCTTGGGTCTTCACATAGAAAGTTATTAAGGTAAAAAAAACAACATGAAGGATGTTCTTGATATAGAAGATATATGGTGGATAGTATTTCTGAGATGTATTTTTAAAGAATGCATACGACTCATGGTATTAATTTATGCCCAAGTGTCCAAGTTTTTAAAATATGGGTTTAATGAATTACTCTATAATATAACCCAGGCAAGCATTATGCTGCAATCATTTTCCACGAATGAAAGAACTATGTCGATATAGTATATTCATGAAAAAAAAATTACTACCAAATTAGGAAATGATCAAGGTGATTGGCTTATTATTCTTCATTTCCCATGTGTCTACAATTAGTTTAAAACATGGTATGAAATGTGTTTCATTCTCTTTCAAAGACATAACATGGTAAAAAAAGGTTCTATTAGGATTTGAGATCATAGTTTACATTATACATGGTACATATGGGAAGGACAAACAAGAAATTCTTAATACATTTGATCCTTTAGGTTTGAACAATGAAATAGTGGAAATTAATCGTCAGTGATTAGAGAAATTTTGAGGTCTAAAATCGGCCTCCTAAGAAATATGTACAACCAAAATAAAATTTATAAGAACGAATAAGATTCAAGATGATGATATCAACCATGGGGGATGATTCACCATTTTTGGAGTAAAAAGGTAAAAATATTAAAACATAATAAAACAATAAAACTAATTTTTCAACTCGTATTTTCAACTTATCTCCCTAAGGTTTTACTCAAATTTCAAGTGGGAGTAGTCATTATATGTGTCGTACCTTAAGAGACAATCCCTTAGCTGTGATAAGGAATCAGTGCTTAAGACATTTATATGATTATGTCACAAATATATATGTCTCTGTTTTATTAACCCTCAAGTATTTATGATCAAACCCTTAAATATCAAATATGATGAATACCTCACAATGCTACCATTTTTTGATGTTGAATGAAGTGAATAGAGGAAAATGAAAGAAGAAGCCCAAACTCATATGTTGTTTTATACAAAAAATATCATCTCAAACCCAAGAAGAAATATATGAAAGAAATAGTTAAAACAAAGGAGCGCCAATTAAGGTTTTTAACTCTTACATATAGAAGTAAAAAGAGACCAGCTGCTCATAACTTTGTTTTATTCATAGTTAGAAAACACAAAATGTAAACTGGAATATATTTCAACATTAACAAAATGTTAGAAATTTTCTTACTCATTCATTAATATTTGAATCTCTGAGTACAAAAATAATTGTCTGAAGGGCCAAAACTTAGAACCTTTACTTCTCTTGAAAATAACATTAAATACAGTAAAAAGAAGTGTGGGACTGTTGTAACCAATCCTAACTACCAAAACTACTTGAGACTTTGAAGGATGTCTATTACATGCCTTGAAAATGTCTTATTACAATTACGCTGTCTTCAGAAAATAATATAAAATAAATATCCTAATCTATAGGAATTGCTGATGATGTGGCTTCTTTTTTCTAAGTCAACTGATTTGTTCTCCTTTAATGCTGATCTTTTCGGTAGGTCTATTGTCCAAACTCTGCACCTTTTCCATATTTCTACCTTCATCCTGGATGAATGTGCCAGATTGTGATATTCCAATCTGAATGCAGTAATTCGATTATAGGACGGCCTTTCTATGAAAAGAGTCTTTACCATCCACAATAGTTGAAAATGTCTCTACAAGAAGTTGACCAATGTTTCTCCTTTAAGCACCTGAGTCTTTTCATGTGTGTTATCACCTTTGATTTTTGTCAATATTAGCAAGTTCTCATAAGATTTCCATGGCAAAATATTTCCTTGAGCTCTCCAACATGATGGCAAGCCTACTCTTGTAATTTTGTCAAATGACTTATCAAACTGACTAATTACTTCCTTGATTTCTATTAGCTTCTTTTCTGCAGCCTTTCTGAGATAATTTATGACAATCATTTTGTTAATTTCTACTGCATACAACATTCTATCTTGCATGCCATTATCCTCTAATTCATGATCTGATTTAGAGTTAATAAAATCAATGAATATTCTGGCCCAAATGGCTCTATTAGTCGCTTTTTGTTTATCAGACATGATTGGTTCTTCACATTCTAAAATAAGACTTTTCTCTTTTGCAACTATCATCAAGAAGCACTAATTAGATTTCAGTTCTGAAATGATATCAGTCCAATGTTGGGAAAGATACTGAGAGGGGGGGGGGGGGGGGGGTGTGAATCAGTATCTTGATCTGTCAATCAACTTTTTACTTTTCTTTTCTTAAAAACCCATACGCTACTTTACAGAACAAAACTAGCGTATATACGCGGATATCCTTAAGGAAACTCGCGTATGCTCAGATCTCTTATTATGCAGATAATTCTTATCTTAGATTATTGCATCATTCATTCATTAGATGTTTAGAAAGAAGTAGACATGTGCAGTAAGAATAGAATAAGTCAACACACACAAGCATCACATATGAACACCAGGATTTTAGGTGGAAACCCAATTCGGGAGAAAACCACCGCTGCTGTCGTATCAGTCTTCAATATTTATTATAAAGAAAACATCTTACAACAATGTACTGGTGCAGACTCATACCAGCACGCAGGCACCCACCTGCAGAAGGCTACATCCTTCTCTCATTTACCAGACTCTCCTGGAAGGGAGCTACAACCCCCTGCTCTCGTTTACCAGCCTCTCCTGGAAGGGAGCTACTACCCCCTGTTCTCGTTTACCAGCTATCACTGGAAGGGAGCTACTACCCCCTTACTGAAGGCTTCAACCCTCAGCACCACTGCAGACCACGTTTCATCAATTTTCAAACTAGATCAAACAGCTTCAACACAACCCTTCACATATCAACAAACATACTTTGCCTATTGCTTCTAACAGAACGGTGAAACCACTGTAGCCAGAATATCAGAGATAACCCAGACTTCAGGATAAATATGCAGAAACACTTTCAACCTTGAGCAACCACCAGTTCAGATAACATATGTGCTTTTACTTAATCAGACCCACGTGTGCACGTGCTTTTCATGAAACAAACCCGCGTATACATTTGTGCATGTTACAGAAAAACCCTAACTTCCCATACGCGCTTTTATCTAATCAGATCCGCGTATACACGCGCTTTTCACGACACGAACCTGCGTATGGATCTATAAAAGATAAACTTTGCAGAACAGACTAGATCTATGAACTTACCCAGATTTCTTCAATTTCTTCAACAGATTTGCGCCAGATCTTCATCACTTCTTTTCAGATCATCCCAGAGATTCACCATTTTCAGATCTAAAGATTTTCAACCTTCATCATATTCATAGGTGCATCATAGATTCAGATCTATCAAATAAGAGCAAAGTTAAACCATGCAAATATACTTCAGAGTGAAGTATTCATTAAAGCCCAGACACTTGCACACCTTTGCACTATGAATTTCTTCTCCTTATATAGGTTTCGCCTTTGTCAATACCATGAGCCAAAACCACAGAACTTCTAATGGTATTTCTGGATGGGATCAATTAGATATTCAAGCGCTCAATACCATGGTAAGAACCCATGGTTTTATATATTTAGAGCGCAATTAAGCATACGCAACTTGGCACGTACTTTTCCGCGTACATACGCTACTTCGCCTTGAAAAACCCGCATATGCATAGTGACATTTCTTATTCATCATTTCTCTGGCCCTTTCTGAAGTTACTTTTTTCAGTACTCTTTGGCTGATCTATAGATACATCATCTTTACATATTTGACACATAGGCTGCTTATCATAGGCAACTCATCAAGTCAGTTTCCATCAAGAAAAACTTCATCAAAACAGGTTTCCATCCAAAGACAACTCATGCCGACAATCTCCACATCAGATTTACATCATCATCAAATAGGTTTCCATCAAGGACAACACTCTGTATCATATTGCCAACAATCTCCCCCTTTGGACTTGATGGCAACCATGATGGTGTTTGATCACCACAACAGATAGATACATTAATTATAATCACAATCATGATACTCTCCCCTTATTAAAACACCATGATACTCTCCCCCTTTGACATCAAGGGCAAAGGGCAGATCAAAACTAAAACAAGGTATTCCTTCCCTTGTATCAAGAAGAGTTTTGTAGATTTGATGAGTACTGATGTTACCATGCTCCCCCTGAGTTCCTGCTGAATCTTCAAACATATTTTTCAATGAAGTACATGACTCTATGACCTTTCCTATCACCAAGGACTCATACTTACATCAATGATCCAACCAAGTGGATTTACACATTTTGACTCAACTACCCAACCAAGTGGGTTTACAAATTTGAACAAGCCCTTTGCAAGACTGAATATTACAATTTACATCATAGGTCTCAACATAACCTTTTCATCAAATTACAAATATGAATTTTTATAACCAAGACCAAAAAGACCTCAAGAGAGATCATATCTCAGAACCATCATAATGCCAACAATTCATTACATTCAGCAATGCTAATGCTTCCCCTGAAACTGTGCATCTAATGAATTCTTTCCACATGACCAGTGCTTCCCCTTAGCTTGTACATCCTGAACACTTTCAACAGCAAATCATCAAGGCATATTTATCAAGAGACATTAAAGAATGAAACAGAAGTATGAAAACTGGAACACCACCAGAGATACCAAACAGCATCAGAGATACCAAACAGCACTGCAGCTGTGCTGAAGAATGCTGACCCCAAGTAAAATTTGTCAACAACTAACCATACACGGTTTTCTTTGCATAAATTCGCGTATATACGCGACTTTCTTTCAGGCAACCTACGTATCCAATTTAATCTTCTGAATTTAAGCAGATCTGATCTTCTGCATGGCAGAGACTACTCCCAGCTTCTGTCTGAGATATTCGAATGATTCCCTGAGCAGAGGTTTGGTGAATATATCAGCCACTTGTTCTTTGGAGGGAACATACTCCAGCTTCACCTTTTGTTCAAGCACTTGTTCACGTAAGAAGTGATACTTGATGGGAATGTGCTTAGTCTTTGAATGCATAATAGGATTTTTTGAAATACTGATGGCACTTGTATTATCACACATAATGGAGATAGGAGGTGAGCACTTGATTTGAAAGTCTTGTAAGGTTTGCATCATCCAAAGAAGTTGTGTGAAACATGATGCGACAGCCACATATTCTGCTTCTGCTGTAGATAAGGCAATAGATTTTTGCTTCTTGCTGAACCAAGATACTAACATTTCATCAACATTTCTAGCCCAATCTGCATCAGTGTAAGCATGAAGAGTAAGATCAACATTCTTTGGATACTGGAGTCCAAATTCTTGAGTTCCTTGTAGATATTTGAATATTCTTTTGGCAGCCTGAAGGTGAGACTCTTTTGGATTAGCTTGGAATCATCCAACAATCCCAACAGCATGCATAATTTCTGGTCTAGTCCCAATGAGATAAAGTAGACTTCCTATCATAGATCTGTATTCTGGTTGATTCACCGTGGGGGAATCATCATGAGAACTGAGATTACATCCGGTTATCATTGGTGTACTTACAGGTTTGCATTCTTCCATGCCATACTTCTTCAGAATTTTCTTAAGGTATTTTTCTTGTGATAAGAATATACCATTTGTAGTTTGATGCACTTGCAAACCAAGAAAGAATGTTAGTTCCCCAAGTAAAGACATTTCAAATTCTTGCTGCATGACAGAAGCAAATTTCTGACTCATAGATTCCTCATTACTTCCAAAAATGATATCATCAACATATACAACCACAATCAAAATTTTATCATTTTCAATTTTTGTGTATAAGTTGCTATCAGCAGACCCCTTTGAAAATCCTTGTTGATGAAGATATTTGTCAAGACGATAATACCATGCCCTTTGAGCTTGTTTGAGACCATATAGAGCCTTTTTAAGTCTACAAACAAGATTTTCATCATTTCCCAAAATGAATCCTTCTGGTTGTTCTATATAAACTTCTTCTTCTAGATCACCATTGAGAAATGCAAATTTAACATCCATTTGATAAACTTTGATTTGTTGGAAGCTTGAAAAAGCAAGAAACATTCTTATGGCTTCAAGTCTAGCTACAGGAGCAAAATTTTCTTCAAAGTCTATACCTTCTTGTTGAGCATACCCCTTGCAAACAAGTCTAGCTTTATTTCTTATAACATCCCCATTCTCATTCAACTTGTTTTTGAATATCCATTTAGTTCCAATGACATTTTTTTCATGAGGTCTTGGTACTAATTCCCAAGTGTGATTCTTTTCAATTTGATCAAGCTCTTCATTCATGGCTTGAATCCAACATTCATCTTTGCTAGCTTTACTGACATTGTGAGGTTCAATAGTGGACAGAAATTTCTGATAGCTGAAGATCCCACCAAACAGTCCTTCTTGCTTGTACACCCATCCTCATTCTGTACTTGAGATTTGGTTGATTATTTTGAACACATTCAGATGGATCCTTTAGAGCAACGTCTTTGTAGGTTCTTCATTGTCGACCGTCTATATCATTGTGTTATTTAGTTTGGTGATACAGCCAAGATCAGGTTTCTATATTTGCTGTTTGTTTTTCTACTCTTGCCGTAGGATCATCAATAACAACATCAATACATTCAATAATCTTAATGTGTCTTTATTGCAATATTTATATGCTCTACTTGTAGAGATAAACCAAGAAGTATTCCTTCATTCATTTCAGGGTTCAACTGCTGTTTTTTCGAACATTATTTTTCATGTTTACTTCTACTTCCCTATAAAACCCTAAAATGCCGCATGGAGAATTATTTTCATACTGTAGGCTCATATGGAGTTTTGTCACTATTTACACGAACATGAGCCTTGTTGAGAATGTTTACCGCTGTATGTGCTTCTTCTCCCCAAAATGTGTCAGATGTTCCAGAATCATCAAGCATAGCTCTAGCCATTTGTTGAATTGTTCTATTCATTCTTTTTGCTACGCCATTTTGTTGTGGAGTTCCAGCTACATAAAATTGTCTTTTTATGCCATGTTGTTCACAGAATTCGAGGAATTCATTTGAATTATATTCTCCTCCTCGATCAGATCTAAGACATTTGAGTTTTAGATCTACTTCAATTTCAACCAGAGCCTTGAAAATCTAAAATTTGTCAAATGCTTCATCTTTGTGCTTAAGCAACCCAATCCAACACATTCTAGAGAAATCATCAATAAATAAGATATATTATTGTTCACCACGAGGTGAATTTTTCCTCATAGGTCCACATATGTCAGTATGAATGAGTTCAAGAGGCCTACTTGATGATACTTCCTTGGCATTAAATTTCACTCTGGTCTGCTTGCCGAATTGGCAAGATTTGCATATGATACTTTCAGGTAGAGTAATATTGGGAAGACCACGAATAGCATTAAGTCTACTTGATTTGTTGATTTGAGAGAAGATTAGATGCCCCAGCCTTCTATGCCATAGCCAATTTTCTAAATATTGACTCAAGTAACATTGTTCTTTGCAGGTCTTCAATACATACAGGTTGCTTGGAGTTCTTTTTCCTTTTATAATTGTTTTACCTGTATCGAGATCACGAACCACACATTCTTTTGAACTAAAGACAACTTCAGTTCCTTGATCACACATTTGACTTACACTTAACAAGTTATGCCTTAAGCCATCCACATACATGACATCATTAGCCTTGACCTTTTCTTTTAGAAAAACAGACCCTTTTCCTTTAATTACAGCAGGATTATCATTTCCAAATGTAACTTTCTTTTCCTTTTCTAGAGCATTATTTGCAAGAAGTTTGTTTTTGTCACCTGTCATGTGCCTTGAGCATCCACTATCAATGTACCATTGATTTTCATCACCTTTTGCGAATAATGCTATGCCACAATTTTCAACCTGTAATTCCTTCTTTTTCCATACTTTGGATCTTGAAGTAAAATGTTCTTTTGGTTGAACTTTGCTCCTGCATTCAGATTCTTCATGCCCAAAGTTATTGCAATAAGTACATTCAACTTCATTTAGAAGAGGAGAAAAGTTGTATAGGTATTCTTCTCAAATTCAATCCTTTTTTTTCTTGCTTCTCTAGTCATGATAGTTTTATATGCAACACATTGAACAACTTTATGACCAAAATTGTGACATGAGAAACATTGTCCATTGAAGAAGAAATTTCTGCGATCATGAAATCTTCTACTTGGATTTATCTGTTGATTGGTGTTTCTTTGAGAGATATTCCTGGTAGTTTTCTTTTAATTGAGATGATCATGCTTTACCTGTAATGATTCTTTATTCCCTTGCTGAGTGGCAGAATTTTGTAAACCAGCTGTAGCTGCTTTTAGATAATTTGGTGCTGAAGCTTGAGAGGATTCCCCGGTATATCCAAGACCTGTTTTTATAAGAGGAGAGCATTGTACCTTGATACTTTCATCTAAGGTTTTAGATCCTTTAGCAAATATAAGATTCAGAGTCTTTACTTTCTCAGAATATTTTCTTAAACTTACCACTTCACATTCTAATTTCTCAATGTGTTTCTTTGCTTCTTCAACCTGCTTTTCCAGAATCTCTATGATTATTTTATTTTCTTCTAAAATTATTTTACTTTCTTTTAAGTGCATTTTGAGTTGATTGTTTTCTTCAAGAAAGTCATTGTCCTCTAGAGCATCCTCAAAAGTATCCTTTTCTTCTCTAGATTCAAATGCCATGAGAAGTCTAAGATCTTGTTCACATTCTTCCTCACTATCAGATAACCCATCACTGTCTTCATGAGTATAGTAACTTTTTCTAGTGTTAAACTGATTCTTATTCCTTCTAGCTACTTCTTTCCCTTTTGCAGGTGTTTCTTTATGAGGACACTTAGCAGCATAATGACCAATTCTTCCACACTCAAAACATTTGAAGGGGAGCTTACCTCTGAATCATCCTGTGCCAAGTTGGAGTTTCTTTACAAAATTTGCCTCATCTTCTTCTGAGATATATCCTGATCCTTCTGCTTCTTGTACTTCTTTCCCTTTTGTAGAAGCTCTGAAGACAGCCTCTCTGACTTCAGATGGTCCTCCTTTTCTCATTTCATATGCGGTTAGTAGCCCATGAAGTTGTACCACAGTAAGATTTTGAAGATCATGTTTTTCTTCAAGAGCAGAAACTTTTGACTCAAATTTTGCTGTTAGCGATCTTAAAGTTTTCTCAACCAAAGTAGATTCGGTTATTGTTTCTCCCAGATTTCTCATACGATTTACGACATCACCAACACGTAGAAATAAACTGGCAATACTCTCATCACTATGCATCTTCAAATTTTCATATTCAATTCTTAGAGTTTGGAGTTTTGCACTTTTTACCTTTGCATCACCTTCATAACTTAGAATGATTTTTGTCCCACATTTCCTTTGCCGTATTTAGCTGCATGACTTTGAAAAATTCAGATTCAGTCAGACTTCCTGTTATAGCATTGACCGCCTTTCATTTGATTCATAATTCTTCTTTTTAGTCGGATCTGTTGGTATTGTAGCTGGATATTTATATCCTTTTTCAACAATGGCCCATACATCTGTTCCCATAGACTGAAGATAGGATCTCATCCTTGTTTTCCAGAAGATTAAATTGTTTCCATTAAAGAGCAGAGGCTTGATAGATGTTGTTCCATCTTGATTGCTCATCTTGCTTGATCTTCCTTCTAGCGGCTAAGCTTTTTCAGAAGGACCTCCTCTGATACCAATTGTTGGGAAAGATACTGAGAGGGGGGGGGGGGGGGGGTTGAATCAGTATCTTGATCTGTCAATCAAATTTTTACTTTTCTTTTCTAAAAAACCCATACGCTACTTTACAGAACAAAACAAGCATATATACGCGGATATCCTTAAGGAAACTCACGTATGCTCAGATCTCTTATTATGCAGATAATTCTTATCTTAGGTTATTGCATCATTCACTTATTAGATGTTAGTAAGCAGTAAACATGTACAGTAAGAACAGAATAAATCAACACACATAAGCATCACATATGAACACCAGGATTTCAGGTGGAAACCCAATTCGGGAGAAAACCACCACTGCCGTCGTCTCAGTCTTCAATATTTATTACAAAGAAAACATCTTACAACAATGTACTGGTGCAGACTCATACCAGCACGCAGGCACCCACCTGCAGAAGGCTACAACCTTCTCTCATTTACCAGCCTCTCCTGGAAGGGAGCTACAACCCCCTGCTCTCGTTTACCAGCCTCTCCTGGAAGGGAGCTACTACCCGATGTTCTCGTTTACCAGTTATCACTGGAAGGGAGCTACTACCCCCTTACTGAAGGCTTCGACCCTCAGCACCACTACAGACCACGTATCATCAATTTTCAAACTGGATCAAACAGCTTCAACACAACCCGTCACATATCAACAAACATACTTTGCCTATTGCTTCCAACAGAACAGTGAAACCACTGTAACCAGAATATCAGAGATAACCCACTATTCAGGATAAATATGCAGAAACACTTTCAACCTTGAGCAACCACCAGTTTAGATACCATACGTGCTTTTACTTAATCAGACCCACGTGTACATGCGCTTTTCATGAAACGAACCCGCGTATACATTTGTGCATGTTACAGAAAAACCCTAACTTCCCATACACACTTTTATCTAATCAGATCTGTGTATACACGCGCTTTTCATGACACGAACCTGCGTATGGATCTATAAAAGATAAACTTTGCAGAACAGACCAGATCTATGAAATTTCCCAGATTTCTTCAATTTCTTCAACAGATTTGTGCCAGATCTTCATCACTTCTTTTCAGATCATCCTAGAGATTCACCATTTTCAGATCTAAAGATTTTGAACCTTCATCAT
This sequence comes from Pinus albicaulis, assembly GCA_034641835.2. NCBI lineage: Eukaryota > Viridiplantae > Streptophyta > Pinopsida > Pinales > Pinaceae > Pinus > Pinus albicaulis. The sequence goes on from CM076581.1 coordinate 738,712,961, forward strand.
ATTCATAGGTGCATCATAGATTCAGATCTATCAAATAAGAGCAGAGTTCAACCATGCAAATATACTTCAGAGTGAAGTATTCATTAAAGCCCAGACACTTGCACACCTTTGCACTATGAATTTTTTCTCCTTATATAGGTTTCGCCTTTGTCAATACCATGAGCCAAAACCACAGAACTTCTAATGGTATTCCTGGATGGGATAAATTAGATATTCAAGCGCTCAATACAATGGGTGAATACCATGGTAAGAACCCCTGGTTTTATATCTTTAGAGCGCAATTAAGCATACGCGACTTGTCACGTACTTTTCCGCGTACATACGCTACTTCATCTTGAAAAACCCACGTATGCATAGTGACATTTCTTATTCATCATTTCTCTGGCCCTTTCTGAAGTTCCTTTCTTCTGTACTCTTTGGCTAATCTATAGATACATCATCTGTACATATTTGACACATAGGTTGCTTATCATAGGCAACTCATCAAGTCAGTTTCCATCAAGAACAACTTCATCAAAACAGTTTTCCATACAAAGACAACTCATGCCGACAATCTCCACATCAGATTTACATCATCATCAAATAGGTTTCCATCAACGTTATCAAGTAGGTTTCCATCAAGGAAAACACTCTGTATCATATTGCCAACAATCTCCCCCTTTGGACTTGATGGCAACCATGATGGTGTTTGATCACCACAACAGATAGATACATTAATTATAATCACAATCATGATACTCTCCCCTTATTCAAACACCATGATACTCTCCCCCTTTGACATCAAGGGAAAAGGGCGGATCAAAACTAAAACAAGGTTTTCCTTCCCTTGTATCAAGAAGAGTTCTGTGGATCTGATGAGTACTGAAGTTACCATGCTCCCCCTGAGTTCCTGCTGAATCTTCAAACATATTTTTCAATGAAGTACATGACTCTATGACCTTTCCTATCACCAAGGACTCATACTTACATCAATGATCCAACCAAGTGGATTTACACATTTTGAATCAACTACCCAACCAAGTGGGTTTACAAATTTGAACAAGCCCTTTACAAGATTGAATATTACAATTTACATCATAGGTCTCAACATAACCTATTCATCAAATTACAAATATGACTTTTTATAACCAAGACCAAAAGACCTCAAGAGATATCATATTTCAGAACCATCATAATGCCAAAAATGCATTACATTCAGCAATGCTAATGCTCCCCCTGAAACTGTGCATCCAATGCATTCTTTCCACATGACCAGTGCTTCCCCTTAGCTTGTACATCCTGAACACTTTCAACAACAAATCATCAAGGCATCTTTATCAAGAGACATTAAATAATGAAACAAAAGTATGAAAACTGGAACACCACTAGAGATACCAAACAACATCAGAGATACCAAACAGCACTGCAGCTGTGCTGAAGAATGCTGACCCCAAGTAAAATTTGTCAGCAACTAACCATACGCGGTTGTCTTTGCATAAACTCGCGTATATACGCGACTTTCTTTCAGGCAACCCGTGTATCCAATATAATCTTCTGAATTTAAGCAGATCTGATCTTCTGCATGGTAGAGACTACTCCCAGCTTCTGTCTGAGATATTCGAATGCTTCCCTGGGTAGAGGTTTGGTAAATATATCAGCCACTTGTTCTTTGGAGGGAACATACTCTAGCTTCACCTTTTGTTCAAGCACTTTTTCACGTAATAAGTGTTACTTGATGGGAATGTGCTTAGTATTTGAATGCATAACAGGATTTTTTGAAATACTGATGGCACTTGTATTATCACACATAATGGAGATAGGAGGTGAGTGCTTGATTTGAAAGTCTTGTAAGGTTTGCATCATCCAAAGAAGTTGCGTGCAACATGATGCGGCAGCCACATATTCTGCTTCTGCTGTAGATAAGGCAATAGAGTTTTGCTTCTTGCTGAATCAAGATACTAACCAGGGCCCCATATAGAATGCTCCACCACTAGTGCTTTTCCGATCATCAACATTTCCAGCCCAATCTGCATCAGTGTAAGCATGAAGAGTAAGATCAACATTCTTTGGATACCATAGTCTCAAAGTCTTGAGTTCCTTGTAGATATTTGAATATTCTTTGGATGTACTTAAAGGTGAGACTCTTTGGATTAGCATGGAATCATCCAACAATCCCAACAAGATGCATAATGTCCGGCCGTCCGGTCTAGTCCTAATGAGATAAATTAGACTTCCTATCATAGATCTGTATTCTGGTTGATTCACCATGGGGGAATCATCATGAGAACTGAGATTACATCCGGTTATCATTGGTGTACTTACAGGTTTGCATTCTTCCATGCCATACTTCTTCAGAATTTGCTTAAGGTTTTTTTCTTGTGATAAGAATATACCATCGGTAGTTTGATGCACTTGCAAACCAAGAAAGAATGTTAGTTCCCCAAGTAAAGACATTTCAAATTCTTGTTGCATGACAAAAGCAAATTTCTGACTCATAGATTTGTCATTACTTCCAAAAATGATATCATCAACATATACAACCACAATCAAAAGTTTATCATTTTCAATTTTTGTGTATAAGTTGCTATCAGCAGACCCCTTTGAAAATCCTTGTTGGTGAAGATATTTGTCAAGATGATAATATCATGCCCTTGGAGCTTGTTTGAAACCATATAGAGCCTTTTTAAGTCTACAAACAAGATTTTCATCATTTCCCAAAATGAATACTTTTGGTTGTTCTATATAAACTTCTTCTTCTAGATCACCATTGAGAAATGCAGATTTAACATCCATTTGATAAACTTTGATTTGTTGGAAGCTTGAAAAAGCAAGAAACATTCTTATAGCTTCAAAGTCTATACCTTCTTGTTGAGCATACCCCTTGCAAACAAGTCTAGCTTTATTTCTTATAACATCCCCATTCTCGTTTAACTTGTTTTTGAATATCCATTTAGTTCCAATGATATTTTTGTCATGAGGTCTTGGTACTAATTCCAAAGTGTGATTCTTTTCAATTTGATCAAGTTCTTCATTCATGGCTTGAATCCAACATTCATCTTTGCTAGCTTGATTGACGTTGTGAGGTTCAATAGTAGATAGAAATGCCAAATAGCTAGAAGATCCCACAAGAGTCCTTATTGTTTGTACACCTGATCCCTTATCTCCAAAAATTTGAGATTCTGGATGATTCTTTTCAACATATTTGGATGGAGCCTTTTCAGATAAATCATCTTCAGGTTCTTCATTGGGTTCATTGTCTATATCATTGCTATTTGATGTATAAGGACATAAGTCACCATCGTCTTCATTTGTTGTTTTTTTTTTCTTCCTTTGGGGCTGCAGGAGACTCATCAATAAAACAATCAGTACATTCAACAGTCTTCCGAAGTATTTTATTGTAACATTTATATGCTCTACTTGTAGAGGAGTAACCAAGAAGTATTCCTTCATCTGCTCTAGGTTCAAACTTGCTAATTTTTTCATCATTATTTTTGATAAAGCATTTACTTCCAAAAACTCTAAAATGCTTCACAGATGGAGAATTACCATACCAAAGTTCATATGGAGTTTTGTCACTATTTACACGAACATGTGCCTTGTTGAGAATGTTTACCGCTGTATGTGCTGCTTCTCCCCAAAATGTGTCAGGTGTTCCAGAATCATCAAGCATAGCTCTAGCCATTTGTTGAATTGTTCTATTCATTCTTTCTGCTACGCCATTTTGTTGTGGAGTGCCTGCTACAGAGAACTGTCTCTTTATGCCATGTTGTTCACAGAATTCAAAGAATTCATTTGATGTATATTCTCCTCCTCGATCAGATCTAAGACATTTGATTTTTAGATCTAGTTCATTTTCAACCAGTGCTTTGAAGATCTGAAATTTCTCAAATGCTTCATCTTTGTGCTTAAGCAACCCAATCCAACACATTCTAGAGAAATCATCAATAAATAAGATATAGTATTGTTCACCACGAGGTGACTTTTTCCTCATAGGTCCACATATGTCAGTATGAATGAGTTCAAGAGGCCTACTTGATGATCCTTCCTTGGCATTAAATTGCACTCTGGTCTGCTTGCCGAATTGGCAAGATTTGCATATGATACTTTCAGGTAGAGTAATATTGGGAAGACCACAAACAACATTAAGTCTACTTGATTTGTTGATTTGAGAGAAGCTTAGATGCCCCAACCTTCTATGCCATAGCCAGTTTTCTGAAGATTTACTCAAGTAACATTGTTCTTTGCAGTTCTTCAATACATACAGGTTGCTTGGAGTTCTTTTTCCTTTTATAATTGTTTTACCTGTATCAAGATCACAAACCACACATTCTTTTGAACTAAAGACAAATTCAGTTCCTTGATCACACATTTGACTTACACTTAACAAGTTATGCCTTAAGCCATCCACATACATGACATCATTAGCCTTCACCTTCTCTTTTAGAAAAAAAGACCCTTTTCCTTTAATTACAGTAGGATTATCATTTCCAAATGTAACTTTCTTTTCCTTTTGTAGAGCATTATATGCAAGAAGTTTTTTTTTGTCACCTGTCATGTTCCTTGAGCATCCACTATCAATGTACCATTGATTTTCTTCACCTTCTGCGAATAATGCTATGCCACAATTTTCAACCTGTAATTCCTTCTTTTTCCATACTTTGGATCTTGAAGGAAAATGTTCTTTTGGTTGAACTTTGCTCCTGCATTCAGATTCTTCATGCCCAAAGTTATTGCAATAAGTACATTCAACTTCATTTAGAAGAGGAGAAAAGTTGTTATAGGTATTCTTCTCAAATTCAATCCTTTTCTTTCTTGCTTCTCTAGTCATGATAGTTTTATATGCAACACATTGAACAACTTTATGACCAAAATTGTGACATGAGAAACATTGTCCATTGAAGAAGAAATTTATGCGATCATGAAATCTTCTACTTGGATTTACCTGTTGATTGGTGTTTCTTTGAGAGATATTCCTGTTAGTGTTCTTTGAATTGAGATGATCATGCTTTACCTGTAATGATTCTTTATTCCCTTGCTGAGTGGCAGAATTTTGTAAACCAACTGTAGCTGCTTTTAGATAATTTGGTGCTGAAGCCTGAGAAGACACTCCGGTATATCCAAGACCTATCTTTATAAGAGGAGAACGTTGTACCTTGATAATCTCATCTAAGGTTTCAGATCCTTTAGCAAATCTAAGATTCAGAGTCTTTACTTTCTCAAAATATTTTCTTAGACTTACCACTTCACATTCTAATTTCTCAATGTGTTTCTTTGCTTCTTCAACCTGCTTTTCCAGAGTCTCTGTGGTTATTTTCCTTTCTTCTAAGAGTATATTACTTTCTTCTAAGCATATTTTGAGTTGATTGTTTTCTTCAAGAAATTCATTGTCCTCTAGAGCATCCACAAAAGTATCCTTTTCTTCTCTAGATTCAAATGCCATGAGAAGTCTAAGATCTTGTTCACATTCTTCCTCACTATCAGATAACCCATCACTGTCTTCATGAGTATAGTAACTTTTTCTAGTGTTAAACCAATTCTTATTCCTTCTTGCTACTTCCTTCCCTTTTGCAGGTGTTTCTTTATGAGGACACTTAGCAGCATAATGACCAATTCTTCCACACTCAAAACATTTGAAAGGGAGCTTACCTCTGAATCGTCCTGTGCCAAGTTGGAGTTTCTTTACAAAATTTGCCTCATCTTCTTCTGAGATATATCCCGATCCTTCTGCTTCTTGTACTTCTTTCCCTTTTGTAGAAGCTCTGAAGACAACCTCTTTGACTTCAGATGGTCCTCCTCTTCTCATTTCATATGCGGTTAGTATGCCATGAAGTTGTACCACAGTAAGATTTTGAAGATCCTATTTTTCTTCAAGAGCAGAAACTTTTGACTCAAATTTTGTTGTTAGCGATCTTAAAATTTTCTCAACCAAAGTAGATTCGGTTATTGTTTCTCCCAGATTTCTCATACGATTTACAACATCATCAACATGTAAAAAGAAACTGGCAATACTCTCATCACTATGCATCTTCAAATTTTCATATTCAATTCTGAGAGTTTGGAGTTTTGCACTTTTTACCTTTGCATCACCTTCATAACTTAGAATGATTTTGTCCCACATTTCCTTTGTTGTATTTAGCTGCATGACTTTGACAAATTCAGATTCAGTCAGACTTCCCGTTATAGCATTGACTGCCTTTGCATTTGATTCATAATTCTTCTTTTCAGTCAGATCTCTTGGTATTGTAGCTGAATATTTATATCCTTGTTCAACAATGGCCCATACATCTATTCCCATAGACTGAAGATAGGATCTCATCCTTGTTTTCCAAAATATTACATTGCTTCCATTAAAGAGCAGAGGCTTGATAGATGTTGTTCCATCTTGATTGCTCATCTTGCTTGATCTTCCTTCTAGCGGCTAAGCTTTTTCAGAAGGACCTGCTCTGATACCAATTGTTGGGAAAGATACTGAGAGGGGGGGTGAATCAGTATCTTGATCTGTTAATCAAATTTTTACTTTTCTTTTCTCAAAACCCATACGCTACTTTAGAGAACAAAACTAGCGTATATACGTGGATATCCTTAAGGAAACTCATGTATGCTCAGATTTATTATTATGCAGATAATTCTTATCTTAGATTATTGCATCATTCGTTCATTAGATGTTTAGTAAGCAGTAGACATGTGCAGTAAGAATAGAATAAGTCAACACACACAAGCATCACATATGAACACCAAGATTTTAGGTGGAAACCTAATTCGGGAGAAAACCACCACTGCTGTCGTCTCAGTCTTCAATATTTATTATAAAGAAAACATCTTACAACAATGTACTGGTGCAGACTCATACCAGCACGCAAGCACCCACCTGTAGAAGGCTACAACCTTCTCTCATTTACCAGCTTCTCCTGGAAGGGAGCTACAACCCCCTGCTCTCATTTACTAGCCTCTCCTAGAAGGGAGCTACTACCCCCTGTTCTCGTTTACCAGCTATCACTGGAAGGGAGATACTACCCCCTTACTGAAGGCTTCGACCCTCAGCACCACTGCAGACCACGTTTCATCAAATTTCAAACTGGATCAAACAACTTCAACACGACCCTTCACATATCAACAAACATACTTTGCCTATTGCTTCCAATAGAACAGTGAAACCACCGTAACCAGAATATCAGAGATAACCCAGACTTTAGGATAAATATGCATAAACACTTTCAACCTTGAGCAACCACCAGTTCAGATACCATACGTGCTTTTACTTAATCAGACCTGCGTGTACACGCGCTTTTCATGAAACGAACCTGCGTATACATTTGTGCATCTTACAGAAAAACCCTAACTTCCCATACGTGCTTTTATCTAATCAGATTCGCGTATACACGCGATTTTCACGACACGAACCTATGTATGGATCTATAAAAGATAAACTTTGCAGAACAGACCAGATCTATGAACTCACCCATATTTCTTTAGTTTCTCTAACATATTTGCACCAGATCTTCATCACTTCTTTTCAGATCATCCTAGAGATTCACCATTTTCAGATCTAAAGATTTTGAACCTTCATCATATTCATAGGTGCATCATAGATTCAGATCTATCAAATAAGAGCAGAGTTCAACCATGCAAATATACTTCAGAGTGAAGTATTCATTAAAGCCCAGACACTTGCACACCTTTGCACTATGAATTTCTTCTCCTTATATAGGTTTCGCCTTTGTCAATACCATTAGCCAAAACCACACAACTTCTAATGGTATTCCTGGACAGGATCAATTAGATATTCAAGCACTCAATACAATGGGTCAATACCATGGTAAGAACCCCTGTTTTTATATCTTTAGATCGCAATTAAGCATATGCGACTTGGCACGTACTTTTCCGCGTACATACACTACTTCGCCTTGAAAAACCCGGGTATGCATAGTGACATGTCTTATTCATCATTTCTCTGGCCCTTTCTAAAGTTCCTTTCTTCGGTACTCTTTGGCTGATCTATAGATACATCATATGTACATATTTGACACATAGGTTGCTTATCATAGGCAACTCATCAAGTCAATTTCCATCAAGAACAACTTCATCAAAACAGGTTGCCATCCAAAGACAACTCATGCCGACAATCTCCACATTAGATTTACATCATTATCAAATAGGTTTCCATCAATGCTATCAAGTAGGTTTCCATCAAGGAAAACACTCTGTATCATATTACCAACATCCAAATGATGTCTTTGGCTTGTATCAGTGAGATATTTCCTTTCAGTCTTTCATTAGGGGAATTTTGAGGTCTAAAATGGGCCTCCTAAGAAAAATGTACAACAAAAATAAACTTTATAAAAACCAATAGGATTCAAGATGATGATGTCAACCATGGGGGATGATTTACCATTTTTTAAATAAAAGGGTAAAAATATTAAAAAATAATAAAATAATAAAACTACTTTTTCAACTCGTATTTTCAACTTATTTCCCAAAATTTTTACTCAAATTTCGAGTGGGAGTACTCGTTGGATGCGAAATTTAATTCCTCATCCAAGGAGTACCCATGTTGCATACTTTCGATGAACTCTACTACACGAAAAATGAGAAATACATAAAAAACGTGATTGTAATCACATTTTTTTATGTATTTCTCATTTTTCGTGTAGTAGGACCCATCGAAAGTATGCAACATGGGTACTCCTTGGATGAGGAATTAAATTCCGAATCCAACGAGTACTCCCGCTTGAAATTTAAGTAAAAAATTTGGGAGATAAGTTGAAAATATGAATTGAAAAAGTAGTTTTTTCATTTTTCCCTCTAAAATTTGATGATGTCATCAAATATTATTTGATTTTTTCCACTATTATTTTATAATTTCCTTAGGAGGCCCATTTTAGACCTCAAAATTCCCCTAATTCTTTGATATTTTTAATTTGATCTTCAGCATTTCGGAAATCCATTTTGTACTTGTCAGCTTAATTTTCTATGACTTTAATCAACTTTGTTGCAGTTTCCAGATCTGTTTGAGCCTTGTTCTGATCTCTTTTAGCCATCTGCAACTCAGTATTTAATTAAACAATCTATGCTTGAGGATCTTCATTACCTGTAGGGAAAACAAAAGTACAATTATGGTTATGAATATGATTTTGCAATGAAATTGTAGTTTTCTTTATTTTGGAGATTTATTCATCTTTCTGCATGAGTTGCTGTAAAATATTTTCCTTTTCCTTCTCTACCTCTGCAAATTCTGCAGCCATTTAATGTTCTCCAGTAGGTAATTTTAGCTTTTTCCTCAATGTGGATATTTCTACCTTAGCACTTTGCATGAATTTCTACACATCAGTCTTGTCATTGGGGTCTACTCCAATCTTTATAATGATTTTTTTCAATTCCTCATTCGAAACTATTAAGGCTCTTGAGTTAGCCTTCTCTAACTTCAATTTTTTAATTACTTTCCCCAATGTATTTTCTTCCTTTATTTCCATTGCATTAGTCTTTGTGAGGTCATTTACAATCAATTGACCCGTTTGCATATGCAAATTCATTTTATCCATTAGTGGAATTTTCTTCACATCCACAGTCACATTTACAGTGTTGAAATTGTTGGAAGAACCAATTGACATGTATGTAGGATGTGACAGGGAAATTCTAAATTGATCTTTCTCAAGATCCATTACAGCCAAAAATCTTGTTTGATCAGCAAAAATTTGATGTTCAGCTTGGGCCTCCATGATGGCCTTCATCTTCTAATTTCTCTCCTCAATTTGTGAAAACATATGTTTGATCAAAGGCACTTGTTCATGAGAGGCTTCATGACTCCTAGGTGAAGCAGGAGCATTTTTCTCTTCTCCCAAATGTAAAGAAAAACTAGGTGAATTAGATGTAGATTCTTCAGCAAATTTTGTTCTCTTCTCGGCTCCCTGCTCCTCATCATCTAGATCAATAACCACTTCTTTGTTTCCTTTATCTGTTTTCTCTGCTATGACATGAGTCTGAATGTTTTCACCTACTGAACTCATCACACCTTTACTTTCTACCTTCTCCTATTCTTGCCTACTTTCATGAATGAAAGCAGAGTACCCATTCTCAATTCTTCTATTTGAAATGACACCATAAGGGTCATAAGCCCAAATTTCTCCTAGTAGCATATGCATCTCATCTAACATTCTTGTTACTTGATCAAATGCTTGCCTCATATTGACTATGAAAGGGCCTACAATCATGGGTAATTTATACATATGTCCTTTTTTCATAGGCACAAAGTGAACCTGATCAACATTTAGGCTCTGTCTAATAAACTCTAAAGCAAAAAGCCTCATTGGTACAAATGTTAGGAGTCTATAAGGCTCAACACTTGCTCCATACATCCTTATTTTAGAGTAATCCTAAAAAACAAACCAATCTCCAAATTTGCAATTGGTTCCTAAATGCAAGAACTCCTGAGCTTTAGGTAAAAAATAGGGAGGAGGAATTCCATTCAATATTTTATATGCAAATGACATGTAATAGCTAGAAAATTCAAACAATCCAGCCTCATGTTTCTTCCTTCTAACTACATCTGTCTAGACTATCATTGATTTCCTTCTTTTGCTTACATCCATAATATTTAGACCTAAATGCATGAATTATTCCACATTCTGATATAAGAACAAGTATACAATTAATGAAGGAAATTTGAAAGAACCCGTTAATGAAAGGCTCATTAGGTGTGAATTGACTGCTTCCTGCCAATATGATGGAATATCCAGCACCATTCCTAGCTTCATCATCATGGAAAACATTCCTAGGACTGATTTATCCACTGTATTATCATCATTTTTACCTAGAATTTTTGCAATGTTGCTTAATACAGGACGAGTCTCTGCATCAAAAACCTCCATAGAAAACTCTTTACAGTCTGGCTGAAAATGATTCATGTCAGGTTTCAAATAAAACATGAACTGATTAAAATCTTCACCTGCAATAATATCATAATAATGTACCAACAAATTGTCAAAAAACTGGATGGATGTCTCTGACTCGGGATAGCAAAGGGCTTGACGGATTAACTCGGTGGACACTTGCAAAATGTTCTCTCCTTGGGAATTCATAACAAAACACTTCCTAGGATACATGACTGACACCAACCAATAGATAAATTCAGGGAAAAGATGGGTCTTTGGAATGCATGTAGAAATAATTTCAAACTTGACCATGGCAGAATAAACAGGGGAAGCATTGTCATTCAAGATGACTTGCTAATGGAAACGAAGGTGAATTACAGAACATATAGTATCTTGAATATCCCTCATGGTATCCATGAGAGGAATATGGCTAGTTGAACCTGATAGAGATGATTGTTTGTCCATGGCTAAAAATTTCCACGAGAAAAATTCAAAGGGTGGTCAAATTTATGCAGGTGATGGAAAACTGAAATAGGATTCAGTGAAAAAATTACAAATGATTTGAAAAAAAAATGAAAATGTTCTTTAAATAGGTGGCACGACTTTTAAATTTAATGTTGACAAGACGTGCTAGCAAATCATTGATTCCACTTGACATGGAAGACAGTTGTGAACAACTCAGTGTCTTACATCACTGCGGGGGCTCCCGAGGTACGGAGGAAAATTTTGGCTGGTGCCCCCACACTCAATCTCCACCGTTCATCTTTGTTTTTCCCGCAGTCAACCCATTCAACTGCGAAGGCACTCGTCTCGATATCTTGTGCGCTAATTGTGCCCGCGGGTTGGGCCTTTTGATAGGAACTTTTATCATTAGCGCTTTCTACCCAAAAATCAATCGCTCTTTAATCATCAAATGCGGAATCCACTTATATAAAGTTTAAATGCTTAAATGTTAACTCATATATAGCGAACATAAATATTTTTCATGCTAAAGTATAAGAATTTTGATACTTTAACATATTTTTCAACAATTTCTAATTTTTGTATTTTCAAATATTTGAAAAATAAAAGGATATGCAAATGATACAATGAGAGAAAAATGAATATGTACAATGATGGACTAACTTCTTTTAGTGCTGGAAATAATGTTTTAGATACTGCCCATTTACAGGCAATTCTACAGCTTCTCCATCAAGATTTTCCTGCATGAAAGTGTTATTTGATCTGGATTCAGAAATTTTGTAAAGACCATACCATAAAAGATCAAATTTACCATGTTTCCCATTCTCTTCCCTTCTAGTATCCCATCTTAATACCAGATATCCAGTTTGAAACATGATTTCTCTTTCCTTTCTGTCAAAAATGGACTTCATTTTCTCCTGATAAGTGACCAAATTGTCTTTGACTTTATTTCTACTTTCACTCAATTATATCACCTTATTTAGTCTTCTGATCAAGGCATTAGGTTCCTCTTGAGCGTCTTGAAGAAAATATATTACTCGTCTTGCTAGGTGAGTGGGAAAAAAAGCCTGAGTACCATATACCACTTCATAAGGTGACTTACCAGTGGATCTTCTAGTAGTCATCCTCACTGCCCACAAAGCAAATATCAGCTTTGAATCCCAATCCTTCTGGTTCTCATTGATTTTTTTCTTCAATATTTTCACCAATGTTTTATTAGATGATTCTGCTAATCCATTTCCTTGAGGGTGATATGATGTAGAATGGGAAAATATTACATTATAAGTTTGACAAAAATTTATGAACCTAACTGAGTTGAATACTTGAGCATTGTCTGTTAAAATCTTTACTGGACATCCAAATCTGCTAAATATATTCTCTTCGAAGAACTTCATCACATCCAAATCATTTTCTTTTCTACTAGGAATTGCCTCTACCCATTTTGATAATTAGTAGCAGATAGAATCCATTTAAACTGCCCACTTGATGGTGGATTGATCTCTCTAGTGAAATCTAATCCCCATTGTTTGAAGGGTTCTTCAATAATCACTAGAAGAAGAGTTAAACGAGCTAACCTTTTCTTTTCTGCAAAAAATTGGCATTTCTGGGAACTTATAACATTTTTATATACATCAGCAAATAAAGAGGGCCAATAAAAACCTGATTTAAGAATCTTATGAGCAATTACTTTCCAGCTGTAATGACCTCCACACAAGCATTCATGGTATTCTTTAATCACCTCCATGGTTTCCTCTTATGTCAAACATAATAGCAACACACCAGCATGATCTTTCCAATACAACTTAGCTTCAATTATAACATAAGGTTGAGCCTTAAGTTTCAAAGCTCTATACTTAGCTCTGTTTATTGAAGGATGACAAGAAAAGAAACATAGATAATGAATAATATCTTTATACCAGTCTGAACAAAGAAATTTATATTTAATTTCTGACTTTGTCTTAATCTTAACAGTTTCTTCAATCATTTCATATACAGGTGCAAGTATGCTAATTCCCAAACCTTGGAAATTAGATTTTGTCAGCAATTTGGCTAGTCCATGTCCTTTGATTAACTTTGTTGGTTTGATATCCAAATCATATTCTTGGATTTTGGCAATCCATTTTCCTCTTTTTCCTTCCACATCACTCTATACTAGCACATCCTTTATAGAAAAATTAGGCAGATATGCTACTATTTGAGAATGAAGTACATAATTTCTGAAAGCCTTTAATGATTTAACTAAAGAATATAGCTTCTTCTCCAGGATATTATACTTCAGATCTGCATCTCTGAGGACTTTGCTGAAAAAGGATACAGGTTGTTCACTTCCTTCTTTATTTTTTTGTACTAACACAGCAACAATAGTAGAGGATGATGCAAATGAGAAGATTTGAAAAGGCTTCAAGTAATCTGGGCTGATCATAACATGAGCTTCTTGAAGAGCTTCTTTAATTCTACCAAAGGATTCTCTTGCATATTTGTCCCATTTTACTTTAGAATTATTTTTTAACATATCTGGTATTCTCCTGACAATCTCAGCAAAATTCAAAACAAATCTTCTCAGAAAATTGATTTTTCCCAGAAATCTTTGGATATCCTTTTTACTTCTAGGAAGTGGAATTGTCTGTATAGATTCAACCTTTGTTGGATCAATCTTCACTCCTTGATTTGAAACCATGTGACCCAAAAACTTACCTTCCACTAAAGAAAACAAAGATTTCTTGGGATTTAATGATAATCCAAATTTTCTGCATTTCAAGAAGGCTTTCCGCAGGTGCTCTAAGTGCTCATCATCAGAACCTGAAAAAAATAGTAACATCATCAAGATAAATGACTACAAATTTATCACCCACAAAAGAAATATCCATTTCCCTTTGGAAAGTATCTCCTAAATTTATGAGGCTGAATGGCATCCTGGCATACATGAATGTTCCCCAAGGTGTGGTGAATGCAGTTTTCTTTTGATCTTCCTTCTCCACAGCCACCTGATTATACCCAGAAAAACCATCAACCATGGATAACCTGAATGCTCCAGTTACTTTCTGAAAAACAAAATCCATCTTTTGTAAAGTATAATTATCCTTTAGGGAACCTCTGTTCAAATTTTTGAAATCCACACATAATCTTATCTCTCCATTTTTCTTCTTCACTGGTACCGGATTGGAAACCTAATCTGAATATCTTAGTGGAACTATGATTTTTGCTTGCAAAAGTTTCTTTACCTCTTTTTCAATTAGAGCCAGCAATAGTGGGTTAATTTGTCTGAGCTTCTCCTTATGTGGCTTAACCCCATCTTTTAGTGGTATTTTATGTTGAATAATATCTGAATCACAAGTTTTTAAATCTTCTTATGACCATGCAAATACTTCCATGAATTGTTTAAAAAGATCTACATACCTTTTTTTGTACTCCTTAGGAACTCCTTTAAATAATTTGACTATTTGAGGCTCATGTTGAGTTCATAAATTACAGTCCTCCATTTCTCCATCTTGTCGTACCTTTTTCTGGTTCACTGATACATCATTAGCATCAAAAAATATTTCAAGAGGTACCAAACCTCTGGGAAAAATATTATCCTTCAACTTAATCATCTTCTAATCACCAATTGAATGTTTCAGATTTTTAGACATATCACTTTGACCACTTTCATCAACTTCTAAATCAATTTGACTGTCTTCAAAATTTCCAATCATCGTTAAAAATTGATTAATCTTCTCATCATCCTCAAAAACCTGCCAATGCTTTACATTATCAGGGATTGAAGGTCTGTGTCTCAACTCAATTTCATATCTCAACCTTGGATTAATTTGTGGCTTAAATGTACTAGCTGCAACTGCCAATGAATTTTCCATTCTATTCTCTTCTCTTGGAATAAACTGTAAATTAAAAGCTTCAAAATAATTTTCAACTAAATCCCACACCTCATTTCTATAAGACCTCAATCTGGGATGTTTAGTCTGATACCAATTCTTAATTTGTTTTATTATTAATTCAGAATCACCAAAAACAGAGATAAACTGAATTCCCATCTGTTTAGCTATTTTTAGACTTAGAATCAATGCTTTGTATTCAGCTACATTATTAGTAGATTCAAATTCCAATTTGAAGGAAAAAGGTAAAAATTTACCTTCAGGAGATATAAATATGAATCTAGCTCCAGTGCTCTCCTTAGAGAATGCACCATCAAAATAACACTTCCAAACTTTATTTGAACATAGCTCTTAATGTACTTTGGCTGAAGAGAGTTGCTCTTGTGAATCTTCAGAAAATTATGTATCTTCATGCAGCATGAAACAAGAGAGATCCTCCTTCTCTTGACCATAAATGGGGGAATTACCTGCATATTTCTTGGTAGTAGTTTTCAAAAATATAGTTTCTCTATATAACCTCCTGTCCTCCCCATTAAAAATAGGAATAATATCATATGTGAAATCAAATTTCAAAACTCGTCCAAGCTTTGTCCCCCAAGATCTAGACAACAAAATACCAAATTTGGCCGGATATATGCTACTACCACATCCATCATAATACTCTTAACTGGGATTTGAGCCAAGGAAACAACCATATCTTTGATAAGACCTACACACTTCACCCTTTTTGAATCAAAGGAATAAAGGTATCTATATGGCTTGGTGATTTGTAAATTTAACTCATTCATCACAGACAGTGGCATTAGATTATGTGATGGACCAGAATCTTGCATACAATTATGTAAAATGAAATCATGCAACCGAAATAATATATAAAAATGGGGAACAGAAGAATATACCTCTTCAACATGAGGTCCAAAAGTAACCACTAGTTTCTCTTCCTACAGATTCACTATATCACCCACCTCATCAGTCTGATATAAATTAATAAACTCTGCAATTTCTTTCTTATAACTAGGTGTTTTAACCAACTCAAGAAGTGGTACTCGAATCTTTACTCTTTCTAACTCTTTCGACAAACTAAAATTTTGATTTTGTTTTGTCAACTTTCCAGGTTCTTCTTGGTTTTTGTTTGAATTTTCATGTCTATCAGAAATAGTAACAACCTTCTCCAACATATTAGGGTCATTAGGATTTATTTGGGAAGCCTCAGCTTGCTGCTTCTCTTTTTCTTTTTCTTGATTAATGGGCTGCTTCCCCTTATCTGATTTTTTAATTGGATTCTTCTGTAGTGGAGTCGCCATTGGAGTAGGTACTGATTTTGATTCCTTTTCTTCATAATCCTAAGTTCTGAACCTCTTTTTTAACCTCAAATCATATTTTTTATGCAACTCTGCTTGCATAAAATTAGTAAATTGTTTGCAATAATCATCCATTCCTTCCTAATCAAATGAAACATCAGCTTCTTTACATTTCTCTGCATATTCTTTCTCACTTTCTTCTTCTGTTTCACCATCCTCAATATACACAACAGAAATTTGATCTTCATCTTCTTTCTGATCATCCTCAACATAATGTGATGGTGTTGCCTCTATATATAAAGGTGCTTGGACTTGGTCTTGATCTTTATTTCTCTTTGTAGAATCTGCAGGGGATGTTTTCTGAATTGGGGATTGAAACCCCTCTGTTTTGTTGTGCAGGTTTCTTATTGTCTAATTACATCTTTACAAATTTATTTGAAAATTTTTTAATGACCTTAGTCATGTCATCAATCCTTTGATCTTGTGATGAGTCTTCTTCTTTGGCTTTTCCTTTATCTTGAACCTTTCCAGCAGCAGTCATATTTGCCTCAATCTCTAAGGCATCAGTTTGAATTTGTTCAAGAGTGGAGGATCTTCTTTCTCTCAAGGTAAAACTGAAATCTGATACAAATGCCCTAGAAAAAACAACCCTTGCTCCAATAGGAGGAGGTTTCATTTCCACAGGAAAACTATTGTACAACTTATTAAACCTTTTGATAAAATCACTCATGTTTTCATTTGATTTTTTCTTTATAGCATTAAATTATGTTAAATAATAACCATGGTCTCTTTTTTCACCGCATATCTGGATGAATTGTCTTTCTAATTCATCCCAATCATTGATTGAACCATTTGGTAATCCTTTGAACCATTTCCTTGCCTCTCCGTTTAGAGACTGCACAAAAAGTCTCATTACAACATCAAGATGTTCTACATTAAAATTTTTAGCAAAAATGAAAAACAAAGGAAAGTGTTGTTCTGCAGTTATTTCATCTTCGCTAGTAAATCTAGGGAGAAAATTAAGGTACTCCTGAGGCATTGCATTCATTGGTTGGGGTAGATTTAATGGTGCATATATATTCATCAAGAAAGTAGGGCCTACCATGTTTATGCCCTGATTGACTACTCCTTGAGCGATGGTAAAATGAATACCAGTTGTAGGTGGGGATAAATGGGGTGGAACAACTGATATGGGAAGAGATAGATGAACAATATCAGAAGAACTGGAAACTATATTAGGTTAAGATTCTGTGAATGGAAATGATATAGATTCAAAAGATAGTTCTTCTAATGTTGGTTCTTGGAAATGAATGGGTGAGGGTAAGGATTCTTGTTCCGAGAAAATGAGTTTCCGGGAAATATCCTTGGATGGTAATATATGAGAACTGATGCCTGGTGCAAGCAATGTGGTATCGGGTGTAGAAAATATTTTTGTTTTCTCGTCCTTCTTTGAAACTAGCTTTTTTGGATCTGATAGAATAGGGGCTTTTTGCTGAGAGGTATCTGACCTCGTGTGAGGCATCTTAGCAGCTAAATTTATTAAAATAAGGCATAGCTTAGTATTTCCTCCTCTTTGAACAACTAGAGGAAATATGAACAAAACCCAGGGAAAACTTTGATTCTTCGTCCCCGGCAATGGCGCCAATTTATGTTGTACCTTAAGAGATAGTCCCTTAGCTGTGATAAGGAATCAGTACTTAAGAAATTTATATGATTATGTCACGAATATATATCTATCTGTTTTATTAACCCTCAAGTATTTATGATCAAACCCTTAAATATCAAATATGATGAATACCTCACAATGCTACCATTTTTTGATGTTGAATGAGGTGACTAGAAGAAAATGAAAGAAGAAGCCCAAAATGATATGTTGTTTTATACAGAAAATATCATCTGAAATCCCAAAAGAAATATATGAAAGAACCAGTTAAAACAAAGGAGCACCAATTAAGGTTTTAAACTATTACATACAGAAGTAAAAAGAGACCTGCTTCTCATAACTTTGTTTAATTCATATATAGAAAACACAGAATGTAATCTGGAATACATTTCAACATAAACAAAATGCTAGAAACTTGCTTACTTATTCATTAATCTTTGAATCTCTGAGTACAAAAATAATTTTCTGAAGGTCCAAAACTCGGAACCTTTCCTTCTCTTGAAAATTACATTAAATACAGTAAAAAGTAGTTTGGGACTGCTGTAACCAATCCTAACTACCAAAAATACTTGAGACTTTGAAGGTTATCTATTACATGCCTTGAAAATGTCTTATTACAATTACACTGTCTTCAGAAAATAATATAAAATAAATATCCTAATCTATAGGAATTGTTGATGATGTGGCTTCTTTTTTTGGGTAAAGTGATTTGTTCTCCTTTGATGCTGATTCTTTTGGCAGGTCTATTGTCCAAGCTCTGCACTTTTTCCATATTTCTACCTTCGTCCTGGATGAATGTGTCAGATTGTGATATTCTAATATGAATGCAGTAATTCGATTATAGAACGGCCTTTCTGTGAAAAGAATCTTTACCATCCACAATAGTTGAAAATTTCTCTGCAAGAAGTTGACCATTGTTTCTCCTTTAAGCACCTCAGTCTTTTCATGCCTGTTATCACCTTTGCTTTTTGTCAATATTATTAAGTTCTCATAATAATTCCATGGAAAAATATTTCCTTCATCTCCCCAACATGATGGCAAGCCTACTCTTGTCATTTTGTCAAATGACTTATCAAACTGACTCACTGCTTCCTTGATTTCCATTATCTTCTTTTATGCAGCCTTTCTAAGATCATTTCTGACAATCATTTTGTTAACTTCTACTGCATACAAAATTTTTTCCTGCATGTCATTCTCCTCTAATTCCTGATCTGATTTAGAGTTAATAAAATCAATGAATCTTCTGGCCCAAATGGCTCTATTAGTTTCTTTTTGTTTATAAAAAATGATTGGTTCTTCACATTCTAAAATAAGACTTTTCTCTTTTGTAACTATCATCAAGAAGCACCAATTAGATTTCATTTCTAAAATGATATCAGTCCAATTGATTTCTTTGGCTTGTATCGGTGAGAGATTTCCTTTCAGTATTTCTTTGAGATTTTTAATCTCAGCTTCAGCATTTCGGAAATCCATTTTGTACTTGTCAGCTTCATTTTCTATGACTTTAATCAACTTTGTTGAAGTCTCCCGATTTTTTTGAGCCTTCTTCCAATCTCTTTCAGCCATATGCAACTCAGTATTTAATTGAACAATCTCTATTTGAGGATCTTCATTACCTGTAGGAAAAACAAAAGTACAATTATGGTTATCAATACAATTTTGCAATGAAATTGCAGTTTGCTTTACTTTGGAGATTTCTTCATATTTTTGCACGAGTTGCTGTAAAAGCTTTTCCTTTTCCTCCTCTACCTCTACAACTTCTACAGCCATTGAATTTTCTCCAGTATGTGTTTTTAGTTTTTTCCTCAATTTGGATATTTCTACCTCAACACTTTGCATGAATTTCTGCACAACAGTCTTTTAACTGGGGTCTACTCCAATCTTTATAATGATTTTTTTCAATTCCTCATCCTGAATTGTTAAGGCTCTTGAGTTAGCCTTCTCTAACTTCAATTGTTTAATTACTTTCCCCAACATATTTTCTTCCTTTATTTCCATTGCATTAGTCTTTGTGAGGTCATTTATAATCAACGAACCTGTTTGTATATGAAAATTCATTTTATCCATCAGGGGAATTTTCTTCACATCCACAGTCACATTTACAGTATTGAAATTGTTGGAAGAACCAATTGACATGTCTGTAGGATGTGATATAGAAATTATAAATTGATCTTTCTCAAGATCCATTACAATCAACAATCTTTCCTGATCAGCAGTAACTTGATGTTCAACTTGGGCCTCCATGTTGGAATTCATCTTCTGATTTCTTTCCTCAATTTTTTTAAACATCTGTTTGATCAAAGGCACTTGTTCATGAGAGGCTTCATGACTCCTGGGTGAAGCAGGAGCATTTTTCTCTTTTGCCAAATGTAAAGAAAAACTAAGTGAATTAGATGTAGGTTCTTTAGCAAACTTTGTTCTCTTCTCGGCTCCCTGTTCCTCATCATCTAGATCAATAAATACTTCTTTGTTTCTTTTATTTTTTTTCTCTGTTATTACCAGAGTTTGAATTTTTGCACCTACTGAACTCATCACACCTTTACTTGATACCTTCTCCTGTTCTGGCCTACTTTCATGAATGAAAGCAGAGTACCCATTCTTAATTCTTGTATTTGAAATTACACCAAAAGGGTCATAAGCCCAACTTTTTCCTAGTAGCATATGCATCTCATCTAAGATTCTTGTTACTTCATCAAATGCCTACCTCATATTTACTATGAAAGGGCCTACAGTCATGGGTAGTTTATACATATATCCTTTTTTCATAGGCACAAGCTGAACCTGATCAAAATTTAGGCTGTGTCTAATAAACTCTAAAGCAAAAATCCTCATTGGTACAAACATTGGGAGTCTATAAGGTTCAACACTTGCTCCATACAGCCTTATTTCAGAGTAATCCTAAAAAAGAAACCAATCTCCAAATTTGCAATTGGTTCCTAAATGCAAGAAATCCTGAGCTTTAGGTAAAAAATGGGGAGGAGATCCATTCAATATTTTATATGCAAATGACATGTAATAGCTCGAAAAATCAAACAATCCAGCCTCATTTTTCTCCCTTCTAACTACATCTTTCCAGAATATCACTGATTGCCTTCTTTTGTTTACATCCATAATATTTAGACCTAAATGCATGAATTTTTCCACATTCTGATATAAGAACAAGTATGAAATTAATGAAGGAAATTTGAAAGAACTCGTTAATGAAAGGCTCATTAGCTTTGAATTGACTGCTTCTTGCCGATATGATGGAATATCCAGCACTATTCCTGGCTTCATCATCATGGAAAAAATTCCTAGGATTGATTTTTCCACTGTATTATCATGATTTTTACCTAGAATTTTTGAAATGTTACTTAATACAGGATGAGTCTTTGCGTCAAAAACCTCCATAGAAAACTATTTACAGTCTGGCTAAAAATGCTTCATGTCAGGTTTCAAATAAAACATGAGCTGATTAAGCTCTTCACCTGCAAGATTATCATAATAATGTACCAGTGAATCGTTAGAAAACTGGATGGATGTCTCTGACTCATGATAACAAAGGCCTTGATGCATTACTGGGTGGACACTTGCAAAACGTTTTCTCCTTTGGAATTCATAACAAAACACTTCCCAGGATACATGACTGACACCAACCAATAGATAAATTCAGGGAAAAGATGGGACTTTGGAATGCATGCAGAAATAATTCTAGACTTGACCATGTCAGAATAAATAGGGGAAGCATTGTCATCCAATATGACTTGCTGATAGAAAGGATGGTGAATTACAGAACATATAGTATCTTGAATATCCCTCTCAGTATCCATGAGAGGAATATGGCTAGCTGAACCTGATAGAGACGACTGTTTAGCCATGGCTAAAAATTTGCACGAGAACAATTCACAGGGTGGTCAAATTTATGCAGGTGACGGAAAACTGAAATAGAATACAGTGCAACAAATTAAAAATGATTTGAAAAACAAATGAAAATCTTCTTTAAATAGGTGGCGTGGCTTTTAAATTTAATGCTAACAAGATGCACGAATGAGCCGTTGATTCCACATGACGTGGAAGACAACTGTGAACAACTCAGTGTCTTACGTCACTGTGGGGGCTCCCGAGGTATGGAGGAAAACTTTGGATGGTGCGCCCACACTCAATCTCCACCGTTCATCTCCGTTGTCCCCGCAGTCAACCCAGTCAACTGCGGAGGCACTCGTCTCTATATCTTGTGCATTAATTGTGCCTACGGGTTGGGCCTTTTGATAGGAAATTTTATTATCAGCGCTTTCCGCCCAACAAATCAATTGCTCTTTAAGCATAAAATGCGGAACCCACTTATATAAAATTTAACTCAGATATAACGAACATAAAATTTTTTCATGCTAAAGTATAAGAATTTTGATACTTTAACATATTTTTCAACAATTTATAATTTTTCTATTTTCAAATATTTGAAAAATAAAGGGATATGCAAATGATCCACAACAGGATGAAAAATTTAATTCCTTGTCCAAGGTGTACCCATGTTGCATACATTCGATGGACCGTACTACATGAAAAATGTCATTGCAATCATGTTTTCCATGTATTTCTCATTTTTCATGTAGCATGGTCCATCGAAACTATGAAACATGGGTACTCCTTAGATGAGGAATCAAATTATGCATCCAAGGAGTGTTTCCGCTCGAAATTTGAGTAAACCCATAGGGAGATAAGTTGAAAATAGGAGTTGAAAAAATAGTTTTTTCTTTTTTCCCTCTAAAATTTGATGATGTTATCTAATATTATTTTATTATTTCCACTATTATTTTATAATTTCCTTAGGAAGGCCATTTTATACCTCAAAATTTCCCTAATGGTATTATTACAGTGAATAATCTCACTCAATGTCCTTTAAAGAGTGCTTCAAATGCTATGGGGAACTTGATCTATCATGGTCTCTTTCTCAAAGTAGGTGTTTTATATACTGATGCTCTATCGCACAAAATTGATGGAAATTATAATATTATTGCACTAAAAAATCAATAAATCTTGAAAAAATATTAACTAATGAAAAAGGAGTGCTAGTTTTGTATGATTCTAAAAAGGCATCATGACAAGAAAACTCCACAGTTCTTGGAAGAATTTGTAGAAACTTCACTGAAAAATACATGAAAGGGGCTTGTAACAACTAGTATTTTTTTGAATATACACTTAATTATATCATTGGACTTTAATAAATTAGATTCATTTGCTTGTTGGGCATGATAGATATTCCTTCATAGAAGAATTCATACTATTATGTGTCCCTGTTTTGGATTATGACTAATCACATAAGAGAAAGGGGGGCGTATTTCTAAGGTAACTACAATCTAGGGTGTTCACGTGCTCATGGGATGAGGACACATCCCCAAGTTGGATCTAAATATTGTCACCTCAAATCATATGATCAACATAATAAAAAAATGTATGTATCTAATAGGGCTAAATATCAACAATTTTTAATGAAAGGTCAGCTAAAAAATTCAAAAACAATTGGGTTCAAATCATAGGCTAGGCCAGGAAAAATGTTGATTTCATAAAGGTTTGGGATGTTATTAGAATAATGTTCAACATTATGAAAAACATTTCGAAATGGGATTGAGATCTATTTTGTGGGTGATGATATGCTTGATGTCATTTTGAAAGTCTTATGTGTTGTAGTATTTCCTCATGCTTGCTATGGTAATGGTGTTATATTATTACTTGTCGAATACATGGAATGTGGCTCTCTTGCAAATGTAATTTAGAAATAAAATAAACTATATTTGAACCCTATCTTGTTGTTGAATACAAACAATTTGTTTAAGGTTTGGTGTATTTTCACCATGAACCACATAAAATTCACAGGGATATAAAACAATGAACTGTATTGGTGAATCATCAAGGTGAAGCAAAGATAACATAAATTGGTATTTGTGTAGTTTTTGAAAACTATATGGAGCAACGTGACCATTTTTGACATCTATAAATACATGGAACCAGAGTGTATAAGAGGAAATACATATGGGTATAGCAGTGATATCTAGATATTGGGACCTATTATATTAGTGTGCAATAGGCCACCCCCTTCTACTCCACCAGATTAATTTTCTCACGAAATTTTCACATTGATACTCTGAAAGTATGATAGAATATCACAAAAAAAAATGAAGAAACTTTGTACCAAAATGTGGTACTAGTACAATGTGATTTAAGACACATTTTAGAATCCCAAATCGATATTGGAAAGAATATTTTGGTTTATCTATATATATATATATATATATATATATATATATATATATATAGGCACACACACACCTAAAATACATGTTTGAAGTAATTCAACTCAAATACATGGAAGGGCTACATCCAACACCTATCTAAACTAAACGTGGTTGATTTAGTTTGTATTTTCTCCAAAGGAAAAGCTTTCTTCTATCACTAAGGTAATTAAGGGACTATTGGATTGAATTACCAATCAAGGAGGCTATGCTTGGGTTGATAGAGATGGTGCATATGATAGAAAGAGGTGGCAGAGTTTTCTGTAATTATATAGTAGAGTATTTTGATTTTCCAACCCGATGACCATCTTTCATTTGGATATCTTATTAAGAGTACCCACCTCCATTTGTATTTTTGATGTTTTGTTAACCTTGGAGCAAAAAAAATTTCAAAGTTCTAGTTTAGTGCAAGGACATTGGCATCATTTGAAGGATGGAATGTAATGATAAAGTGGTTCAAGTACATGTTAAGGGTAATACCTTGGCCATTCTCAACTAGCTACACTTAAATAATTTTTTACCACTACACCAAGAATATAGAATGAGTGAAGGATCCTCACATACTTGGATGCAGTTTGTGTTAAGTCTGAGCAATATATTTATTCTAACACTTGGCCTTTCTACTATCCAGTTTCATAAACGCGCCTGGATTATGAACAATAGTTTTAGCCAAAAATTTAAGTTTCATGGCATAATACAATGTTTACATGTGGAGGGTTGATCAGACATTAAGTGAATTTTGAGGTCTAAAATGGACCACCTAAGGAAATTATAAAATAATAGTGGAAATAAGGAGATTAAAATTAAAGGATTTTGCGATTTGGCCAACGCGAAAAGGAAAGGTGGGTCTACCAATGAAACATGGTAATGCGGTGGGGCTTTTAGGATGAGTTACAAAGGTTTTCAAAGTAATTCCTTTGAGCACCTTTAAATTATAATGGGTCTCCGAAAGCTTGGATAAGCCATTTTTTTCCTGTTTTGACCTTTTTGATAGAATTAAAACCTGTAGTACCCAACCTTATTAAAAATTATTTAATCACATTTAAATGATGTGATTAATTCAATCAAAACATACTTAATTATCTCCTAATGCTGGATTTTGATGTGCGAGCATATTTTTCCTAAGGTTTTAACATTTTTGGAAATAATTCACAATCATGGAATATTATTTACAATATGAAAAATCTAAGATGAAATAATCAATCACCTTGAGATCCTATAGATTATAGGACCCTAACAAGTAGAAAAACGTGCAAGAATAAACCAACAATATGTGTTTGGGTAGCTTTGTATCCCAACACCAAAATTTTCATATGATACCATACCAATATGGTTACAAAGATATAATTGGTGACCATCATAAATCGTAACTCAATAAATAGACAAACCAACAATTGTAAATATCAACCAATCCTTCCATTTGATTTTGTACAAACCTTCGTGTTCCTAGTTAGACCATTCCTCCTTATTGCAACTCAAATCATGTAGCCTATGTGTGAAGCTATGATGTATTAACCTGTCTGGTCATGCACCCCACCACAACTCTCCAAATATTACTATTACACTATCTCCCGATCACATTCCTTGTTATTTCTTGACTCAACTAATCTTTGATCAACTTGGATTTCTTTATTTTTAATGCCTTCATGGTTTTATCAACTATATGTGTGTGTGTGTGTGTGTGTGTGTGTGTGAATGTATGTATTGGGTTCTTCTGCAACCTAAAACAACTATATCCCATACAATGGATTAAGTCTACATGTACACCTAAATCTTGCATTCCAATATCCTTCAGCTAACGTAACCGCTTGATGTGTCATGGACCATATAGGTCTTGATTATGCATTATTTTGTAACATTATGCCACATGTTTCAATACAATGAACCCATTTTTTGAATCATCCACCACAAATCAACTGAACTACTGTGTGCTTATATTAAGCCGACATATTAACAAAAATTATGTGCACCCATGACTAAATATTTGCATCACTTGTATCACAAGTCACAAGTCACTATATTTTATCATCAAGTGGGCTATGCATGTTTCTTTCTCAGTTTGACTGGTTTTTCCATCAAACCAACCCAATTCATGAAGAATCTCTCGATATTTCCACTCGTTCCAACATGTGCCCAAGTCTATTCAACTTGCTCCATTGTGTGCCTATGTCTTAGTCATCGAACTTCACTTCATGTGACAATTCTTGATGCATTTGTCATATCTTGGGTGAGTCCCTTGGTACACCCAATGTGTCCCTATTAACTAGTATAAATGAGCCAAATCATCTCTTGGTAACACTGAATTTGTGCATAAAAGACAAATTCCACATCTCATTAATAGAAAAATCCATTCTTCTTCTTAGGAACGCACCTACTAGGCTAGATTTCCTATGAGTGTCCTTCTTCTAAATCTCCTAGTTGTTGATTTTGCATGTTGATAGGATCCTTTTCTTCCTTTTTTTTCTCATTGATTTCTATTTCTTTACGTGATTGATTTGAGGTTAAAGGAGTATGAAACAATGCTTATTTCACTACGTCATATGGGTTGATTAAAGGATTTTTTTCCTTTTCCTTATTTGTATTAGTTGAATCATGCCTCCTCTTCACTCCCTTCGAAGAGTAGTGGGGTAGAGCAAATTTTTTTTGAGAGGGCGACTAATTTATCATGGTTGTATTCATATCGAAATCATATTATTCTAAGGTTGGGATAGGGGCATTTATCAATGATACATGTTTGATGTATTTGGATTCTTTTTTGGAGCTACCCTTGATGGATTCATCATTAAAACCTTGTAGTTTCTTGGTTTGTTATTCTTCTACCTTCTTGTGAGGTGTATACGCTTCTTTCAAATTGTCCATCTCTAAATAAATTTCATACCTGGAATTTATATTCTTATAATATATATTATGGGCCCATTTGTAATATCCACACTCTACAATGATTTTTATGATAAACCCTTTCCCAATTAAAGTTCTATGTAGATTATAGAATAAGAGAAAATTCCCTTTGTTAATTGGTTTAGATCTTTCTTAATAATTTTTATTAGGGGATTTGTAATTTTTTGTATGTTTCGCACAATTGGAGGGGGAATTCATGTTAGGTCAAAAGTAGGTGTTCGTGTCAGGTTATTAGAGAGTTTATCTATAGACAGTTCATTCAGTATACTTGTTGTGAAACCAGCTCCAAAAATAGAAGAAAAGAGACATCAATGCCTTAGAAATAAGACACTTCGAGGGGGAAACCTCCAATACATTACATGAATGAATAATTCTTGGATGATTCAAATTACAAACCCTCCTTTCTATATATAGGAGTCCATGGGGCTACAATGTAATCCTAGTGGGGCCACAATATAATCCGAGGCGACCTAACAATAATAATTTAAGGGCACAATAATAACAATATGGGGGTTACAGGGGTACAATAATAACAATAAGGGGGTTACACTAACAACAATAAGGGACTATACTATTAATATAGGGACTTAACATGCCCCTCTCCTTTGAAAAAGTGTTGTCCTCAACGCTTGAGTAGCTCTGGGTGCTTCTGTATAAAATTATCATCCTCCCATGTAGAATCTTCAGTGGGTAAGTTCTTTCACTTGATGAGATACTTTGAAATTGATTGATTTCGTAGCTATCGATTTATTTTTTCCATGACTGCTTCAGGTTCCAATGTGATTTTTCTTTCCTCATCAAGTTTTGGAAATATTGTTTGAACCAGAAGATTTTCACCTATAACCTTCTTTAAGCATGAAACATGGAAAACTAGATGCACTTGTGAAGAAGTAGGAAGCTCCAATTTGTATGCCATAGTACCAATCTTTTGCAACACCTTGTAAGTGCCATAGTACTTTGGCGATAATTTATTATCCTTCTTAGCTTGCTTGAGGAACATTTTTTTGTATGGTTGTAGCTGTAAAATTACCCAGTCTCCTACATTGAAACTTCTCTCGATGTGATGTTGATTTTCCTGTTTTTTCATTCGATTTTGTGCCAAATTCAGGTTATCCTTTAAGAGTTGGAGAACTTCTTGTTGATGCTCGATGTGATCTTCCACTGCTTGAACCTTCAAATTTACTCTTAAATATGATGTGATGGATGGTGGATGATATCCATAAAGTGCCATAAATGGGGTCATTTTTGTTGTAGTATGGAAGGAAGTGTTATACCACCATTAAGCTAGAGGTAACCACTTGACCCATTGTGTTTTTTTATTAGATACAAAACAACGAAGATATCCTTCCAAACATTTATTTACTATCTCAGTTTGACCATCGGATTGAGGATTATAAGATGAGCTATGAGATAACTGAGTACCCAAACAAGAAAATAACTCCATCCAAAAATTTCTAGTAAAAATGGGATCTCTGTCGCTCACAATAACCCTTGGGTTTCCATGTAGCTTTTTAATTGTGTCCATAAATGTAGTAGCAACTATACTTGCTTTAAATGGATGAGATAATGCACAAAAGTGTGCATACTTGGTAAGTCTATCAACTACCACCATGATGACACTTTTTCCTTCGGACTTAGGTAAACCTATGATAAAATCCATTGAAATCTCCTCCCAACGTTGACTTGGAATGGATAAAGGTTGTAGAAGTCCCGGGGTCTTAATTGTTTCCACTTTATTCTTCTGGCAAACCAAACATTCCGCCACAAACTTTTGAATATCAGATTTAAGGCCATCCCAAAAAAATTCTTTCTTCACCCTGTGGTAAGTTTTTAAAAATCCTGAGTGTCCTCCTAAAGGAGAAGTGTGCAATTCCAGAAGAATCTTTTGCTTTAGTTGGGAATTCTTACAAAGATATAAGCGATCTTTGTACCATAAGGAATCATTTTTCCAACTAAATGTATCAGATGTACTAGGATCTTGCTGCAACTTTTGAATGAGTGTCCACACTTCTTCGTCCTTCTTCCATTCATCCCTTGCTTCGGTTATCCAATCTGGTTGGATAATAGATAAGGCACAAAGCAATGCTTCCACCTCTTCATTATTTCTTGAGAGTGCATCTGCAACAACATTTAGCTTCCCTTTTTTGTAGATTATTTCAAAGTCATAACCCAACATCTTTGTGACCCATTTTTGCTGCTCTTCTGAAGATAGTATTTGTTCCAAAAAGTTTTTAAGACTATCATGATTAGTTTTTACCTTGAAGTGTCTTCCCATTAGGTAAATTCACCATTTCTTTAGTGCATGCAATATTGCTAACATTTCCTTCTCGTAAATAGCTTTTTGTAAATACTTTCCTTTGATTGGATGACTTTCAAAAGAAATGGGTCTTCTTTCTTGCATTAAAACAACACCAATTCCATTTCCTGAGGCATCACATTCCACAATAAAGGTTTTTGTGAAATATGGCATAGCTAAGACTGGTGCTAGGCATATTTCTTCTTTAAGATGTTCAAAGGCCTTAGTTGCTTCAGGAGTCCATGAAAATGCATCTTTCTTCAATAATGTTGTTAGAGGTGCTGCTATTCTCCCATAACTCTTAACAAACTTGCGATAATACCCTATTAACATGAGAAATCCTCGCAAATGCTTTATGGTTGTGGGGAATTTCCATTCCTTAATGGCTTTAATTTTGTTAGGGTGTACCTTAACACCCTCATGAGATACAATATGACCTAGATATTCCACCTATTGTAATCCAAAGAAACATTTGGATGTTTTTGTATATAATTGTTTCTCCTGCAATAGTTTGAGCACCCTATAAACATGTTGAACATTATCCTTCCAAGACCTGCTGTAGATTAGTATATCATCAAAATATACTAGCACACATTTTCTAAGGAAGGGTTTGAAAATGGAATTCATCAACCCTTGAAATGTAGAAGGTGCATTGGTAAGGCCAAAAGGCATGACCAAAAATTCATAATGATCCTCTCGAGTTCGAAATGTTGTTTTCAGAATATCTTCAGTCTTCATTCTAATTTGATGATATCCTGAATCAAGATCCAACTTGGTAAAATAATTTTCTCCATGTAATTCATCCAATAATTCATCAATCACAGGAATGGAAAATTTATCTTTAATGGTGAGCTTATTGAGCTCCATATAATCTAGACACATGTTCCATGATCCATCCTTCTTGTATACCAATACTATAGGAGCAGAGAAATAACTTTGACTAGGTTGAATTATACTAGCCTCTAACATTTCTGCAATCATACGTTCAATTTCGCTCTTTTGGACATAAGGATATCTATAAGGCCTAATGTTTGGAGGAACACTTCCTGGAATCAAATGAATAGCATGATCATGATAATGAATAGGTGGGAGTCCATTGGAAGTTTCAAACACCTTGGAATGATTGTCCAAGACTTTTTGGAGATATGAAGAAATATATGATTTTGATGTTGGAACTTCTAGTGAGCATAATTGTGCAATTGCGCCTTGTTGTTATTTCTTTAGAAGCTTTGTCATGACATTAGAGCGTATTATCTTTCCTGGATTCCCTGCAATACCCCGCGATTTTACTTCCTTTCCTTCTAAAAAAAATTTCAAGAAAATTTCTTGAAAATTAAAAGCTACCACCCCCAAAGATTGTAACCATTGTACTCCTAGTACAACATCAGCACCTCCCATAGGAATGGAAAGCATTGGACTATTCAATACATATTCCCCCATGGTTAGCTTGATATTATGGCATTTTCCAGAGAAATTTATATTTCCTCTATTTGCAACCATCACTTGACATTCTGGTGCTGGGTATAGGAAACAATTCAATTCCTTGGCTACCTTACAATGAATAAAATTATGGGTACTACCTGAATCAATCAACACTATTACCTTTTTCTTCTTTATATCTCCTTCTATCTTGAGAGTTTGAGGAGTGGTAATTCCTGCCAATGCATTACACGATATGGTTAGACTCATTTCTTCCTCTTCTAGGGTTGGTTCGTGGTGTATACCCTCTTCTTTTGAAGATTCTTGTTCATTTTCTTCTTCCTCTTCACAATCTATGTAAAATAATATATTCTCATCACACTTATGACCTTTAGTTTATTTGCTATCACAACTATAGAAAAGCCCTTTTGCTCTTTTTTCTTCCAATTGTTGTGGTGTCAACCTTATAGGTTGTGCAAATCTAGGAGTAGCAACACTTCCCTTTTTATAGAAGTGAGTGGTATGCTTCCTTGTCACCATAATTTTACATTCAATTTTCCTGGCCAACCTGAATGCCTTATCCAATGAATCATGTTTTGAAACTCGAACTTCATGTTGGATTTTATCCTTTAAAGTACCTATGAAGAGATAAATCCTGTGTTCCTCTGAAATATCAGCTACCCTTATATTCAATTTCTGGAAGTCCTCAATGTGCTCCCCCAATGAACCATTTTGTTTGAGATTTATCAATTGGATAAAGAAGGTGTTGCTCTTTGTATCCTCATAATGTGTTATCATTTCCTCCATAAAAATTGACCAAGTGACAATTTTTTTATGGGAGAATAGCCATCGATACCATAAAAATGTGTTTTGTTCTAAATGTAAAGTTGCAATGCGTACCTTTTGTATGTTTTGCACATTATTGAGATCAAAATATTTCTCCATATGTAGTATCCATGTTACAGGATCCTTTCCATCACACTTCCTTATATCCATTTTTGGAATATGGTGGTTCTTCCCTCCAACATTAGAGTTTATGAAGTCATGATTAACATTTATTTTGGTCTCATCATGAGTTTCCTCTACTATATTTTCAACATTAGGAAAAATTTCTTGTATCAACTTTGCCAAACCTTCTATGTCTACTTTTAGATCATTCTTCATGTTTTCGATGTTGTCTTTCATTTTTTCATCGATATTAGCTTCCATGTTATCCATCTTAGCTTCCATGCCCACTTCTATGCCATCCATCTTAGCTTACAAACCATTCATCTTAGCTTCCATGCCTTTCTTCAAACCATCTATCTTAGTTTCCACACCTTTCTTCAAAACTTCCATTTCATTTTTTTTTCTCTTTGCGAGAGAAAAATTTGTTACACTTGCTCTTGTAATTTTGATATGTCATGCTGCCATTCTTCGTCTTCATGAGTCATAGTAGAGCCTTCTAAAGGCTTAATGGGTGTTGAATTATTTTTAGGGGCCATTTTAGAATCCAATACTAATATCTATTCTACAATATGCCCTTGGAATCAATTCAACTTGATTCTTCAAATAGGACTTATGCAATTCGGAAAAAAAGATATACACCTTTTACTTGCTTTTGAGGAGCTTGATATTGAAATTGAATTATCTCTATAATTGTGGATCCTAAATTTCTGAAATTTTTCGTTGTAGTGGCCCTTTGAAGCTTCTTTCAAATGCCACAGGTTTGATCTGATTTGGATTCTTCAAGACAAAGTTATGTCTAATCTCTCATAATGACCTAATTATGGACTGGTTCAATAGAGTGAACTTGTATGACTTTCCACGTGTCACTGTTTCCTAATTTGGCTCTGAAATTAATAGACAGAAAACTAAAGTTCGTGTACTTGCAGCCACTTTTTATAGCATTCCAATCTGATGCTCAAAGAGAGAGATATGAAGATGTTTCCACGGTCACCTATTTAAGATGAAATTCAGAAGCCTTCAGAAGCCCTAACTTCCATAGATCATATCTCCAAAAATATTGCAGACCAAGATCTCAAATTTTTCAATGATGTTCCTCAGGATTTCGGCTTCATACTCTAAAAATTTCAGCTTTTGAACCTTCGTAGAAACAAAGTTATAGCAAAAATGCCACGATGGCCTGTTTAGGTTAAATTCAAGAGCCTTCAAAATGACCTAAATTCCATAGATTATATCTCTGAAAATATTTCAAACCAAGCTCTGAAATGTTGCGATAATGTTCCTCAAGATTTCTTCTTCACATAATAAAAATTTTAGCTTTTGACCCTTCGTAGAAAAAAAGCTATAGCAAAAATTCCACGATGGCCTATTTGGAGCAGCGAAACCCTAGAATCCAAAGCTCTGATACCAAATGTTGTGAAACCAGCTCCAAAAATAGAAGAAAAGAGATATAAACGCCTTAGAAATAAGCCACTTAGAGGGGGAAACCTCCAATACGTTACATGAATGAACAATTCTTGGATGATTCAAATTACAAAACCTCCTTTCTATATATAGGAGTCAATGGGGCCACAATGTAATCCTAGCTGACCTAACAATAATAATTTAAGGGCACAATAATAAAAATATGGGGGTTACAGGGGTACAATAATAACAATAAGGGGGTTACACTAACAACAATAAGGGACTATACTAGTAATATAGGGACCTAACAATACTTGGACTTCATCTTTTCATGCCCTCGAATCTAAGATGGATTTATAATAGGAACACTTCATGGAAATGAGAGATGGTCTTATTATTTAAGCCACATATGAACAATAGCATTAGATGATTCTCTTAATATCCCCCTTGGTGGGTTTGAAGCGTGTTTACATTAGTGTCGAGTTGAAACTAATCATCATGATCTTCTTCTGCCCAATAACATATGCTAGCTTAGCCATCTACACAAGATAGAGTTAGAGGGTCACCTCATCTGTAGAAGCCCGATTTATAATGAGATTTAAGAGACATTATATTGTCTTTATTAAAATTTGGATGGGTTATTGTCTACATTCTTTAAATACATTTCTATCTCTTTTTATGATGGATTTCCTTTTATTTAGATCTTCATATAGGGCCTTATGTGTCCTTCCACTTTTTAACTCTTAGAAGGGGGTCACCTACTTCCATTTTTCCTTTCCTTATTAGGGACATAATTGATAAACCAAGATTCAAACTTCTTCAACTGTCAAATTGTTGAGGTTATTACACATCATTTTGTCACCATGCCACTTGACAAGAAAAATGGATCTATCACCATCCCCCTTACAGGTCGAACATTCATATTCCTTGAACAAGTAATGAATTTTTGGATAGATGACTCTTTATACTCTTAAATATGGCTTGCACACTTTATATAGTCATTTTTGGCACATGCAATAAGACTTCTAAGATTCCCTGTGCAGTTTTGTGCTGTGTTTCCCATTAAAAACTATGCAACTCGCTAAAATTAAAGTAAAAATTAAAAGTGAGTTCTAGAAGAATAGTTGTATATACCCCAACTATAAGTCTGTGCGTCATATCATTTCGAGCCAACCCCTCCAATCGTGGAGTTAATTCCATTGGATCATGAAACCCTAATCCCTTCATCTGTGGATCACACCCATTTTTTGTGGATTTGAAATCTCCTCAGCTTCTCATATAAATTGAGTTGAGACTTTAGGGTTAGGGGAGCTCACATATAGTAGTATTATGTTGGTATCTTTGGATTGGAGAGTTTGTTAACCATGGAGGAAGATTCGAGACATTTGGGAGGAGCCTATACAACATCACGGCTTGGTTGTAAGATTTCTCTTTGTTATCTAATAACACATTTGGGTACTTTTTCTCACTGATTTGTTTTCTTATATTTGTGAATCATTTGTGTTCATATACTCATTAAATCAATTTCATTTCCTATTTTCTTTGATCATTCGGTTAAGTTTGTTTTTATATTATTATTATGTTGTAGATGCCTTTTATCCTTTGCATGTTTCTGGTTTCAGGTTACTTCTAAGCATTGAGGAGCTTCATTGAAGCAAAGTGTAGGGTCTTCATCACAAATTTCATGGAAAAGGCAATAGCATAATCCTGTTCTCCTTTGTTTATAATATGAAAATTTTTAGCTTAGGGAAAGAGATATCATGATGTTTTTTTTGTTTCTAGTCTCCGTTAGGATTCTAAGGATATCGCTCTTGTCCACAAGAGGGATTTATTCAGGTAAGATAGGCCTCATACCTCTTCTTGATCCCATCAATGGGACATATTTCTTGAGAGAGAAATTTGAGGATTTCCCATCACATATTGTAGGGTGGATTTCATAGGATTTGTTACCTCTCTCTCTATATGGGTTTTTGTAAGATATTTTAAAAATTTTCATTTCTATCTAAACCCCTGTGATTCTTATCACATTATTCATTTTACAACTGAGAAATATGAATACATATATATATATATATGTAATTCATGGATGTATTACTGGTTTGATGACACCTTTCCTTGGCCTTCTAGGAAACTAGGTTCAAGAAGAGGTTTCTTTAGCTACCACATTTAGCTTGATATGTATGATCCATGTGTATATTATATCTCCAAATGTGTATTATAAGCACTCTATTCTAACTCTTGATGCTTTGGTTATAATTTCTAAGTTAAGTTTCCATGGTGTTTCATAATTTTACTCAGAGAAGTGTGTCATGTTGATGGTTTGGGTTTATACTTGGTGATTTGAGTAGATGCTACGCATCGATCTTATTATACTTCTTATTTCCGTTAGTCAAATTTTAACCTGTGTCTCTCTTAACAACACATGTGGAGGCATTCTAAATTCTGGCTAACTTACAATAGGTATTTATGAGCTCTAAGTGAAATTCCCTGAAAATAATGGGCTACATACAACTACTTGAGTTTATTGATAACATTATTCACATATTTGAAGATATTTTTCACCTCCTTAAGGGTTAGTGGATATTTCCCTTATGTGTAAACCTCATGTCCTCCTTCCCTGCTTATATGAACATACTTGTTTGTATTAGGGAAGTATTCTATAGTTTTTACTAATGCCATTAGCCAACATAATTACATTATATAAGCCTTAAATATTATTAGATATAGGCTCTATGTAGTGACCTCATTTTACTGAGACAAAAGTAAAATATAGTGGAAACATAAGCAACCATAGAAATTTATTCATAAAGCTTTACGATCTTAAAATATAATTTCCTACTACTCTAAAATCAACCTATTAAAATATAACTTTTAATTTCCCACTACCCTTCTTCTATACCAAGCTCGAAGAGAGTTCGGTGCCATTTCTATGCTCATAATCTCTCAAATTCCATTGTAGTTCCCATACCCTATTGTAATATTAGAAACTTCATTTCCATTTAAACAATTATCAACAATTATCTATTTGTGGATTTAATTCCAATACATGTTTAAATTTTGTAGGAATGGGAGCTTCATATGGGATTTTCAAGAGTGGCATGGGCATGGCTTCCATGGGTGTGACGAGGTTGGTGCTTGTGATGAAATAATTTTTTCTAGTTCATCATGGATAGAGTGCTAGATATTTATGGTTTCATTATTATTTTGATTATCAGCACATGAATTCACCCCAAGGAAAACTCCTATTATCTATTTTATGGCTATGTGCATCTTTCATCGGGACTGGCTTATAGGCTCTCGGTTCTTGGTATGGGTATGGATATTAGTATGGTTGGTAAGATATTGTCAGGTATGTCTCTGCATTCTATAACTTATTTTTATTTTTTTGGTTTAAAATATTGCGGATCATCTAACACTGAGGGATTTGAGGGTTTTAAGATTCAGTCAATTCCTTTTAGTCTAAAGGGACAATCAGATCGTTTGTGCATTTTATTTTTTCTTGAGAAGAATAAGTGAAGAATGAAAATTGAGGACAACATGTCAATGTTATTTTTTTCTCTAAATGTACCCTTAAACTTATATTTTTTTTGCAACAAGATCAAGTCTGCAGGATACTAAAATCACGCTCTTTGTAATTTTGAAATACAATATTTAATTTTCGTAGTATTCATTGATATCTACACATAAAAAATAAATATTTAGTTCTTGGAATATAAATTTGTCCTTTTATTTATCTATTCTTGTTAACCTGATAAACCCAAAATAATTTTCCTATGACGAGCACTGTATCTGAGGAAATTTTCTTTCTTTGATCCACATAAGTTGTTATGTTTGGATGCATAGTATGTGTGGCGAGTAACATAATTTTTAATATGGTACACAAACAATATTTCCATTGATTTAATAAAGTATTTTAATTGATTCCTTTTCTATGATTGTGTTAGATGATCCCAAAAAAAAAAATATTATCATAGGTTATAATTTTCGAATAAAATAATTATTAATTTAAGATATTAAATTAATAATTATTATTCTAGAATATTTATTTATGGATAAAATTTAGAATTAGCATATTGTTGTAACTAGATATGACTCTCCAAAAGTGTCGTATCTTAGGCTAGTTATTTGGGATATAATTTAATGTAAGTGGACACTTGTTATTTAATAAGTGATCCATAATTTGTCGTAGTTAGGACATTGAGCTTATAAATAGCTCATTGCAAGAGTGTTTTGGTGTTCAGGTGTGAACTCTTGCATAATTCCAATGTAATTGTTTTCTTGATTAACAAAATTATGTGTCTAAGGAAAATTTGGCCATTATTGTGCTATCAGAGCTATGGTAATGTTGCAGTGGATATGAGGAGGAGATTCCATCTCTTCAAGTTCCTGGAAAACTCCGTTGAATTGATCAGGAAATGTTTGGTATGCTATTAATTAAATTTTTTTAGAAAAAGAAATTTAATTGTGCTTCATTTCTAAATTTTTTAAATCTGAAATATGCGCCCATTTCAAAGGTTGAAATCTGAATCCATGATATTGTAATTCTTTTTCTGGCTGTCTGATATTTAATTTTCATTATAAGTCAACATCATCGACCTTGGAATTCTCGTCTTCTCTGTATGTTCAAAAAAAATATTGGACTGTATGCTTGTTTGGTTGGGAGGATTTTGGATCTTTTGAAGATACAATGTTCTGCGTTTTTTGATGGCCACGGTCCATATGGAGTACTGGTGCAATAATTTCAACGTATTATGTGTATTTGTGAGTAAAATAGAATAAAACTAGTGCAAGAATAAATCAGCTGAATATCGAACTCCACCGCCTTCCTTAACCCCCTACAGTGTGGATTTTTGCATTTCCTCGATTTGTACTGGTAGATTTCCCATGCCGCAATATGAAAATTGTGTTAGCATAGCAACTTTATGATGCAACTCTGCTACGCCACAGTGACTTTCTGAATTCATTGACATATTGCTAGGACATCAAAGGACTGCACTTCAGCTAGAGGGCGTGGATACCTTTCCAAATTCCTCTGCATCGTATTTATGTGTTGCTCCACCGTTACTTCTAGATCGGAGAGAATTTTAAGCTCAAGGACATCACGTTGCTTGAATGCGTGCTATGGATCACTCTGAAATATTTTTTTTTAAGAGAAATATCCAGAAGAAGCGTTGTATTGGTAGAGAAATCGAAGTGAAATCCTTGTAGGAAGAAGCATTGTATTGGTAGAAAAATCTCCAGAAAATACGATCACTCTGCAATATTTTTTTTTAATCTCGAGAAAATCGAAGTGAAATCCCTGCAGAATGCAGCGTTAAATAGGTGAGAGGCTGTTTGAAGAAGCGTTGAATTAGAAAAGTTGTTTGAAGAAGCGTTGAACACAGAATTAAATAGGTGAGAGGCTGTTTGAAGAAGCATTGAATTAGAAAAGCTGTTTGAAGAAGCATTGAACACAACGTTAAATAAATTAAAGCTGCGTTGAAATCTGCAAAAGATAGAAATTAAAGCAGGGTTTCAATTGAAGCATTGTATTTGATTTTATTTTATGCAGGAAAAAGAGTTGCATGCAATGTTTAAATGAATTGAAGCAGCCTTTAAACGCTGAACGTTGAATTGAAGCAGCATTTTTAAATGAATTGAAACAACGTTTTAAATGAATTGAAGAAGTGTTTGACAACGTTTGAAAATTGGAACAGTGTTTCTGCTAGCCATCATAAGCCGCGTTGATATTGTTCGACTGATCATGGTATATTTTTACTTGAATGCCATTACTTGAACTGCAAATGCCCGTGGGAGATTATTTTCATATTACAATTATTTGAAAGAATGCTTATTTTGAAGAATGCCTTTATTTGAAATCTAAAAGAAATTAAAAGTGGACATTTAAAAGGTTCTTGTACAGGAGTGATAAGGCATATTTTTTATGTAATGGTTTTTTTTTATTGGAGTAATAAGGGTATTGTAATATTTATGGAGTAATAAGGTTATTTGTAAATTTTTTGGAGTAATAAGGAGATTTTTGCTTTGTAATTTGTTTCTGGAGTGATATTGTAACTCAAAGTAATTTTACTTTGAGGGGGGGTAACTTTTTTTTACCAGATTGTGCAAGAGCATCATTGTAAAAGTCAAATTTTGAAAGTTACCTTGTAAATATTTGAGAAATTTACTAGAGCCAAGTGCAAAGCTCAGTCATTTTTCTTCTATTTCAATGACTATTCGAGGGTCAAGGCCAAGCCACGATAGTTCATTTTTTTGCGTCGTGTGTTTCGTGTTTTGTTGCCCATCTTGATATTCTTTGGAGCTTGATTTGTGGTGTGAATTTTAAACACTACAATGTCTAAGTTGATTAATTTCTTTTCTGATTTCGACAAATTTGAAGGCTAAAAATCTTACAAAACATGGAAATGCCTCATCAAAAGAACTCTCATTTATAATGAATAGTGGCATGATGTATGTGATGGAGATGTAAAACCAAATAAACCTACAAATGCAGCTGCACTAGCAAAATGGGAAGTTAAAAATGCCAAAGCATTAGCTCGCATTAAATCTTATGTCAATGATGAAATGTATGTCCATATAAAAAATGTTAAAGATGCATGGTCTACTTTGAGAACTTTTAAAGAATTGTTTGATACTCAGCCTGAATCAAAAAGAGTTGACCGACAATTAAAATTTTTGCATCAAAAATTGACTAAAGAAGAAGATATTCTTGAATACATCTCCAAACTTAACAATATTAAGCAGGAAATTGTTAATGCTGGTTTTCAAGAAATAGATTATAGTTTTATGGTCACAATTTTAATTGCTGGACTTCCTTCTTCCTACACACATTTTTTGGAAACTCTAAAAATAACTGGAAAGTTAGAAAAGCTAAAGTTTGATGAGCTCTACGAAATGTTGACTCAACATGATAAAACTTTTGGGAAGAAAAAGAAAGTTGGTGAAGATGTTTTTGTCAGAGAGGCCAGTACTAGTAACTCATCAACTGACAGTTATAGAAGCAGAGGGAGAGGCAATTTTAATCAGAATCAAGCAGCACATAATGTACAAAGTCAAGGAAAAATCCAAAGCAGAGGCAGTGGCAACAATTCAGGGAGAAGTAATTTTCAAGGCAGAGGCAACAATCAAGGAAGAGGAAACAATCAAGGAAGAGGTTATTTTCAAGGTAGAGGAAATAATAATCAAGGTAGAGGATAACCTCAAAACAGAAGTCAAAGCAAAGGAAGAGGCCAGTCTCAAGCAAGAGGAAGAGACTTAAGTCAAGTTGTGTGTCAAAGATGCAACAAAATTGGTCATTTTGTTGTAGATTGTCGCACATATATCAATAAAATTTCCAAGTTTCAACAGCCTTTAGCACAATTTTCAAATGATCAAGATCAAGATGATAATGACTCAGAATATGTCTTCACTTCTTCACCAGCATTCCAACTTTCCTCCTATATTAAGAGTGATTATGAAGATTCTTGGATTTTGGATTTACGAGAAACTCAGCACATGAACTATAGACGAGATTTATTTTGGAATTTTCAAGAGTTCCATCTTAATTCCATCTTTCTCACAGATGATACAAAACATGTGCCTTATGGAAAAGGTGCATTTAAATTTTTTCTCCCTGACATTGGAGAAAAATTGATTTCCAATGTGTGGTATGTACCCACCTTTAAGAAAAATTTGTTGTCTTTGGTCATGATTCGACAAGCAGGACATCAAATAATTATGGAAGATGGCTTAGTTAAGATTAATTTAGTTAAACAAAACTTCCAAATAGTGATGACAGGATATGAAGACGGAAAACTGTTAAGGATGAAAGGGACAGTTATTCCAAGCATTCTGATTTTGCAGGGGCAGTTACTATAGGAATTTCACCTATAAGATTATGGCATGTAAGATATGGAAATTTCAATTTTTATAGTATTTCTCAATTGTAAAAACAAGGGATGGTTAAAGGACTTCCAACTTTCAACAAGGAAAATGAAAAATGTGAAGCCTGCATTTATGGCAAATAGAGTCGAGAAAGTTTTCCAACAAGTTCATGGCACGCAAAAAACATGTTGCAACTAGTTCACAGTGATGTGTGTGGTCCACTACAAACTTCATTAGGTGGTTGAAAATATTTCTTACCATTTATTGATGATTTCAACCAAATGACTTGGGTTTATTTCTTGAAAAACAAGTTAGAAACATTTGAGAAGTTTAAATTTTTTTGACAACTTGTTGAAAATGAAGCCAAAGAAAAAATAGGTACTCTTAGGATAGATAATGGGAGAGAATTCAATTCAAATTAATTCAAAAATTATTGCAGTGAAAGTGGCATTAGAAGGCATCTTGCAAATGTTTACACTCCACAGCAAAATAGAGTCATAGAAAGGATGAATCGCACATTGTTAGGCATGGCGAGATCCATGTTAACTTTCAAAAGGTTAAGTCCAAGATATTGGGCAGAAGCAATACATACAAATGTCTATCTAAGAAACAGATCTCCAACTGTTTCTTTAGATGGAATCACCCCTTATGAAGCTTTGTTTGGTTTCAAACCTAAAGTTAAACATATTTGAGTTTTTGAATCCATCTGTTATGCCTTAGTTCCGAAAGAAAAACAAACTAAGCTTGATTCAAGAAGTTTGAAATGAAAAATGATTGGATATTCAGATGAAAATAAAGGGTATCGTCTTTTGACCAATGGAAAATTATTTGTGAGCAGGGATGTCATTTTTTATGAAACAAAAAGTAAGAGTGCTGAATAAATCGAAAATCTTCTGCACAAGTTAGAAACTAAGGGCAGTAAAAGAAAAGGAGATATGCAAAGTCAACAAACTTCACCAAATTGGTATGAAATTGATTTTCCTTCCTCTGAAGATGAGTCACCAAGTCCATCTACTTCAACAAAGTCATCTAGGTCTTCTAGCAGTTCATCAGCATCTCCAAGTAGCAGCAGTTCTTCTGACATTGATTCTCCAGAATCTTCACCTGAACGATGAACATGAGTTTACATTAATCCCTTTTACAATGATGGAGACTTCCACATACAAAGAAGCAGTAAAACATAAAGAATGGAAACAAGCCATGATTGATGAATATCGAGCAGTAATTCATAACCACACTTGGAAACTAGTTGATTGTCCTCCAAATGTTAAACCCATAGGATGCAAATGGGTTTACACAGTTAAGTACAACCAAAATGGTGAACTTGACAAGTATAAAGCAAGACTTGTCGCTAAAGCTTTTGTGCAACAAGAAGGCATTGATTATGAGGAAAATTTTTCACCTACAGTTAAATGGAACACCATCAGGTTAACACTTGCATTGGCCGCTCAGAAAGGGTGGAAAGTTCATCAAATGGATGTCAAAAGCACTTTTCTCAATGGGGATTTATAGGTAGATGTCTATATGACACAACCACCAGGGTTTGAATTTGAAGGGAAAGAATATAAAGTCTTCAAATTGATTAAGGATTTATATGGATTAAAACAATCTCCCCGAGCTTGGTATGTAAATATGGATGAATATCTTCAAAGAGTTGGTTTTCAAAGACGTGAATCTGATGATACTTTGTATGTGCGCCAACAAGGAAAACATCTGGTCATTCTCATTATGTATGTCAATGATTTGATCATTACTGGCAACCATGATGATCATATTGCACAAGTCAAAAAGGAGTTACAAGCAGGTTTCAAAATGATAGATTTGGGATTACTTCACTACTATCTTGGAGTTGAAGTCTTCCAGCGTCCACATCATATTTTCATTTCTAAACATAAGTATGCTGCAGAGGTTCTTCAACGCTTTGGAATGTAGGATTGTAAGCTTGTCCTTACCCTTATGGAACAAAACTTAAAACTTTCAAAATTCGAAGGGGGGGGAAAGGTGGACAACACTACTTACAGACAGTTGATTGGTAGCTTCATTTATTTGACAACCATTCATCCTGATCTATCTTATGCATTTAGTATTATTTCACATTTTATGCAGGAACCACTAGACAGCCACTGGAATGCAGCCAAAAGAGTTCTTCGATATATCCAAGGAACATAATATTTTGGTCTTCTTTACAAAAAGACTAAAAATTTTGTACTTGGTGGATTTTCAGATGCTGACTTTGCTTGCAGTATTGATGACAGGGCATCAACCTCAGGTTACTTAATGAACATGGGGTCAGTTGTAGTTTCCTGGAGTTGCAAGAAGCAAACTACAGTGGCCACTTCTTCAGCAGAAGCAGAGTACATTTCAGCATGGGAAGCAGCATGTGAGAGTGTTTGGTTACGTCGAGTTTTACAGGACTTGGGAATTCCTCCAGTAGAAGCTACTTCGTTATTCATCGATAATCAGTCAGCAATAAAGCTTGCCAAGAATTTGGTTTTCCATTCAAAGACAAAGCATCTAGACACCAAGTATCATCATATCATATCTTTCATTGCAAAGGACGTCATCAAGCCAGTTTATTTCCCTTCAGAAGATCAAACCTCCAACATTTTCAGAAACCTCTTGGCAAAATAAAATTTACTAAGTTCAAAGATGAACTTGGTATCTGTTGTAATGAATTTTTGGATCATAGGAGGGAATGTTAGATGATCCAAAAAATAAATAAAATATTATCATAGGTTATAATTTTAGAATAAAATAATTATTAATTTAAGATATTAAATTAATAATTATTATTCTAGAATATTTATTTATGGAGAAAATTTAGAATTAGCATATTGTTGTAACGAGATATGACTCTCCAAAAGTGTCGTATCTTAGGCTAGTTATTTGGGATAGAATTCAATGTAAGTGGACAGTTGTTATTTAATAAGTGATCCATAATTTGTGGTAGTTAGGACATTGAGCTTATAAATAGCTCATTGCAAGAGTGTTTTGGTGTTCGGGTGTAAACTCTTGCATAATTCCAATGTAATTGTTTTCTTGATTAATAAAATTACGTGTCTGAGGATACTTCGGCCATTATATTGGAACAAAGAAATAAAATGCTTCAAAATTTCAAATATAAA
Source organism: Pinus albicaulis (assembly GCA_034641835.2). Classification (NCBI taxonomy): domain Eukaryota; kingdom Viridiplantae; phylum Streptophyta; class Pinopsida; order Pinales; family Pinaceae; genus Pinus; species Pinus albicaulis. The sequence goes on from CM076581.1 coordinate 738,757,322, forward strand.
CACATTGTTTCCTGAAATCGAAAAATTGAATGGTTTGTTTATGTTAGAAATTTTATTATGGGAAACTGGGAAAGTTTATTATTTTCCATTTTTCTAAGATATATCATGATTGAAACTCCATAATGGAATAAAATATAGTGAAATTATGGCCAGATAAGTAGCCATGATTTACAAAACTCTATCTTGTGGTACATGTAATCGAGAATAGGGTGGTTGAATATAGACTGGGATTTTTAGGGTTATATGCCGTATAGATTACCAAGGAATAGTAACCTTGTGGAGAATCAATTTGATGTTAATTATCCCTATTATTTAAGGAGATGTTATTTTGGTTTGGAACGTAATAAAAAAATATTCAGATTAGTTTGTGTTCCTATTATTAGCTCTTTGACATTGTTTGACCATTTTGTTCACTACTTATGGGTAGCATTTAGAATTAAAGTTCTATTGTGTTTTTATTTTTTGAATTCCTGGAATGATTTTAAATATTATTTCACAAGAGTGGCGTGTTGGTACATTCATAGGCTAAAATCATATTGCAATCAAGTAGGACAAGTAGGAAGGCACACTCATGAAAAAAAACCACATCCCAAATGGAATGATAGATTTGAAGGTATGACTGGAAAAGGGACTGAATCACACAAACTAGAGAATTGATTAATCCAATGCAAGAAGTGGAAGAGTGATTGTCTTGAGAGGCCTTCCTTGACATCCATTTCACCTCATCCAATATTTGTGTATGGATATTCTTCCATTGGTGGGTTGGGCCCATATCCTTGGATTTGCATCATATCATATGTTTTTTTTCCTCCATTCGATGAAGCTTAGGGTATCCTTATCAATGGTGTTCTCACCATCATGTCCCTAATCATTTGCAACCCTGGCAAGTGTAAAGTGGTCTTATCTTGATGAGTTGTAATAGCTCATCAACCTAAGCTCCATGGAAACTTTCCCAACCCGGTTCTAGACTACCGAAACAAAGTTTGAAATAGTGGTAGAAATCTACAAATAAAGTGTTGTTTCCATTTGATTTCTGACTCTCTAGTGCCACTACATGATAGTTTTTATTTAATATTAATTTAATACTTATTTCTATTTTCAAACGTCTAGGTGATCAGGAAGAATTTTTGTGTACCTTATAACTGAAAATGAAATCACACACAAAATTTAAAGTAATGGTGAGGAAGTACTACAAAACGTAGTGTATCAAAATGGTCTTCATGTAGGGGAACACCTTACATAGATCCTTTTATGAAGGATCAACTCTTGTTCACTTGCCACTTTGAGGTATCAGCCTCCCATTCAGCCATGCTTTAGTACAATATTTCAAATACATGACCATATAAGGAGGAATTTATCCATATTTATAACTACTTTCTACTAATTACCTAGTGGACATCCTTTAATGAGGCCACATTATATGTATTCAATGCTGACTACCTAATAATAATTGGCATTGTGGACTTAGACCATGTTATATTAAATTTCCAGTGGCCACCATAATTATCCTATTCTTATCACTAATGGTCCCATGGGCCCATATTACACCTTTAGGGAGGCTCCCAACATTTTATCCCTCTTCAAGAAGTGTTTTCATTTTAGTAATGATGTACAACTATAAAATGAGGTTTGATGTACGGTTGCTAATTTCAATATTGAAATAGTTGAGGAAAATAGGGTCCTACGTACAAATCTTGGCCTTGGCCTCAATGCTGAAATAGTCTAACAAAATTGTTCATAAACTTGTGTCCCATGTCCCAGTGCTCATATTCACTCCAAAATGATGATACTTGAGTTGACTAAAAGATTGAGTCCTATGCTTTAACTTCATACAACCATTATGTGGGTGAAAATAAATAAAACCTCCTAGAGTAAATAAATGCTCCATAGCCACAAAAGAAAGGACTTGAAACAAAATATAACACTATAGAGAAGCATACTATAAACTATTGGGCACCACTGCCTCATGTATTCTCTCAATGATGTTCTCTTTAATTGCTTCAAATAGAAATTGGTGGTAGTTGTCTTCTCATTAATAACAACTGTCCATATGAAAATTTGTAGAACCCCCATCTAAATTACACCAGTCATGTAGGTCACCAGGATACTCCTCTTTATTTTCAATCAATTGGATATTTAAGGTCAAGGAATGCTACACTAATTTTCCTTAATGGATACTTGGTGAAATTTTACAAAAAACGATGTTAGAGACATAAAAAATTCATTACATTAAGATTAAAATTTCAGTGAAACCCTCATTCTACAAAAAATTCAAAATGGAAGAAGGTTACTCACAATAAAGTTTCATAAATAACCATAGAATCAGATAAAATCCCTCCAAGAATAATATCCTCCACAAGATAATTTACTCATCTGAAATATCATTAGCCAAAATTTGAAGAGAAAATTTCATCCCGAAAAACTCCATGAGTAAATGAGGTGGGAGCACTTTCTATTTATAGGTGAAAACCTTATCTCATTATTAAATTAAAATAATATTTTCTAAGCTACAATTGCCTCATTTAGCCCGAGGAGGATCAAAAATCCCTCTCAACAAATTAATCAATCTAAATTAATATTAAATGGTTCTTTTAATGCCACATGTACAACAAATAAGGGCTTAAGCCCTCAAAAGATAACCATTTTCCATAATTGAAGGGAAATAAAGGGCACTACTGAAACATCCAACCTTCAAATTCCCTTCACAAATTAACAATTAAGTATTCAAAGTCTTATCCAAGAAGTCTTCAAACGTTCCACCCACAACCTCTAAAGTGGGCACATAATCAAAAATTCTCTGCCAATGTTGGCACATGGGCTCCAAGTAATTAAAGGATCAACTTTCAAATCCTCCATAAAATATGTAAGAAAAATCAAAGTCTTACTTATGTGAACATAGAACTCAAAGAGGCCTCATTCATAACTCAGATAAGTTGGCTTCATTTAGCATGCTAAATTTATATTACAATTTCTCTTTTAAATAGTTTTCATCTTCTTGAAATATCAAATTTACATGTCATCAGGATGTTTCTAATCATGAATTCCTGAATCCTAGGTTTATATGTATTTGTGTTTCCACCATCATATTACAAAGTATTCTTATCAGCCCTCCACATTTGAGCATTGTTTAAGGCCACATGACTCAAATTGTTGGTTAAAAATCGTGTTCGTAATCTAGGTGCCTTTATAAAAATGGATAGTAGAAAGGCCAAGGTTCATAAGAAATAGATTAATAAGACTTAGCACAAACTGCATCAAAGTATGAAATGATCCTTCACTCATTATATATTCTTGGTGTAGTTTTCAACATTTATTTAACTGCATCTAGTTGAGGAAGGACAAGTTAATACCCTTAACATGTACCTGAACTAATTTATCATTACATTCCATCTTTAAAATGATGCCAATGTCCCTGTACTAAACCAAAACTATGAAAGTATGTTGCTCCAAGGTTAACAACATATCATAAATACAAAGGGAGGTGAGTACACTAAAAAATATATCCAAATGAAAGATGGTCATCGGGTTGGAGAATCAAAATAATCTACTATATAATTAAAAAAATATATGCCACCTCATTCTATAATATACACCTCCTCTACCAAGCCAATCAGAGCCTCCTTGATTGGGAATTAAATCAACCAATCCCTCCATTACCTTAGTGATAGAAGAATTCTCTTCCTTATAAGCAAATAGAAACTAAATGAAGAAAGTTTATTTTATATAGGTGTTGGCTCTAACCCTTACATGTATTTGAGTTGAATTACTTCAAACCTATATTTTAGGTGTGTGTGTGTGTGTGTATAACTTGAAAAATTCTTGCTAATATTGATTTAGGATTCGAAAATGAGTCTTAAATTTCAATGTACTAGTAACCCGTTTTGGTACCAAGTGTCTTCATTTTATTTTGTGCTCTTCTATCATAATGTTAGAGTATAAATGTGCATATTTCTTGAGAAAATTGATCTAGTGGAGTACAAGGTGGTGGCCTATTTCACCCTAATTATAACAAGTCATGATATCTAGATATCAGTGATATACCCATATAAATTTCCTCTGATACAATCTGGTGCCATGTATTTATAAATGCCAACAAAGGTTACATTGCTCCATAGAGTTTGAAAAAACTACAAAAATACCAATTTTTGTGATCTTTTCTTCACCTTTATGATTCAATAATAAATTTGATGGTTTAATATCCCTGTGAGTTTATGCCGTTCATGGTGAAAATATACCAAAACTTGAATATATTGTTTTTAGACAACAAAGATATAGTGTTCAAATATAGTCTATTTGATAACTCAATGACATTTACAAGAGAGCCACAATCCATGTATTCCACAAGTAAGGATATAACACCATTAACATAGAAGACATGATGACATACTACAATGTATACGACTTTCAAAATGAGATCAATCATATCACCACCCACAAAATAGATCTCAATTCCATGTGCAAAATTTTTTCATAATGTTTAGCACTATTCTAATAACATCATGATCCTTTATGCAATCAATACTTTTTCTGGCCTAGCCTATCATTTGAACCCAATTGTTTTTGAATTGTTTTCTAGCTGACTTTGCATTAAAAATTGTTGATCTTTAGCCCTATCAGATACATTCATTTTTTGACTATATTGAGCATATACTTTGAGGTAACAATATTTAGATCCAACTTTGGGATGTGTGCCCATCGCAGGACCACGTGAAAACCCTATAGTGTCGTTACCTTAGAAATGTGGTCCCCTTTCTGCTATGTGTTTATTCATGATCCAAAACAAGGACACATTATAGTATGAATTCTTGTATGAAGGAATCACTATCATGACCAACAAATACATGACTCTGATTTCTTAAATTCCAATGATATAATTAAGTTCATATTTAAAAAAAGACTAGTTTCTATAAGCCTGTTTCATGTATTTGTGAGTGAAGTCGCACAAATTTTGTCAAGAAATCTAGAGTTTTCTTATCGTGATGCCTTTTAAGAATCATCTAAAACTTGCATTCCATTTTCATTGGCTAATATTTTGTCAATATTTATTTATTTATTAGTCAAATAATATTATAATTTCCATCAATTATGTCTGATAGAGCATATGTATATAAAATACATGCTCTGAGAAAGATTCCAAGATAGCTCAAGTTCCCCAAAGAATTTGAAGCACTCTTTAATGGACATTGAGGGAGATTATTTATTTTAATAATAATATGACCATTAATTTCCACTTTTTCATTGTTCAAAATTGAACGATCAAATGTATTAAAAAGTTATTGTTTGTCTTTCCCAAAGGTACCATGTATAATGTAACTATGATCTAAAATCCTGATGGAACCTTGATTTACCATGTTATTTATTTGAAAGAGAATGAAAAAAATTTCACACCATGTTTTAAACTAATTGTGAAAACATGGGGAATGAATAATAATAGACCAATCACCTTACTCGTGTCCTCAAATGGTAGTAATTTTATTTTTTGCATGGATATACTATATCCACATCATTATTGCATTCCTCGAAAATGATCACATCATAATTCTTTACTGGGTTATATTCTGGAGTAATTCAATAAACCCATATTTTAAAAACTCGTACACTTGGACATAACATAAGGACATGAGTCATATACATTCTTCATAAATACATCTTAGAAATACTATCATTCATATATCATCTTTATTAAGAACATACTTCACATGATTTTTGTTTACCTTAATAACTTTCAGCATGAATACCCAAGGCTTCTACCTAAGTGTTGACTCATATAATAATTATAATTTTATGTCATGTGAGGAAAATATTCCACTAGCACATGACCTAAGACCCATTTCTCCTAATCACCAGCGAGATTTCCATTGGTGGAGCCTGGATTTACATGTACCTGAAACATCTCATACACACTTTCCATACTGGAAAAAAATTCCATGAAGGCCATTTTTTGGTTCGAATAGGGTGTGGGAGGAAAAACATGTAAAGGGATGTAGCGTGCTCAATATTGATTCACGGTATATATACCAAATTGAAGCCTTGGAAATTTTTTGTCAAGTAGTGTTGGTTTGGCTACAATGTGAGGGATCTATTAAAATATATATTCTATGTGATATCTAAGGCCATCATTGAAAACCCCTAAAAGGGAGAAGATTACAAATTGTAGTGCCTCCTTCATCCAACCTCCATTTTGAGCATTTTTTGACCTCGGAATCATGTATTTTTGTGAGGAGAATACATATATGATGTTGGCTTCTAGAAATTATGCAGGAAAAAACTTAGTAATTGATCTTGTTTCCATGGATAAAATATGTAAAAAAGCAGGTAGAAATATTTTTCACAATTGTGCCTTGGAAAGTGCTATGATACTAATCATAGTGTAACTTAGACTTGAACATGTAATAACACACAAGATGTACAATAATGGATAGGAAATACATCAATACATAAGATATCAAGATAAATTTTAGATAGAGAAACACCTTACAAGGATCCTTTTATGGAAGGGTCGACTCTTGTTAACTTGTCACTTTGAGGGGGCATCCTTTGAATGAGTTATGCTTCAATACATGATCACAAAAGGAGGATTTTCTTCTCATTATTTATAGCCACAAAATTTTAAATACATAGTTGGAATTATTTAATAAATATACATTACATTTATTTAATGCTAAATACATAATGGGCTTTATTTAATAACAATTAACATTCCAGACTTGGATCATATTGCGTTATGTGGTCACCATACTTATCATATTCGTATATATAATGGGAACATAGGACACTATTACACCCTCACGAAGGATCCAAATTGGAATGATGTAAGGATTTTGCTTATGCATTGGTTTTATTCTTGGACGAAGCACTTATTACACTGAATTAGACATTCTTGTTACATCCCAATTATTTTTATGGAAAACCATAAGAACTTGATTATGGTTTAGTTATAGTAACTTTATTATGCGAGAGAACTCAAAACTTAGATTCCAATAGTTAATCAATAACTACAAAAGTGTACTGAGAAAAGGTTGGATTATAGAAAAAAACCAAAATACTCAACCAAGAAACAAAAATATCAACAATTATTCATCTTGAAGTTTAAATTTCTTAAATGTTAGATGAGAAATACACCAATAACCCACCCTTTAATCAAAATTAATTTTAAAGGGAATTTGGACTTGCTTGAGGGAGGTTTAGATTGATAGAAACTTCAAATACAATATGCAAAATTGCTCAGCTCTATTGTGTGTTATATGTTTGGTTCACTAAGGTAAACAAAATACCCTTACCATGCAAGAACATGAAGATATGGAGTAATAATTTGATTTTCATTTTGAATTATTTATGCATTATGTGAATAGGGTAAGAATAATTATAGTATGGTCATCTTTAGGAATATCAATTGGTTCAAATATTCCAAGGTGGGTGACTAGGTTGATTGATACCATTGAAATTCAAAAGGGATAATAGTCAAATTACCAGGAGGGAAATGTAGAAGGGAGGGTTTTTCCAGCATGATAACACCATGTTGATGGGCTATAGGAGAAATTAGGCTTCAGTTTCATTGAAATGAAATTTTAGGCACCTCCAATGTATCACATGGGTGATTTTGTGGAATTTTATACTTTTTCCTTGAACGACTATTTCAATAAAAGCACCCAAGACAGGGCCCTAGACCACGCATCATAGAATTCCTTTAAACATAGGTGCTACCATGCAAGGTTGAATAATTACTGAGTCTACTAAAATTACTTGGAATTTGAATCCATCCTCATCGCTTTTTGATACATTACATTTAGGTGGGACACACCACAATAAAAATGAACTCCCAACAAATGGCTTAACACTCTATCGACCTCACCAATAAAATGAGCCCCAATGTCTTGCAAAATTTTAACTTTAGGCCTTTGTATTTTGAATAAAGTGTGGCCCCATTTGGAACCTCTTAGGACAACAAAGATGGGGAGGTTTCTGTGATTGCAGGTTCAACTAAATTGATAAGGATCAAAGAGCCACATCTTCTAGCCCATGGTTGTTTCTTTTTACAACTAAACCCAGTGGTTGTGTACATTGTTTGTTGAAATATGGTAGCTGCTTGTGATGGGCACCGTAATGCTAGCCATGGGAGGTTTAACCACACTCTCCCCAGGCTAATTTATGTTCACATTGGTGCAACTATATAGTTTTATGAAACTTGAGTTTTCAAGGATGTACAATCATGGCTTTGTGAGGTGTTCTTATGCGAACATAAAAATTTAGCAGATAATCAAGGTCATGTCCGGTTTTAGTTCAAAACATATCTGGAAATTTATTTTTTGTATTGGTAGTATTACCTACCTGTTATAAAATTTTGCAACAACACATTTATATCACATGCCCCTATATGTTGAGTAAGGGTAAGATTTATCTATTTTTTCAGCGCTTTCTTTCAATTCCATTCCTCTCCCCCACATATCTCTCGTGTTTTACAAGGAAAAATTAGAAGACATAGCTTCATTGGGTACTGAATCTTATGATTTTCTTGCTCAATGAAAATTTGACTATTTTTTATGATGGAATGTATGGCCTGGATTCTATAATTTAGTAAATGAATGATACCGAGAATACCATTATTTAGTGATAGTAGAGATAGGAAAAAAGTCATTAAAGCAATCTATGTCAATTGCTTGTGAATTCAACCATAAAAACATTGTATAAGAGACATATTGAATATGGAGGAGGTTTTCATTACCTTGAAGTATCCCCATGGGTTTGTGCTTGTAATATAGAGTTTGAGGCTTGACCCTTTGTACATAACATATTCAACATGTATAAAACATGCTTATTTATTGTGTTATTTGACCATGTGCTTGTGTGTGTAGCAAATTTCCATTGTTTTCACATTCCCTTGTTTCCTTCATCTTATTTTGTAACTGCAACCTGAAGAAATACTTATTTTAAGGGATCTACCATATTATAATACAACTTGCAACTTATAGTGAAGATGGGAGATTACAAAGTTGCGATCATAGCTAAAACTTTGCTCACTATTATGAGGTCTAAAAAATTTGATGAGTCTTATAAGGTTTATACAAGAAAATTTATTTTTTTTCCATGCCGCCAAGTCAATTTAATTTGGTCCAAATCTCAATAGATTCAAGTGAAACTTGCCAGAAGTGAGTCAGATCCATAAATACTTATAGGTCAGCCTGTAACTTGTTAGTAACATGTCTATTGTTTTTATATTTCCTTGTTTTCTTCATCCTATTTTGGATGTGCATCTTGAAGAAATATGTACTTGAGGGAATTTCCCACATTATATTTCCATTGCTATTTGATACTTAAGATGGGATATTATAGAGTTACGCTCATAGTTGATAAATTTTTTGAGTCCTCTGAGGTCTATACATTCCAATCTGTTTTTTGCCATGCTGACAAGTTAATTTGGCCCCAATTCTTTGCTATTGAGTCAAAATTGCCAAAAGTGACTCAGATCCATTAATAATTAGTTTTTAGTCTGTAACTCGTCAGTAACTTATAGGTTATTCACTATGGGTGAATAGTAGACTGGTTATCAAGACTCACAAGAACGGATAGAGAAAACGAGATTGACTTATTTTCAGGAAGCATGATTATATAATGTAATTTATTGATAAAATTGATGTAAGTTTATTCATCAACTATGACATTATATCCTAATTTTTCTTACTTTGCACAACCAAGGATATTTTTTTTCCTATTAAGGGTCAGAGACGTGCGTGAGTCCTAAGACAATTGTTTGCTTCACAGAAAGTTTACATGGGTTGTTGAATGACAAGAAAATGGTTAGTCAGTTGAAGATGAAGATTTTATTTATTAATTTTCTAAGATAAAATTTAGCCATAGCCTTGAAGATGTGGGTCTAGTATGGAGGAAAATCCTCATGGATAATAATAAAAATATTTTTTTGTAGATGTCAGAGAGAATTTTGTTTGGGGACATGCTTAGGGAATTTTTTTTACGAGAAGTAATGACGTTGTAAAATAGATGCCAAAATGATAGAATACTTGATAGACTAAAACTTGTTTGATGGTAGACCCGATAGATGGTATGTACAATGAGTACAAGTAGTAGAAATTAAAAAAAGAGATGGCATTTGGGGGGTATTTCATGTCACTGTAATATTTGTGGGATACCAAATGGTTAGATATGTGATCAATTGCATTCAACCATTCTGCATTATGTTGTGGGATGTTACCAGTGATTGGTTGGTTTAAGAAATTCACTAGCTATCTCATAGTGGATGCACCCTCCTAAAGGTCATGATGATTTTCAAGAGGTATAGGAAACTTACAACTTGAAGCAAGATTATTAGGAGAGAATCCAACCATGACACTAGAGACTAGGAAGCCTTGATGAAAAAATTGAGATATGCACCAACATCAAATTAGGTTGGGAGAAGTGGTTCCACCAACATTGTACGTCCATGTTATGAATGAAATTTCAATTTTGGTAATTAAAGGTACAATTGAAGCATGAGCCTAAATACATAAACGTCAAGGATGAAAATATTGAATTGTCTTTGTGTTGAGAGGTGCTTTCCACAACCCAGTATGAAATATATTGTAATCTTTGTCCTATGCTCATCCTCTCTGTAACACTTATGTGGCCAGAAAAATAAATTTTTTTATTTTCATATTTGTCTATACTTATTGAAAGGAAAAGAAAATATTAATAACAATATGTAATTTAGACACATATAAATGAACTATGGATTCATATAGATTCTTTGGTTCCTTTTGGTTCTCGATAGATCCAGAATTAAGATGGATCTATTATGGTTTATTACAAAATATGTAAAGGCATGAAGCGTGTTCCTATTTTTTTTATTTCACAGTTGTGAAATAGCTTCCACGAAGTGAAAATGAACCCTTTTTTGGGCTTGATACTATCCACAGGTGGCCTTCACCTCTTATCAAACTTGATTTTTCCTCTTTTTAGGCTCTCTGGGTCACTTATTCTCTAATATAATTACTACATCAATTTTTAGAATATGTAAGTGAGATGGAAAACAAGGGAATAATTCGTTCCAAGATAATAGTTTCTCCTACAAATTTCACTTATTTGTAGCCGCTACAACACCACCCAAAATTTTGGGTATATTTAAAATTTCGGGTTCCCCCTCTGCTCGCTTAGGTGTTGAAGTCTTTCACCCGACCTGAAGTCAACG